>CALSBZ010045435.1:85813-113124 GCA_943591055.1 Gobionotothen gibberifrons | reverse complement strand
CACTACGTGAGCGCTCTCAGTTTGGTTCACTATTTTTGTCATCTCGAATAGAGATTGATTGTAAACCTTTTTGTTACTCACTGCAATTATTGGAAAAATAAAGTATCTTTCAAATGACTTTACCTCTGTCTCCCGGGTCGTGCAATTGGGTCCTACAGCCTGAGTGTCTGAGTTCGTAACAGTTTTACTGAACGAGCATACTGTACTGTGATCTGCATGCACTTATCAAACATTTAAAGTTTAAGAAAATAGTGAGGGGGTCCAAAATCAGCCAAAGTGCTTTGTTTTGAACATTCATCACTATAATAATCAAAAGGAGAAATATGAACGTTAGTTTTTACTGAAATGATCAAATAAAGTCAAAATTTCACAGTCTTTACTGAGCTGTGTGGGGTTTGTTCAACTTTTAAAAGATGTTTGAATGGTGATGTACACAGTGATAGATGTTAAGGACTAACGTTTATAATAAATAGCCTACATTTGTATTTATTTTAGGATCTTTTCATACAACAATACGTATTGGGATCATTTAATTTAATAATCGACCAAGAGTCTCTTCAATATAAGCTGATGATTTGTATTAATGTGGACCGGAGGGAGAGGGGGACGAGCATAAGTTTCACTTTCCTTTTTATTTAAATTCCAACTTTGGTCATGAAGAATATGTTTCTCTGTTGTCCACGTTCATAAAGCATGAAACAACACCATCAGAGCGCGGTGCAGAGTCTCTAGATGGGTTTAACGCTGGGTTTACAGTAGTTGTTGTCAGGGGCGCCGCCAGGGATTTTGG
The DNA here is from genome assembly GCA_943591055.1 of Gobionotothen gibberifrons. Lineage (NCBI taxonomy): Eukaryota > Metazoa > Chordata > Actinopteri > Perciformes > Nototheniidae > Gobionotothen > Gobionotothen gibberifrons. The sequence continues at coordinate 112,334 of CALSBZ010045435.1, read as the reverse complement.
GTCCCATGAAAAGATATCACATTGGTTACTTAAACATTTGTTTCTTAATGTTCTAACATTGTTTGGGCCCCTGTCAGTCACTGGACCTTAGAATCGTCCTAACTTTTCACCCCCTTATGGCGGCCCTGGTTTTTGTTCTTATTATATCCTACATCAATGTAGTCCGCTGTATAGAAAACTGTAGTTTCCCCACAGCAGCAGACGCACATTCATGACGTCCGCTGGCGCATCATAAATACATTGATAGTGAAAGTGCAGTCGGATTCTCTAAAGTACCGCATGTCTCTTCTCCTAAGTCCTTTTGAATTCTCCTATCCACTATTCCTTAACCCTGAAAGGGTCTGTGGGCAATCGGTGTGACAAAAAATACACATGCGTTAATCGCATTAAAATAATTAGTGGCGTTAATTTTTTTTTTCGTTAACGCGTTATTATATATGTTATATAACTTGACAGCCCTAGTATTTTTACAACTTATATTTAGAAATACTCCGTTGTACTTATTGATGCATAATCATCCATTCAATATGGCATCTGCTATAATGGGGTTAATGTATGATATTACAATACATTATAATATATGATAATTTTATTTTATTCATTTCTTATTTCATAGTTTCTCATTATTATTGTTATTTCTATCGCTGATCTTATTTTTTTATTTTTTTTTATTATTAATTTATTAATCTGTGCTATCCTGTTTTTCACTCTCACCCTGTTGCTGTTTGAGCTACTGAATTTCCCCACAGGGATTAATAATGGTCCATCTTATTTTATCTTATCTTAATGTATAAGTTGATTTACTTCGATCTACGGTACTGTGTAAAAACACAAACAATATTACATTATTATTATGATTATTTAATGTATAAAGACAATATATTATTGAATTGCAATTAAGATAATGAGATTAGATATACTTTATTTGATCTAAAGTATTGATGTTTTTTTGTTATAGTAGCCTGTGAAAACCATACAAAATATGTGTTTAAATGCTCTTCAGCAAACACAACTGCAGAGCTGCAAACATTACTGAAGTACTGAAAGTCCATGAAGACGTAAATTGTCTTTGTGTATTTGTGAATGAAGCGGCATCTCATGGTTAAATCCTGAAATTGAAAATCTGGCAACGCCCTCTCAGGAAATAGTGCGAGGGATTTACATCTCCAGCCACTGGGATCTGCTGGGTTTTCGAGTGCTACATCTGTAACTGCTTGTTATTTTTTTATTTAAATACTTAACAATCATATAATAGGGTCCCCTAACTATTGGACGTGTAAATAGTATTTAAGATTACAGACGCAGTTTCAAACACATGGTTAATGTACATTGAAATGAAACAATAAGAAAACACATTTATTTGGTCTGGTTCGGGAAAAGGACTCCTCTGGGGGAAAATATTGTGTTTGTTTGAGCCACCAATCCATAACGTTCTTAGAAACATATTTGTGAAACGTCAACAACAAATGTAACCAAGGGGAGAATGTGTAACCCTCAAAAGGCAATTGGAAATGCAGTTTGCTCTAAGGGACCAGATTTTTTTGGAGACTAGACTGGTGCATTTCATTTGTCAAACAGTGGCTCATATTCTGTTTCCGATTAGAAATCCTGCTTTGGACCCTTATAGCTGGAAACAAGAAAATAACATGTGTAGCCATCAGATACTACACATTGAGGGGCGATCCCACCACAGTACTTCATGTATGGCATGTACAATCATCGATGATGACATTTTGGCCTAACTGAACGACCTTCCACTGGCAGAGGAGGATTCACACGGCCAATGGATGCAGAGTCTGAGGGCCAAGTGGGAACTCGGGGCACAATGTAATATGCATAGCACACACTGAATCATTTAGCGGAGGTTGCATAATGCTTGAATGCTGTTTCTGCTATCCCTGAGGTTCCACCAAATGTCACAGCTGGTCAAGCTCAAAGCCAACTTGTTAAAGATAGAACACAAGAGGCTGACTGGGAGCATGGCATTGCTGAAGAGTGAGGGTTCAGTGCCAGCCCCTGCTAGTGCTAAAGCTATTAAAATGGCAGCTGTTGTTAAAAAGTCTGGCACTCCTTACACTCAGTTTTTCCAGCCTGTCCTCCTACAAAAAAATAGGTCGATTGTTCAGCAGCTTATTACGACCCATAGTCACGTTTTAAAGTGTAGCACCTCTAGTGGTAGTGTAAGAAACAACATGCTCCCGTGGATTGCAAATGCTCCGGAGGGTCGTATATTCACAAATAACCCTCTCTGGAAAATCCTAAATTGTGGAAGAGCTTGGCCATTATTTGGCCATGCTTTTTGATTAGATTTCTAGCGGGAAGTGTATATTGTACTTTTAAAATCTACGTCCAGTGGATGTGTAGGATCTATAGTTTGATAGATATTACGAAGATGATTTGAGGTCTCGCCAGGAGAACGTGTACTACGTCTTTATGCAGCGTTTTTAGGTTAGCGTCAACCCTCACGGGCTGAAAACAGTATTTCCGGTATCGAAGTTTTCCAAATAAAACCGGAGGTATTCCCTTAACTGTCAAATGATTACACAGTGATATCTGCATTACTCATCCACTAAAAAACATCAGTTTATCCTTGTTGATTACACAATATTGATTGGTTTAAATTGTGTACAATGCTTTTGTGTTTTTAACCTTCGATTCAGAGAAACAATTTTTTTCGGAGTTTAGAAACTACAGAGTTTCCGAAGACACTACACTTCCCAGAATCATCAGCTATCGTTTGCGACTACAACATCCACTTTGCTTTACAAACCCCGTGATTAGTCATCAATCCCTGTGATTGGATGTTGGGGTGGCAGTGCGACAAGGTTACGCTGAGCGTCAAACAGCTCTTTGAAATGGAATGTAACCACGGCAGACTTTCCAAAACTGGACTCGATTTAACAGCTGGTCTTATGTCTGTGACCCCTCCTGTTGTTAATTGATAAGCCTGAAACATGCACATCGATCATCTTAAGATAAGAGAAGATAAGATATACTTTATTGATCCCAAGTTGGGAAATGTTTTTGTTACAGCAGCATACTACTTTGTTCTACTCCACTACAATTCAGAGGTTAACCTGGTATTTTTACTCCACTACATTTATTTGAGTTACTTTGCAGATTCTGATTAATGATGTGAAATATATACAACCCTTAAATCAGACTTTAGTTACACCGGAGTAAAATTCAGGGAAGGTGATTGTCAAGTGCCAAAATAAACTATGCAATATATTGGACGTTAAGTACTTTGTCAGACTTAATATTTATCTGTTGATAGCTCCAACGTTTTTTTCTTATTCAAAAAAAGACCTTAACTTAAAGTAATCTTTAATGTTTAAATAAAGCCTATTCTCTCAACTCAGTATTTACATTCTTATATTCAGAGAAAAGCAGTAATATCTTTAAAAACAACAAGTCCCTTTCTATCAGCTGTGCACCGTTATGGTGTAAATACAGCCTATTTACCAATTGGATCAAATATAAAAGTCAACCGAATTACTATTGATACTGCAAGGAGACGTATTGTGTGAAAATAAATGGAAGATGTTGTTTAATTGCTGATATATTTATGATCCACAACCACGTCACGTATTCAGTTTTGGCGGCATTTCTTCCAGTTTGTCAAAAGGTCTTCTCATCAGGGCTCTATAAATAAAGAACTACGGCAGATATGTAATATTTAAAGCAGCCGAACCGTGTATTACAATGCCGTTATGTGATGACTTCCAAAGAGAAAAGCAAGCACACTCGGAAAAAAGTATTATTATTATTTTATATGTTTTCGGATTTCATACCGCATAAACACCATATCCCAACGTGCATTGCGGCTAAAACATTGAATCACAGAGCTTCAAGTTCGATGTTTTAGCCTATCAAAACCTCTGAAAAAATAAATGTGTCTCTCAGAATCGAAAGGGAAAAACCTATGGGAAAAACAAAAAAGCATTGTACATAATTTAAACCAATTAATGTCATGTAATTAACACGTTTAAACATATTTTTTTAGTGGATGAGTACTGCAGATATAGCTTTAAAATCATTTGACAGTGAGGGGAATACGGTTTTATTATGAAAACTTCGAGACCGGAAATACTGTTTTCACCCCGTGAGGGTTGACGCTAACTTTACATGGACGCTGCCGTTACACGTTCTCCTGGCCAGACCTCAAATAATCTTCGTAATATCTATCAAACTATAAATCCTACACATCCACTGGACGTGGATTCTAAAAGTACAATATACACTTCTCGCTAGAAATCAAATCAAAAAGCATTTTAATGGCCAAACTATCCTACAATTTAGGATTTTCCAGAGACGGTTATTTGTGAGTATACGACCCTCCGGTGCGTTTGCATTCAACGGGAGCACTAGAGGTTGAAAACTTTAAAACGTGATTATAGGTCATAATAAGTGCTTGAACAATCGACCTATTTGGTCGTAATAAGGGCTTGAACAATGGACCTATTTGGTCGTATGAGTTGGAGGACTTTTTGAGTTTTTCTTGTACAGTAGATGAACACAAATCTGGATCAGAAACACTTTAGTCAGCACTTGCATATGTACAGCCATGTTTCCGTATAATAGAACAACTAGATATCAAACCATTGCTATAATAATAATAATAATGCATTATTGTCAGATCAAGTATGAAATTATTTTGCGTCACGGCAGCTCCAGGACAAAATATTAAGAAACGATAGTATTGCAGTGCTGTAGAACAGACACAATCACAGATGTAAAAAACAAAAGAAGAATGTTCCTACTCCCCCTGAAAGACTGAAGGCGGTGGGGAAACATTATTATTTGTTTTTCCTTGTGCAGAGATATTCAATGTTTTCTTTCCAGGATAGCAGATTAAGTATGTAGTGTAACTATAACTTGAAACCTTCGCCAAGGAGGTTTTATTTTTTATTTTTTTGGTGGTTTGTGTTATTTTCAGCAAGATTATGTCAAAAACTACTGGCCACATATTCATAAAATGTGGCCAAGGAAGAACACTTTCATTTTGATTTGTTCTGAATCACGGGCGGATAGATAATTCTTCGCTCATGGAAATGGCAGATATCTGCTCTCTCTCCAGGTGTTCTTCTAGTTCAGTCATAATTCACTTACACAAACATCATCAAATCCATCATAACAGCAGTCACCAAAGCCGTAGATTAATTCAGATACATAAAGTCTCCGCACATCACTTGGTAAAAATGTGATTAATACTTCTGGAGGTTTCCACTGATTCTGGTGGAATAAATAAACCCCTGGGGGGAAAGACTCAAAGGCAGATTAATGCCACACATGCTCATTGAGGGCTGCATGACAACAACATTATAAATACAACAAGCACTCACACAATAGCTGCTAATGAGTGCCGATGAGTGGCAAACACGCTCACTTTGAAGGGGGGGGGGGTGGTGAGTGCACCCGAAAGGAGCACCAGTCAACCGTGGCTCTGAATATTTCAACACACTGATGTGGCTGTGGGGAGCCACACTCCAAATCACTTCTGACCGAATCAGGCAACAGACACATTTCCTATTTATTAGGGATGCACCGAATATTCGGCCACCGAAAATTATCGGCCGAAAATTGTTAAAAAGGCCCTTTCGGCTTTCGGCCGAATGTCAGAGAACAGGGTTACGTTAGTAACCTAACGTGTTGATGTGATGACGTAATGAAAATGTGGCGACAAGCACGGCGCGCGAGCATGCTCGCGGCTGGCTCATAGCCAACATGTCTGCCGCTTGGAGATATTTCAAAATATCAGAGAAAGAGGCGCGGATTGCGATTTGTGAAATGTGTTCAGCTGACATTTCTCGAGGGGGTGTAACTGCAAAGACTTTCACCACTTCGGGATTACTCCACCACTTGAAATCAAAACACCCGGACAAATATGCGGAGTATGATCAAATCACTAGCGCACAGAAAAAAAAAGTCCTTCCCAGCACCCCGACTCCTTCTGTGGCGGACCTTTTTGAAAAGGTTCCTTTTCCTTAATAAGTATACAAGGCTGGCTTATCATAGGCTTATCATAAGCTTATCTAGTTCTACATGTCTACTCTATAACCACTTTCCTGAACAATTTTCATTGTGAGTTATAATTCACCATCTCAGGTTATCATTAGGGGGAAATGACAGCAGCACAGTGTTCAATATATTGTACTTTCGGTATCTAAATGATACAATGTTGTTTACATTGCTCATGAGGACAGACCACCTTATTTGCAGATTCTTGAAATTCAATTGTAATTTCAATTGTAAATAGTTACATTCATGTGGATGTATCCAGTTTGCACATTTGTATGCATGCACTTATAGGTGCATTTGTTGTTGTTGAAGGCCTGGCTGTTACAGTCTTTATTTACACTATTTTGTTGTACTGGCCTAGATGTTTATGCAGTTTTAAAGCACCTTGGCTTTGTTCTGAATGCACTTTGTTGTAGTTATCCTACAGAGAAAAGAAAATGCACTTGACTTGGAATGAATGTACTGTATGCATTCAAAAGTGCTGAATAAATGTTTTATGGACCCATAATAGTGATTATTATTTAAGTTAAGTTTTGCCATAATCATGTCTTTTTCCATAATCAGGTAGCTGAACAACATTGGTAAAAAATGTATACATTATATATATATATATTTCTATTAATCATTTTCGGCCTTTCGGCATTCGGTTTTCGACCAACTGTTTCCTATTTTCGGTATCGGTTTCGGCCAAGAATTTCCCATTCGGTGCACCCCTACTATTTATACCAAAATAATCCACAGAGCCGATGGAGGGACCTTCATCAATTTCTACTTCATACGTTATAGATCAAGGAATAAAGTGAATTAATTTTGAACAATGTTTGTAGTTGTGAATCTTTTGTCTTTCCTGATGTGTACCCAGCTAGCGGGGAACATTCTCACAACTTTGGCTAACATTACCTCCAGGTTCTAATAATGTTTTAAAGAAACGTTTTAATCTGATGTTCAAAGAAACTTTTTACGATGTTTATTATTTAAAATAATGTTCCTATAAGGTTTAAGGTTAACTAAGACATAACGTTTTAACTGCAACATTCAGACGATGTTTTGAGGATGTTATTAAGGCCTGAGATGACAGAAAGGTTTTTTTCTCTGAAGATCCTCTCCAAATCTTAAGGTTTTGAGGCTGATGGTTGGCCTCTCGAAGCTTTAGCTCCCTCCACATACTGTATGTGACCCGCTCTATCGAAATCAGTCGGAAGTCGCAACGGCTCATTTCAAAATAAACGTGGATTTATGTAAAAAAATTGTTTTTCGGGGTTTGGGTGTTTTGTTTGATTTTAAATAAACAAAGTCTTGGTTTTCAGAATATGAAACTTTGATTTCCAAAATCACACGATAAATACATTTTTGAATTCAATTTCTGGATTTTCTTTTTGATATTCTTACTCTCACTGTTTATATAAACCTACCATTAACATTATGGACTGCTAATTTATTTGTAAGTGGGCAAACTTACAACATTTGCAGGGGATCAAATACTTATTTCCTATATTCCCGGTTTTGCATATTTAGTTTACCTTCTACTGCTGATATGTATATCTTTATTGTGCAGTGTCTTATCTATGCTGCTGTGACGAAAACAACCTACCATGTCCGTATTAGCTGACATCACAGGCTTTGTCCAATGATCTGAGCCTGTTTCTTCAAATCAACAAGCGTGCAGTGATTGACAGAATGAGACCTGACAAGATCCTTAAATCAAAGCACCCCCCTGCAGTCCCTCTGGCCTTTGACTCAATTGTTCCTCACCACAGAAATAAATGAGTAACATTCTGTGATAGGATTAGAGTATTAGCAGATAGATTACACCTTTTAGACATCATCAATAAACAGATTCAATTAATTACCGAGCCCTATTTAACAAGCTGTTCTGAATCATTCTAATTGACTTGTTGGGGGGGTTCGATGGGTACACCATGTGCCAGTGGGATTGGATTGTTCAGTATGAGCACAGTTACTGCTTCAGTGATACTCACAGTGCATGTGAAGTGCTCCAAACAAACATTACCACGCCACTCTTGTCTTGCATTTGGTTGCATGTAGGAAATGCATTAGCCATGTCCATCGCAGCTAACACGCTAATTCATTTGATCTCAGCTTGTTATAATTCCTCCACCCACGCAACACCCTAATACGACACACTTCCTTTTCATCAGATCTGCAGATTATTTACGGGTGCAAGATCTGCGGAGCACCAACTGCACCCACTCAGGCTCTCACTAGGACCCCACTGGACATACAGGATAAGAAGGAGGTGCAGTGGCTTCCCATATAAGCAATATATGCTCAGGTAATGCACACTTAAACTGGACATTTTTCCTTGTACGATGTGAGGGTCTAAGGACAGAGGGTGTTGTATTGTCATACTGATATTCTGTAAAAACTGTGAAGTCCACTGAGACAAATGTAACATTTTTGATATTGGGCTATATAAATACACATTGATTGATTGATTGATTGATTGATGGTGGAAGACATATTTATACAAATTATGCAGTGTAAAAATACCAGGGGAGAGAGAAGTACTCAGAGAAGTAGAGTGTAGGAATACTCTGCATTCAAAATGTTACTCAAAATAACTAAAGTGGCTTCACCTTTAATAATATAAGATAATGTATTAGTTGATTTATATTTTGTATTTCTAACGTACATCTATAAAGTAACAGTTTGAATAGGTTACATTTCACCACTGTGTGAAACCCTGAGTGGAATACCTGCAGTTATTTGTATCATCATCTGCTCTCCTTTATGCACCTCCTCATGATCACATTGTTCTTGTCTTCCCCATGGTCACCATGCTCTGAAACAATGTCAGCCACAAAGCAGAGGAACATCACAGCAGCTTCTCTGGAGATGAATGTTACTAAATGAGAGCTGCTCCACCTCAGGGAGGCCCATCAGAGCTGCTCACCTGAAGCTTCATCCTTCCTGCAGTCAGCACTTATTCCTCCTGCTCTTCCCCTGAGGCTCCAACAGCAACATTTCCAATATCCCAAGGTCTTTCATCACAAGGTCGCCTCACTAAATACAGTCACATCATGTGCACAGTGCAGCAAAATCATTTACCATTAACCACAATGGCACAGTATTTCAACATAATGTAAACCTACAACAACCCAACTTTGAAGGATTGATTCACACTAAATATTTTAGAGTTCAAGTCAATATACTTTAAGTCAAGGTAAACTATGTCAGCAGAACTATTGATTTAAACCGCAATGCGTAGGGGTATGAAGTGTTTAAATAAAGCTGGAGTGTCGTATTTTGACATTGTTTTGCTCTGAGCTTTATTTGAGCAAATCCAGGTTCAGGTCAGATCCTGGTGTCCACACAAACAAGTGCACTTCAACAATGAAATGTATAGAGATTAGAAACTTGAATGATACCCTCCATCATCAGGACTATGACGTATGTCATTATTTCACTGGTGTCACAAAGAGCTAAAAAATAATGATCTGATTATGAGAGTGTAAGTGTCTCATCAGACATCAGTACGTTATGAATGATGCCACTCAGGAAAACACAGGACACAAATGTGGCTTCTTTGACAGTAATATGTTGGAGGTATTACCCAGCAATCCATGCATTATTCACCTAACAATGGCCTCCATGTACTGCCAAGGTGAGCAGAATAAAGGAGGTGAAGTTACAGCAATCCATTATCCCCATATGAAAATCATCAGAGTCTGATGTATTTTATTGTTCTAATCATTGCCACAATCTGCAAGACTACACCCTGTGGGGTAGTCGGGCAGTGAGGCAGAATGTGTGTGTCTCCATTCTTGAAAGAAGAAATATAGAAACTGAACATTCCACCCATGAGTCTGCAGCCCAAGAGCATGTTGGGAGGTTTTTCATTTCAAGTCCATGCCAATGACACATTTAAATTCTCGTTTACCACTGCCAACATAATATTATGCAAACAGGAAGTAACATATTACAACTGTGGAAAAAAAGTGCTAAATGAACAGCAGCTCAATTTCTCAGTGTATAACACACTCAGATCATGTTTTATTCAGACCCAGCTGTCTTTACTGTTTGTTTGTTTGTTTATTTGTTTGTTTATAATTAGTATGATGTCAACATGTGGTGTTTGTTTCATTATCAACATACCCCTTCATCCTTCGTGAGATCACAATAATCTCACTGAGCTGTGCTACAAATAGAGAAGCTGTACGTATAACCTCACACATCTCCGCTGCACATGGCTCTGCTGTTTCAGTGCATTGGGAACAGCATTCAAGTGGATGGCTGGAGGCGGTGTTGTGTATTTTTCTACTTAAATTGTACCCAAGGAATGCAACAGCCCCTTTCCTGGAGATGGACAGGTGGCAGCGGCACGCTTCACAGACTCACTGTAATTGGTGTGTGTCTGGTAGCAAGCACTACCTTTTATTTGCTTAAGTGGCTGAGAGGTGCTTAAAGCTTCCTGAGACATGCTGCAGAGTAAATCATGACCGAGTGCTGTTTCTAACCTATGTTGTATATTCTAGAAGATGGGCCTGAGTAACTGCAGATGATTGATTCATCTTTTTCATTTCTATTCACTGACTGCCATATTTGATCCTCAGAATATTGCCGGGTGACATGCTGCACCTTATTCATTGGTTAATCATACACCCATTAAGAGAAGCAGTGACAATGTTTTGTATTATTAGTAATAAGACCCAGGTTATTTTGCAGTCCAATATGTTGTTAACCATGTAGGATTTAATCCATCGGATATCACTGTTAAAATCTACACTGACTGTTAATATGCCCAATACATGTAATGTATATACTATCCTATGTATATGTGTTTCTGGTACTGTATGTAGATATTGTTGTTGTTGTTGTATATATACAATATATATATATTGTTTATTTTAATTGTATTATGTTTAATACAGCACCTCCAAATCTGAGGCCATGGTTCTCAGCAGGAAACCGATGGACTGTCCACTCCAAGTAGGGAATGAGTCCTTACCCCAAGTGAAGGAGTTCAAGTATCTCTGGGTCTTGTTCTCGAGTGGGGGAACAATGGAGCGTGAGATGGGCCGGAGAATCGGAGCAGCGGGAGCGGTACTGCAGTCGCTTTACCGCACCGTTGTGACGAAAAGAGAGCTGAGCCAGAAGGCAAAGCTCTCTGTCTACCGGGCCATTTTCGTTCCTACCCTCACCTATGGTCATGAGGGATGGGTCATGACCGAACGAACAAGATCGGGATACAAGCGGCCGAGATGGGTTTTCTCCGCAGGGTGGCTGGCGTCTCCCTTAGGGATAAGGTGAGAAGTTCAGTCATCCGGGAGGGACTCGGAGTTGAACCGCTCCTCCTTCGCGTCGAAAGGAGCCAGTTGAGGTGGTTCGGGCACCTAGTTAGGATGCCACCTGGGCGCCTCCCTAGGGAGGTGTTCCAGGCACGTCCAGCTGGGAAGAGACCGAGGGGTAGACCTAGGACCAGGTGGAGGGATTATATCTCTTCGCTGGCCTGGGAGCGCCTTGGGATCCCCCAGTCAGAGCTGGTTGATGTGGCCAGGGAAAGGAAAGTTTGGGGCTCTCTGCTGGAACTGCTACCTCTGCGACCCGACCACGGATAAGCGGGAGAAGATGGATGGATGGATGGTATTATGTTTAAACATATCTCATCTATCTATCTATCTATCTGACTTTAGCCCAAATGCTAAGAACCAAATGGCATACAGACACGCCGAGCGAACATCAGATGCTTTTAGCAGCTAAAGAGTCAGACCTTTCCCTCAGTAGTTGATTGATACTAAAGCAGAGTTAAAACAAATGCAGTGCTCCGATCATCAGCCGGAGAGACCTCCAACTCAGAATGAAAGCATCGGTTTGTCCACTGTCGGATGAAAGTCTACGTAATAACTGTTAGCTAACATCATAACAACATAAGTAGGTTTAGGTTAAAAGGAAGAGGCTGCTGACATTATATATATATTGATATATTTTTCATATGTTATATAAATGTAATACTTTATATGTATCTGTCTGCGCACTCAACCCCACACTCACTGGTTACTGGTTAAATTGCAGATGTATTTATTTAATTAAAGTTAAAATAAATAATCCTTAAACGTGGGCGGACAGACAGGTGCAAACGTCCAAAACACTTAGGAGAAACGCACTGCAGTTTCAGAAACGATACAAATACAAAAACACAGATGTGTGAAAACACATGCACATCTTCAGCAACTAGACAACACACGCAGCATTTAGAAAGCATTCACCGACTTGGCAAAACATGCACAGCGTTTACTAAAAGTGAAGCATAAATGCTGCAAAATGCTGCACCAACAGTGTGCGTCACTTTTTAGTGTCCCCTGGTCACTGTTGTTTGTATTGGCAGCGTTTTGTTTATGCATCGCTTTAGTAAATTCAAGTGTTATCAAGTTGTTAAAGATGTTTCTTTATTTTCATATTTGCATTGTTTATAAAGTTGCGGCGTGTTTCTCCCTAATGGAAATGTTTTTGAATGTTGTAGCTCGGTTCCACCTGTTGGCCACCATGCCATCTGGCTACTGTCGTTTTTAGCACATATGATTTGATTGGGAGTTCATTTAATTTTTTTTTTTAACTTATAATATATATACCTCACATGTTGACAATAATAATAAAGAATCTCGTCAGACTTGTGCAATAAAGTTTTTGCCATGAATCTACTGTAACATTTAAATTTGATGCCAGCAGTCATTTGTCGGGGGATGTGAGGAGGTTAGGAAATGAGCTACTATACTGCCTCCTTTGTCCCAGGAAGTCTATATTTAAACCTGCCATGTTTAATTCATCCTCAACCGCCGTCCTCTCCGCACTGGCCCTGTTTCTGAGGCGGAACATCAAATGTACTGAGGACTTAATGAAGTGAAATGTCACAGCCCTATGGCAGGGTGGTGCAGGTTATAGATGGGATATGAATGTCACTCCATAATGCATTGGCCCTCATGACCCGAGCAAAGTGGATCTCGTCTACATTCACACTGTAACTGCTTTTCCAGGAAACCAGACTGAGTGGCAATACATCGTCCTGCTAATTGGTATTTCACTACCTATTTCCTTCTTAGCAAAGCATTTGCTCCTGTTCATTTTGGTATGAACTTCCACTGACTTGAAAATTGCCTAACCTAGATAATAAACCCATTAGGGTTTCATAAATGAATATGAGGCCTTAATTGGGTGTTGCCAAAGTTATTCTGTCCGAAGTTGTTTCACTAAGACTGACTTGAGTGGGCGCACATGAAGGAACACCACACACAGACCTTTGAAGATTCCACAGAAGCAGAGCAGTGAGCCTGAATATGACTGTATGAACATACTGTGGGATGTCATACTGCTCTTTCATCTTTGAGGATTACATGAGGATTTGCTCACTGCCGATCACTTGACTCCCCCAGTCTAGACCAGACGTTTCTTAGACAAAACAGGTGGACGTTTTAATGCAATTAGCTTCATTGCTTGAAAGCCGTTACCACCAGCCACTATAGAATATGTAAAGCTGAAGGAGATAATCTAACTGAAGTAATGTTGTCACAGTGTCAGAGTCACATGCTTTGTTGGACTATCCACACCAGACTCCTCCTTCATTTAGCTTCAGTACCAAGTGGCAACCTCCAGATCTAAAAGTGAAGCGGATGTGGAAGTGTGTTTAACGGTTAACCTGCATTCTTTCTCATAGACAGCAGGAACTACTTCTTTGTTTATGTTCTGACAGAACTACATTTAATTTCTGGTTTCATTACATGTATCTCCTCAGGAAATTTTCCTGATGAGAACTTTCAGCATGAAGCGTTTTCATCTCACAACTTAAACTCTTGTAACAACCTTTTTTTTGTTTTTTACTTGATAAAAGGTAGTTGCAAATATTAGACCATTTTATTTTGTGTGATTTTTTTCCCGCTGTTTTGTACTAATCTCAAATGTAAAAATCAAACCTCCACTTTCACGTGTAACTTTGATTAAAAGTTACAAGTTAAAAAAGTGGCATTGTTGCCACCCCTGGTTTTAAGGATTTTAAACTTGGGTATTGTGTTGTAGCTTCGGTCGTAATTTCTCGCTATCACAAAGTTCTAAGTTGCTAAGATCTGGGAACATGGTGACATCCCCATAAAGAAGATCAGACATGTTGTATCTCAGTTTACAACCTGTCTTATCTGACTTCTGGTTTGTGTTGCCCTTCTGATTTACTTTTAGCAATACACATTCCAATATTTCAACAGGAAACTTTCTATTTGTATTTATTTATTTAAAAAAGGGACAATACACTTTAATTAAAGGGGACCTATCATGCAAAATGCACTTTTGTACGTCTTTTATACATGAATATGTGTCCCCGGTGTTCCAGGGAACTCACCAAGTGTCAGAAAACACAACCCTCTCTCTTTTCCTCCACACCCGAATCTCTAAAAACGGGGCTGCAACGGATCTGATACAGACTGATCCAGATTTGAATTATATTCTACGTCACAGAAGTGGTGCTCCGCTTAGTGGTCAACTCTCCACCTATCAGGGGAATGTGGGGTTGGGCCACCGCCGGCCATTGCTGCTCGAAAGCGCTGGAGACGCTGTAGTGCATATGCCAGGCCTGTAAGTGGCGCTGCAGTCTGCCACAAAAGCAGCGAAGAAGACTTCCCGCACATGGTTGCCATGGTTGCCCTTCTGTTTATTCTCCGCTGTGGCTCTTTTTCTCCCTCCCCGAGGCAAGTGTTTGCTCCCGCTGCTGTAATTCAATGCAATCCCTCCCTGGCTGTAATTCTCTCCGGTAGTCCACCAGCAGATGACAAACACCCACCTCTCCGCCTCTTCCAAGGAACGAGGGGACCGTGCGGCAGAGTTTCAGTTACGTTTTTCTTCCGCCGGTCAACACGTCCGTTAAAGTTGAAAACTTCCGGACAAAATTAGAAAAGTGCCGGTCAAAGGTCTTCTTTGTTATTTATTGAGCTTTAAAACAAATGAATACTGACTCTATATAATCATATAAGAATAAAACACGGAGGACGGAGATCTCTTTTAGTCCCCCTCTTCTCCCCGCTGCAGCCCAGCAGCTGATCTCAAAGCACGCTCCCCTCTCCTGCAGGGGGGCGTGGTCAGCTGCAGGGGGGCGTGGTCAGTTGCAGGGGGGCGTGATCAGCTGCAGCTCACAGAATCAGCCCCCTGCAAAAACAGCGCTGGAATGAGCACATAGAGCGAAATGAGGCATGGCTAAAATGCAGGATCTGTTTGGTATTTTGAAAAAAAATCTATATTTATATACTTTATATAGGTATGGCCCTACAATATATTGTTCAAATATAGCATGATAGGTCACCTGAGCACTTGAGTCCATGAAGTAAATGTGCCAGATTGAACTAAAGATCATTTGCAGTCCCTGGCAGGTTAATGCCATTAAAAAAAGAAATACAAGAGCGCAAGGACACAACAAAAACAGATGAGCACAATGACAGCACATAAGCAAAAAAGCAAATGAGCAGAATTAAAACACAAAAGCACAACTGATGCACTTAAATATAATGTATTTTATTACTATTAAAACTGGTAAGAAAACCGTATACATATCTTAAAGGTTATATCAAACTGCTAAGAAAATCAAAGCACTGAATGTCAAAAACATCACAAAACTATGTGAATTGTATGCAGTACTCTACTATATTATATTCGGGCTGCATACAAATATAATTTACCTCATCAATTGATCTGTGTACATTAATTGTTTAATAAGCCCAGTGTCATTCAATGAGCTTCAAGCAATTTTCAGCTCAGAAAAACGTTTGCATCATGAATTATGCAAACATCAATAAAGGTTTTATCCTTTTTAATATTATCAGGCTAATACTTTTTAGCCTTTTTATATATTTTGTTCCTTTAACCTACCGAACAAAATACACATGTATATTACAGAAGCATCGAACTAGATGTACGTGTAATGCAAACGATTACTTATTATTGTTTGTACACAATTATTATTAATAATGATCATATGTGATTATTATTATATATAGCGACAGTCTGTGGTCAACACACGGATCAGATATTATTTGTTATTGAGTCTTGTGCGTGGGAAAGTAAAGGGAAGTCATTTTGGTGTTAAAACCGGTTTATTCATCCAAGCATAATTTATTTCCTTCCAATATCATTTGGATGCAAACTGTTTTATGCTTTAATCTGTGATGCACCTGCAATCTTAAATCCTGTTTTCTGCTTCTTGGCTGGTGTTAAGAATAAAGGGAGCAGAACCAAGTGTCTCTCAAACTAAATGCTATTAAAGCTTTCAATTCTCTAAAAGGGTAGGAGGAAAACAATACATTTCCCTACAATAATTACTTTTAGGATATTTTTTTTTTAATAAAACAAAACAGTTTACATTGATTACATTCTCATTTAACACAGAGAGATATATCCTGACATGTTGCTTTGGTGTAAAATCCCATCTCCCCTCATGTTAAATGCCTCTGAGTGTGTGTGCGCTGTGATTGGTGGACCTGCTGCCAGCTCTTCACCTTCATCCCATTCATCACTGTCTCTCCTCGGCAGGCAGGTGCGAGCCAATCAATACCCTCCTTCATTAGGAACCCAGCGAATGGCCTTTACTTAATTACTTAATTTCACTGGCAGACATACCCTATCTTATTACCATGGCAACAAAGTGTTTTTGTCAGACTTTTGGCTCGCCCTGATCAGTTTGTTTCTGGGCTGTGCTAAATGTGGTGCACTTGGTCACTTACAACATTCTCTGCAACATTTAGCTCATTGTATTTTATTTGACATTTATATAGTGATATTCATCTGTATCTAGTTGCACATTACGCTTGCAGCATAATCTTGCACAATTTTAATTGCTTTTTAAAAGTAGTTCTATTGTTGTATGTCTTATATATTTATGTTACTTTGTTGCAGGAGCCTGGAACTTAAGATGTTCATTGCCATAACTACACTGTAGCTGCTGTGCATATGACAATAAATCCTTTGAATCCTTGAATCTTTGGAAATGGATGATTTTGCATTGGGTTGCACTGAGCTCTATGCTTTAAAACTGTAGTCCGGAAACGACTGGGTGATGTCCCAGTGACTCTATGCACTTCGTATATGCTGTGTATTTACTTTGTCATGAAGGGCAATCATTTAACCAATAAGAAGGTGCAAGAAAAGTCCTTTTATAGTAAAATTACTAAAATAGTTCTGATTGTAAATGTGTTTGAACCAGACCAGTATTCCTCAGAAACATGTATATATCCAACCCAGTCTCACGGCATTTCGTGTTATAGCAGGCATGGGCAAACTAAGGCCCGCGGGCCATATACGGCCTGTTGGGCTTTTTAATCCGGCCCGCCGAATATTGGTACAAAATTGTCCAAATTATAGTAAAGACTGCATTCATTTTGCCTTTTTCCTACAATACCCCGCATTTCAGTTGATCCCACTAGATGGCGCACTCTAGACACAATTAACCTATGCTGGAGTTTGCAACCCGGCAAGATCTAAGAACCAAATATGTCACGCTTACATTGGAGGGGGTCGAGATTAAGCTGAGCAATAGCAGTTCATGGCGAGTGCAGCGAATACAAGTTGTAACAAGTAGTAGCGCTGAGCAAAGTGACTAGAACGCGACCACACACTTAGGTCTATAAAAAACACTTATAGAAAGTCAGGCAACACTAACCAGGCTTAGTGTGATTCTGTTTATAAGACGTGTGGGTCATAAGAAGGCACGTAAACGGTTACGTCATGACGCAAACGATGACGCAATGACGCAATAACTCACCTTTGAACCTAATTCACCTTTGAACCTGCATCTGTAACAATGAGTGGACCAAAGAAAAGAAAAGTCGACAATGAGTGGCGAGTGTATAATGAGGACAGCTAAATATTTTTTCACCGATCTGCTACTGGCAATTTGAAAACTCATAGTGGCCACCGAGCCAAAAAGTTTGCCCACCCCTGTGTTATAGTCACGAAATTAATTGAATCTATTGATTCGTGTTCACCAACACGATTTTCCCCTTTTTTTCGTGTCACACGGAACGATTTTAAAAGCAATGTATTTCTATTGGTAATATGTTTCTTGCCTGCACCACGTATTTTTGTCCAGTCGGGTCTTGGAATACCAGAAGCTGTGTGGTTCATAAAAACATTTTCTTACTCAATATCTTACCCTAAGCCTAAGCCTTTTATTTTAAGTTGTATAATGTCGGAGTTTTTTTGCCGTCCGCGAGGAAAAGAAATGGGGCTCAGAGCCTCAGAATACTGAAATCTGTATTTTTCCTTCTAATTTGTTATTATTTGGTGCAGGCACGAAACATACTGCCAATAGAAATACATTGCTTCTAAAATCGTTCTGTGTGACACGAAAAAAATGGCGAAATCGTGTTGGTGAACACGAATCAATAGATACATTTCGTGACTATAACACGAAATGCCGTGAGACTGTGTTGATATATCAGAATGAATGAATGTGTACCTCATGGTTAAATTATCTTCCAGAGTTAGTGTAGGACGTATTTATATAAAAGTGTGAAGGATTGGGAAGTGGAAAATGTAATTTTTTCCTCTAACCCTTTAACATTTACTTAATTTCTCTGGCAGACATACACTATCTTATTAGCGCTGGTGCAGAAATAGACAGCAGTCCCATAAAGACTTTGAGGCTGTGCTTGACGGGTTTCTTTCTGTTTTGTATTACATTTTAATGAAGGTCTGATTTGGCTCAGAGAATATTAGTGCCAGAAATATAATTCTAAAAATGAAAACCTCTATGTGTTAATGCTGATCTAATATTAAAGGCTGTGCACCCCCACCGTACACCCCCACACACCCACACTGTTGTTTCTAATTATCTGGTGGATAATGCCTCTCCTCAGGACTGCACAGTGAGGTGACCTTGTGTAATTCCCAGTATAGTTCCACCCACATCCAACATGAGCAAAGGTCTTATGAGAGAGAACACTGGGGGGGTCTTATTGGCCTTTGATATGAGTATTAGAAGGTCAAATAAGATGCAGATTATACCTGTTGGGAATATGAAAAAAAAATACAATACCAGAAACTATGATTAAGGAATACCTATCCAGAAATATTGTGATTCTAACAAAATCTCCATAACCAGATATAGACACATATGTGGTGCATTGATGAAGTATTTTTTGTGGCCAGACCTGGAAGTGATAGCATCACAAGGGCTTCGTCAACAAACAGCAATGGATTTCAAAATATTGCAGGTAAAAGATCGATGGCAAACACATGTGTTTTCTTCAGCAGGACAACCTCCACATATCATTACGATTCTTGAACCGTAAATGCAATTGTCAAATAAGTAAAAAGCTAACATAATTCACAGTTTTCACAGACTTCCTGTTTGACAGGAAGCAGCACGTGAGGCTGGGGAAACACGTCTCTGACCCCCGGACCATCAGCACCGGTTCCTCTCAAGGCTGCGTTCTTTCACCTCTGCTCTTCTCCCTGTACACCAACAGCTGCACCTCCAGTCACCAGTCTGTCAAGCTCCTGAAGTTCAGACGACACCACCCTCATCGGACTCATCTCTGGTGGGGACGAGTCTGCCTACAGGTGGGAGATAGACCATCTGGTGACCTGGTGTGGGGAAAACCACCTGGAGCTCAACGCTCTCAAGACAGTGGAGATGGTTGTGGACTTTAGGAAGGATGCAGCCCCACCCGCCCCCATCACTCTGTGTGACTCCCCAGTAACTGCTGTGAAGTCTTTCCGCTTGCTGGGCACCATCATCGCCCAGGAGCTCAAATGGAAGCAGAACATCGGCAGGATAAGGGCAGGCTGCAGCGTGTCATCGGCTCTGCAGAGAAGGTAATCGGCTGCAATCTTCCATCCCTCCATGACCTGCATGCCTCCAGGACCCTGAGGCGGGCAGGGAAGATAGTGGCCGACCACTCCCACCCTGGACACAAACTGTTCACCCCCCTCCCCTCTGGCATATATTATATTTGACTATATTTTACCATATTTGTAATATTTTTCTGGTTCTCTATCTGTGTTTTTAATTATTGTTTTTATGCACCACGACACCAAATTAAATTCCTCGTACGTGTAAACCTACCTGGTAATAGACCTGTTTCTGATTCTGATAATGCTATAAACAAACTACCTCACTGTCGCATGACTTCACGCCATCACCGCTAAGCTAAAGGCGGCTAATGTTTTTTGTGATGAAGTTAAGTAGTCTTATTTAGACACATTTTTATGACGCAAAAAAGCTTCAGACATTCACCAGTGGGGTATTTACTGATGTATTTATGTCAAACACGTTGTCTTCGATAAGCGTGGCAGGTGTACAATTTTAACTCATTTAATCCGGGTGTTAGGACTCATTCCTGAAACAATCAATTTGTAAATTAATTTTTTATCTGTAGGCAACCAATTGCAGTCTACGTGAATTGATCAATGGATTTCAGAGGGCCCTGGTTGAATGCAGGTATACAGTCCGTATAGGAAGCAAATGAGTAAGAACCAATTGGCCGATTAATGTTATCGGATAACCCATCAATTCTAAACTAACAGAAACACATTAGTTATGAGTATTATATTACCCCTAAATCATAAACACTGGGTTTTTATCTCCCTAATATCCCTCTTCGGTGAGACAAGTGTGTGTTATGTGGTTTAACAGTCACTGTAGTGCAGTTAGACTGATAGCACCTGTGAAGTTAATAATAATAATAATAATACATTTGATTTGTAAAGCACCTGTCATTACTAAAAGCAATCCCATAGGGGCATAACATACATACTTAAAAACACAAGTTTAATAAAAGGCTTTTTTTAAAAGAAGGTTGAAGGTTCATCTGTGTGTCCTTGTAGTGTATCTGTGCTGTGTATCACCATGGTGGTTCAAAAGCATGAAGAAAACAACATGTTTATAAAGGAATCTGCAGTGTGCCTTTCCTTCCAACGTTTGGATTTGTTGGGGATTGACGCCGATGGTATCGTTTTCTGTTAGCGAGAAATCAATATAGGAAAACAATGTTGTTTAAGCTGTCATATATTCTCTTATTCTGTCTCTTACTGAAACACACAGAGCTCAATAACAGCAGGGCGTCATTACAATGTTCTATTTTGAAAGCTATTTATCCATTTATTCTTCATGAAAGATGAAACCTACACTGAACAAACTGAAACACGGACTTTGATTACATTTATTATGTCAACAAATTGCACATAATTCTTGGCTGTAGCTCCTCTGTAATCCATGGTGTCCCCCAAGGCTCGGTGCTTGGTCCCCTCCTCATCACAATATACATACTCTTGAATGGGGAAATCATCCACCGCCATGGTCTCTTTTGCCTCTCATACGCTAATGACACCCAACTCTACATCAGCACAAAACCTTCGGCCCACCTCCCCAAGTCAACTGCCTTCTAATAAAAACCTGGGAGACAACACATCTACTCAAACTCAACAGCAATACAACTGAGCTCATGGTTTTGGCCCCCAAATGAACTGCTTGGGAAGGTTGGGGATCTGCTCCTCACTGTTGACGGCTCCACCATCTCTCCATCCCCATCTTGAACTTCAGCCTTTTCCATTTTGTATTTGAACTTAATATTATTGCTTTCAACTAAACTAGTACAGATATGTGAAATATGCTGACATAATACATTTAATTAAGTCAACATTTCAGTTTTTTCAGTGTGCAGAATGAACATTATTGATAGCAGCGCTGACTCACCGGACATGTGATGCACTAATGGCACTGTTCATGTCTGTTTTGAGCCCAGTTACACTCTGTTTGAACTCACATACAATGAGCAGGAGCACAGGAAGAACTATATCTCCCTTTAATCAGAAACCCTCACTGCTCAGAACAGTGATAATGGACATGTGAGGATCCTCAAAAATAGGATGTGCTGACAGGAGCTTAATGGAAGATGGAGAAAAGTCTGAGATACAGGAGGCTTAATGATTAAGTGAATATGCAGGTTTCTCTTCCAGAATATTTTATAAAAGCAGCCTTGGCTCCCAAAAAGAATGTTCCCATATAACTCAACTGCATTGTCATTACATATGAGGGAAATGTATTTTGTCAGGGGTTAGGTTAATTCACGTCGCTAAATAAAAAAACGTTACCGTTTCTTCTAAAGGTAAAGGGATTGCCAAAACATAGCTGAAGAGTTTTGTTGCCTTATATTTTAGCCAAGGATATTATGTTTTCGTCTCTGTTGTTCTGTTTCTCTTTCACAAGCAATAGGGATTGCCCAGAATGTAATACAACTTGATGGGAGGGTGCGGAATGGGCAAAGGAAGAATGCATTACTTTTCAGAGTGGATCCAATTCATAGGACCGATACAAATTAATACATTCAAAAACTTTGCGAGATAAGGCACAAGATAAGACATTCATGTAATGTCAGAATAATCAGAATTATAATTTCCTAACAGGACAATTTCCCCTGAATGCCGCCCCAAATAGGAATAACTACTAAAAAAGTTGGTTCGCATTCTCATGTTTCCTTTCAGTTTCGAAAAAAAGAATGGCCAACAACACAAACACACATCTCAAATATTGTAGTTGTCCCCTTTTTTTTCAATGGACCATGTGTATTAAACCGAAACCAGAGAAAAAACATGTTTCGCCTATAATGTAATTGTTTAGTCCTCATGAAGACCTAAGTAAGATTTGTAAAAAATATCTATCATGTAACCAATGAATACACCATGTGACTTAGTTAAGAAGCCAAACGTGAGCAGGACAGCCACATGTTTGCTTGTGATAACAATCTGCTTCAATCCTCCACGTTCCATGCCTTTGGTTGCATTCTCGGTTGGTAAAATTACTACAAACAAAGTCTTATTTTATTTCTCGTAAATATTAGTTTTTTAAAGTTTTTTGGGGATCGAAAGTTTATATCATGGTGTGTTGCAACTCAAGTTAGCTAAAGCCAGCCTCTAGTGCTACAGCCATGTGTAGGGGAGAGTGGGGTGAGATGATCCAGTGGGTAAGTTGACCGACCCCCTTTATCTAGGGAGCTGTGCACATTTGTTGTCATGTGACCATAAGTTCAGGAAGCACCCATCATTTATATTTGGCTGTGATGGAGAGAAGCACAAGGTAAAGTGGTAAGTGTGTTTTTTTCACAATAAAACATGTTTTGCTTGTCAAAGTTAAACATGTCAGCTATAATTACTGTAATGTCAAAGCAAATGTATCCAGGTCTGAAAATATGTATCATACTTGTTGGTTATTTAGCAAGGTGTAACACTATGTGAATCATTTAGCTAAAGATTAGCATGAAGGACTAAACTAGACAGTTATTTTCCAAAAAGGTGGCTGAGGGGCAAAGTGAGCCACATACTGGGGGGTACATTGAGCCAGTGGTTTAACTTAACCCCCCATCAGGCACTGAAGTTAAGTTAAAGTCTCTGTAGTATAAAATGCTATTTCAGTGTAGTTTGACATAACTGATTGTTTTTTATGTTTTAAACATTATAGAAAAGCCAGCATGCCAAGCAAGTCCAAGATAAATACTGAGGAGATGGAGAGAGAGCCACTGATGGAGAGGCTAGAAAATCCATCAGAGCAGTGGCAAAAGACAGACATATGTACAGGTCCACACTGCATGGAGGAAAGGAAGTGAAAACAGGTGGAACAGTGGAACAGCAGAGGATAGAGGGTCTTCACACAGGAGAGAGAAGGGGCTTCAGACCAGATACAAAAACTGCTGACCAGTTCCATGGCCTTACTGCAGAGAAATGCTGTGAACTGACTTTGAATTACAGACAGAAACAACATTCCTGTAACACAAAACTCAAAGCATAGACTGCATCAGGGCTTCTCAAACTCCGGATCCGGACCGAACTGCAAATCAATCAGGGCAGCAAGTGCTTGGACCAGAAGGGGGCCCCCAAAGAAGGTCGATTAAGAAGGTCCACAGCAACGACAACATGAAACACCCTTTAATGTACTGCAACGACATGTCGGGAAAACCCCTCAAGGGGGCCCCATGCATAGCGCGCCGTAAGAAACGGCTTCTTAATTTCAGTTTGGTTGCTCCGCTCCGGTGGGGGGGGGGACTTTACTGGCATATATCCGGACCAGTGACCTTGTATAAAATTCACAAGTGGACCTTTAATAAAAAAGTTTGAGTATCCCTGGACTACATCATAAGTACAAATTGGATCATCTTACCCCACTCTCCCTTATTTACACATTTCTCCACTTATAATAGTGATTGTAAGTATTCTTCTGTATATGTATATGTCTTTTGTATAATTAGCTTTATTTCTTAGTTTCACCCTTTCTCCGTCATTAAGGTGATTCAAACAAGAACTCCAGTCTCCAGTGCTCGATGGTGGAAGGTGTTTAGCTGTTTGTCAAAGTGCACAGGGATACGTGCACGTAGGACAAAACAGTAAGTGAGTTTAGTTGTGTGTGAGTGTAATTCAGTTTGAGGTCTATGAGAGGACGAACAGAGAGAGGACTGTCCTTCAGTTGTCTGTCCTGCTCTCAGCTCAGGAGCTTCCAGGCAGTAGCTCACCATTAACAACCTTCACTCTCTACCAGTCGTGGGGATGTGCTACACACACACACATTGGCATGTCAGCAGGGAAGCACTGACACACACTTTCTTCCGTGCACTGATCCTTTAGCAGCACTTCCCAGCGCAGCTTGGGAAGTCTCTAATGTTAATTAATGGGAGCCAGCCGAGCATGCAATTTCTAATTAACCCCAGAGAACGATGCTGCAAAGGCATGCAAGTGGAAAAGCAGTCTAAAAAGATGCAAT
The DNA here is from genome assembly GCA_943591055.1 of Gobionotothen gibberifrons. NCBI lineage: Eukaryota > Metazoa > Chordata > Actinopteri > Perciformes > Nototheniidae > Gobionotothen > Gobionotothen gibberifrons. Next base: position 87,574 of record CALSBZ010045435.1, on the reverse strand, counting down.
TTGCTTTTTTTCAAGACCCCGTTCCCTGCCACCGATCCACATGTTGCAAACCACTTTGCAGATCATTGGCAGCTGACAGCAACAAGGCTGATCTTTTGTTCCTTTTGCCACCATGCTGAGTGGCGGGGGAATAGAGATTAATTGGTGTGATCATGTAGCTAATTAGGAAAATGAAAGAAAATCAAGGTAGGGTGATGGTTGAATGCGAGGAGACCTACTGAGCTGAGCGGCGGAGTGATTAGTAATCCGCGGAAGAGATCAAGTCTGCTGGCACACAAACATCTTTTTGAAATCAGAACCATGAGTTGGCATTGACATGCCCCCCGGGGGGTCACAGCACAGTTATTGGCAGCCTTGCAGAGAACTTCATACCTCTTGCCAAATTCTTGATTTAAAATAAAAGGTGTGGAAGTGAAACAATGATTCACCAAATGCCGCACACAGAGAGTAATGAGATGTGTCAGAGCCAAGGTAAGAGGCAAGGTCAATAAATATGCTTGTGAGGGAGGATATGACATGTCTTTATGGCAGGACAACAGGACACAGCGGATGATGGTCGGACGGAGTGGCGGTATATTGGATCATACAGAGAACTCCTTTTTGTTACCTTTAAATTAAGGAAGTTTATGTTGGTCATTTATATGCCGCCTTGACCACTAAATACATATTATTTGATGGAACGATACAACAATTCCCGCATTTGTTGTTTACAAATGTCAGCGAGTCAAAGCCCACAACCCCGACAAAGGACAGGGCTTTTTCTTTTTTTAAACGGACTGAAATGCTCGACAGACGCATGGCAAGCACATAAACCACATGACAGTGTTTCCCACAGGAGGTGGTGGCTCTAAATATGGTTTGAGATGACATGTAAAGATGTTACACAGAAAGCATGGTGAGGTAGAGTGCCCCCCACCCCCCAGAGAGGGCGGCTGCAGAAAGAACAAAAGCTTCCCCCCCCCCGCAATTACACTGACACTGTTGAGCATTTTGAGACTCTTTTGCATCTTAGAGAGCAAAACTAAGGGCTGGATTTTACAGTTGCTTTGAAGTCAATATACTACAAAATAATTTCGTGTCATATTTGAGAAATGTGTGAAGAATTTTCTTCATTATAAGCTGAAGCCAAATGTGAAGACTTATAAAGTGACTGGACTACAATTGAATATTTCTTTGCTCCATGAGAAGCTGTTCAATGCATTAAATTCATCTAATGCAGCGAAATAGTGTGTTTCTGATCCAGGAGAATCTCTGCTAGCTAGTTATGGTGTGAGATGTACATCGGCATAAACTCAGTAAGCTGCACATCCATCAGGCATCTATTATTTCATAATGATGTGTTTTACATTTTTAAAGAGGCCCTATTATGCTATTAAGGGTTTTCCCTTCCTGAAGTGTGTTAGATCTTTGTGCAATTAATGGTCTGCAAAGGCTAAAATCCCTGTTCCCTCCATTGGACTCCTTTGTTTACTTCCGTTACATAGTGCCATCACTCTTCTGTATAACACTTACGCTTCTATTGGCTAGCTCTCCAACACATTGTACGTGATAGGCTAAGGGGCAGGACATCTCTAAGCTGGTTGACCAATCACAACAGAGCTGGCCAGCTAACCAATCAGAGCAGACTGGGCTCTGGTTTCAGACAGAGGGTGAAAAGAGGTGCTGCAGCACAGGCAGTATGAGAAAAATAAAGAGCTTTTTGAACATTAAAGCATGGAGACATGTAGAGACACTACATACTGATATACACCTGAACATCAG
>CALSBZ010045435.1:46720-70813 GCA_943591055.1 Gobionotothen gibberifrons | reverse complement strand
ATTTGCAGGTGTTTCCTGCTAATGTATGCGTTTTGGGCCGTTGTTCCGCGTTTGCACCTGCCGGCCACCGTACATTATACATCCAGTGAAGGGCGATGTGGTATAGCATAACAACTGTGTAGGCCCTTAAGGCTACTAACAACTTTTATTACACGGCTTAGTTGAATACTCGATTCTGATTGTAAATTCTTAACATGTGACACGTTGTTAATACAGTACAGACCACTGTCAAGGACTATAATGAAGGTTGCTAAGGAGGATCAAGAAAGAGAAAGGAAAAGAGGTTAAAAGACGGAGCGCTGGACGTCAGATAAATCACCAGAAGAAGGCAGACAGGAAGTAAACAATAACAGGACACGGAATGGGCTCTGTAGTTTGTTTAGTATATGGCCATGTACAGGCCCGGTTCCAGAACAAAATGACTCAGGGTGCATCTGAGATTACAGGGGGCGCAGCAGTAGTAGGTTTACATGAGCAATAGTGGCCGGCAACAGCAATGAAAAATAGCATTGATGGTCCCCAATGAACAGATTATGGCATTTGTTATGTTTTGAAACCAAGCAAGTGAGAACATTTCAAGAGAGTCAAAAGTGCAATTCTGAAATATTTCATATTGTCCAAAGTGGACTATGGCAAAGAAAAGCACAAAAGCTTCAAAACTGTACTGATACAACAAATGAGAACATATTGTAAATCAAGGCAAATATTATTTGAACCAGCTCACGGTTTGAAATGGCAAACATTGAAAAGCAAGTATTATTAAAACCATGTACTACATCATCACTTTGGTCCCATCATATGCTCTGGGAAGAGAATATTTACTGCTTGAAAACTGGTATCACATCATCATGTGAGGTTGACTTTGTGACCTGGAGAACATTTCAGCTGCAACATCAGCTTGTTGATAATCTTGGGATATGAGATAGTTTTGTAGCCATTCGTGGTGAAGGCATCTGTGCTATTTTATGCATTATTTTTGACCCAACATTTCTACAGGCATGGCAGAATATGGCACTATTTTCACACGAATATTCTAGCCATTGTCTATTTTTATACCACGAGCTGCAAAATGACCGCCTAACCCCACTGTACAGGCGGGTACTTGTTTAGATATACCTGGGCAGGCTCTGTTTTGCCGTGGTATCCTGGCACCTGCGGGCCGCAGAGGGGCGGCGTAGTTTCGGGCGACGAAGACTGCTGCTCCGGGGGCGAGGGCGGCGAGTCAGGCGGGAGTAAGCTAGTGTCCACAACGGAAGGTAACGTGATGTCCCCATCTGACCTGTTGCTACTGTCTGCAGTAGATGCAGTGTTGCTGGCGTTTAGTGATGGTTGCTTTAACCATTTTCGTATAAATGATTATCCACAGATGTGTGTGTGTCACTGCTGTGGAAGCACTTTGGAAATGATGCACGCGCAGCGGAGCAGGTCACGCGCACCTGACACAATTTGTTGTTTGTATTTTTCGCTCCGTTCTCTTTTTTTAATTGAGGAGGGTGCATAACATTCAACTGCCCCGAAGATCCCGACGCGAAACCAGGTTTACTAATCTACCCGCACAATGTCTGGTGTCGGAATGTCTCGCTATGTTAGTACATTCTTCAAAAACAAAACACCATTTAATTTCGGGTTAAAATGTGTTGTAACTGCGTTACTGAGCATTGTAACGGGTAATATATTACCCACATTTCATTAGTAATGCGTTACATTACTTCGTTACAGCAAAAAGTAATATATTACTGTAACTCCGTTACTTTTGTAACGCGTTACACCCAACACTGCTGTGTGGTGAGTTTATAACACAGTACTGCATGTTACATGAACCGCTTTAGAACAAGTTTAGTTTCATAAACAACATTATCAATAATTATTTGTAATTGTATTACATACTTGGATGAACATATGCTTTGTGAAGGTCCTGCAGATACTGCACTGAAACAAATGAACATTCACTTTTCACATAACTGAATTAGGTTAGTTGAAAGCAATATTTGTTATTTAAACTTAATTATTGCTTTCAACTAACCTAATATAGCTATGTGAAATCTGTTGACAAAATACATCTAATTGAGTACACAACAGTGGCGAACCGTCAAGGCCTTTAAGGTATTCAGAGAATACCCTGGAACACAAACAAAACAAACAAAACATTGATTTAATTATATAAATAAAATGTAATAAAATGTATTTAAAATGAATAAATGAGAATCGTATCTGTGTTTTTGATCTGTAATATTACAGTGTTACGTTGATTTGTTTGTCCTTCTCGGACCATGCACTACGCATTTCAGTGGTTTTGTGTTCGAAAAGAAAGCAACCAATCAGATCTTGTTCTGGGTCTCTGGGTAGAATATCCTTCAACCAAGGTATTCTACATCCTTGATCGAATGCCCTGGCCGTTGCACTGCATGAGAGCGTACATTTGGACTGACAGTTTGATCAACCAATCATATATTGATTTGTAGCCAATGGGCGTATTCTTTCCCTCGGTTCCAGGGTATTCTAGAAGGCCCGCTAGTTCACTGGCTCGAGACAGAGGATCTAGAGAAATGCCACGAAGCAATTCATGCCGTTTTATTGTTTTTAACGTTGAAATGGCAACAGGTGAAGATGAAGTTGCTGCGGAATTGTTACGAGTACCCTTTTCAAGACGACAATTCAGTGAAAAGACGGACATTATAATGACGGGGGGTGGGGAGTACAAGTAGAAGAGAGGCTAACAGCTGCTATAATGCTGGTCGGAACATCTGCATCTGCTTTAATAAGGAACTACCAAAGTATATGAGGCTCAACATGTCTAGACGAACGGGCTAATCATTTCCTATTTCAATGTTGACATTACACCTCACATGTCTGAGTTTAACATAACACAAACATTTCCAAGCAGCCACTCTTTTTACCAGTGATATTAATTATATAGCTTATTATATACAGTATACTTTTATTATATTGTTACTCGTTTTCTTTTGGAAAACCGATCATGAGATAGTAACACAGTAGATGGTTGGATTAAAGCAAATTATTGCATGATCATACATTTATGTTTTGATAATAAGAAAATACAGTTCATAAATCATTTTTAAAAGTCAATATTTTAATGATCTAAAATAAAAACAACCTGTAATATACTCAAGATTAGTATCATAATTGTTTCATGGTAGTGAACTTCATCCTTAGTTTTTTTCAAATGTTTCTGTGTAACTAAAGTAATGAAATAAGCTCCATGACAATGCATCATGCTCGCACTTGACTATTAATGAGATCACATTAAACACCCATTCAGATTATCTCTAACGGAGACAGAGATAATTGACTTTCGAGCCAAAACCTCCAAAGCTTCTGATTTGGGAAAAATAAATCTCATGTTTGCTACAAATCCCAGCGATCAATCTCTGCCCCCGCCCGTCCGTCTGTTATCTTCTCCCATATGTCCTGGGTCTATTTGGCCCCATCCATCCACAAAGCGGCCTATAAAGCTGACTCTCTGACTGCCTCATCGAGCAACACCGCTGCTCTCTGTCTGGCCTGAGGTCAGCTCAGGGAATGAGATGGAGTTGCGAAGATAGTGGAAAAGTGTCACCCGGGAATGAAATATTGATGGAAAGAAAGGCCTTGCCTCTTGCCCGCGGGCGCCCAGTCTGAGCCACAGCGGATGGTCAGAGGAGAGGAGAGCCAAACACAGAGATCTGCAGGAGGAAGCAGACGGAGGGCAACACGCCATCAACACCACTCTGTCCGCTCTCCCTCCGAGGTATTGTTATCTCCCCCCCCCCGCCTTGGCAAACCATAATCAGAATCCCTTGCACTTCACTTGATGTGCTTTATTTCCAGCCAAAGCCTTCCGGGCTTAACATATGATCCCCTTCTGGCAAGTGAGGAATCAATTCAATGTAAATAAGGCGAGGGGAAATAAATCCCAACATTGGAATTTGCATAATTGCATGCAAGGTAAAGCAAGGGGTGAAACACGGCAGGCTTGTTTCAGACTGAACTGTCTGCAGGCTGTTCCACAGAGTAACAGAGAGAGATGTCAACCCCCCAACCCCCGCTCAACACGCGGCTGTTGTTTGCTCTCACAAAGCACACTCAGAACTCATCGAGATGTCATTCATGTCAGGTATGAATCAAGGTGTTTTGTATAAATATATGTACAGCAGGTAGTGTGTTCAGTTGGCTGTCACTCATGTTACTGCATGATCCACAGTAATAGTGAGTATGACTCATGTGTGCTGATTGTGCCATTCCATGGAACAGGCAGGCGATAAAGCCTGATGACAGCTTTATCTGTGATTAGAGAAACAATGAAGTCTCATTATAAACACATTCAAATGCCTTCTAAGAGCCAGAAATCTCCTCAAGGCCAATGACAAGTTCTGCATTTTCATTCATTTCCAGAATTCTTCTGAATAGAGAATTACGAGGCTCCGCCTGCTTCAAATTGTTGCCTCCGCCTCGAGCTCTCTACTATTTTGAATAGGATGACTTCATGGAAAACACTATTTTCTAACAAGAGTTGGACTTGGTCGACATGTAGCTGCAGCGTTAGCCAATGAGATACTGCAGTACTGCAATCAGCACAGTGATCTAGGTAAGGCGCTGCAAAATCTGATACAGAGTTAGAAAAGCCCTCTGTTTTTGCCCGGACTGCAGCAAAGCAGACACAAAAGCAACATCTTTGCCACAAATGAAAAAGGAAACACTTCTATACTAGGAAGTTATTGTCCCTTCTGTTCGATGTAAAACACTATATTATTCATTACAACCACCAACATCTGAGAAGATGACTGCAACATGTAGTACTGTTACAAACAAATCATTAAAGTGTCTTTTAAAAGTGTCTAAAGGGGATTACTTCAAATAATATTCATTTTCCAATTAATCAAAACTAAGAAATCTATATTAGTGGAAATGATACTTTGCCAGAAGAAACAAAAAGTGATACAAAATATTGGGATATCACTATCAGTATCAATATCAGTAATATCAGTATTTATGGTCCAATAATAATTCTCAAAAAGAGCTTAACCATGCCATGTGACATGCTACCTCAGTATGCTTGAAGAACAAATACCGGGACAAAACCCAACCGTCAGATGAGATATGCAGGAATGAACTATATACATCATTTTCTTCCATCTTGTAATTATCAGTACTCCTAAATGATGTTGCTAGCAAAGAATCTTTTCGTAAATCAGTTGAAGGCACATGGTTGCACATAATCCTGATGTCAGTGCCCTGCTCATTTGCATCTGAAGGCATTACAAGATAACCTTCTTGCAGATTCCAGCAGACCACAGCAGATGTTGCTCATCACTCACCATTGATCCACTTGGCCTCCGGGTCGTGGACCTGGAACTCCGGTCTGAACAGATCCTCCACAGACAGCTTAGTGTCACTTCCAGGTTGGCTGTCAGCTGCAAAAGCAACAATGAATTGTTAAAATTTGAAGTAAAACTGTGTTGCACATTTTCTTACTAGCACACACACAGTTCAAAATCAATCTCAAGCAACAGCTGACCTACGGAATCACTTCAAACACTAACACTTAAATGTTTCACTGACAAGAAAACAACCAAAACAAGGTCACCCTAAATGTATTACAGATTTTGGAAAGCATCCTGGGATACATTACTATGTGTGATGTTGGTAGTTCAGGTAGTGTAGTTACTGAAACAAGAGATGCAAGAACTAAAATACATTATTACGATCTATGTCCGACATATATCTGCACGGCCGAATGTGTTTGGTGACTTTGGCTTATAAATGATTAGAATTTAAATCAGCCAATAGGTTGCATGAAACTGCAGAGTTCCTAACTATACAAAAGATCATCAACAATATACATACATTACATAAATAGATACTTAATGTAAAATATTAACAAATAACTTAATATTTTGATATACAGTTCACCTCTGTCATGAGGCAGGCAGCTGTATTTATCAAATTGTGTAAACCTACTGTATGCACCCCGCCAAGTAAAACTAAATGTTTCTCACACATACTGTGGGAGGCGGAGGCCAAAACCGAGCAAAAAGGGAATAGTGGATTTACATTAGTCATGTGCCGGTTTAGAAGTGGACCTCCACATAATAAAAAATACAGTTTCATTACTGCAACCTGCTGATAACTATTTCAATAAAGTATTTCAGGTGGCCACAATGTTCTCATATTTATTACAATCAAAATAGAAACAGTTGGATTTTATATTTTCTTGGCAGACACATCTAACTCTGTTGAGTGAGGTACATAAAGTTATTTTCCCCCATTCAAAAATAAGATGCTCACAGAACGATATTTCCTGCACAAAAAAGGCATTTCATATGTTCATTAGCACGATCATGACTGGACGAGAAAACCTTTGAAGCTGTTCAATTGTTGCCCGTGGAAATATTTCATTTTTAATTATGAAATGTTTTGCCTTTAGCGGAAATAGAATGTGCCAATTGTCAGCTTCTTGTGAATAGGACAGCTGCTGATTGTGAGCACAATAACAGGCCAAGTCATTTTGAATGTCAGCCATATTGGCTTTCCTTGATAACTCCAGCTAAATATCGTTCTGTGATGGAGGCAATGAAAGTCTGACCAACCAGGTTTTACATCTGTGGAACATTGGGCTTTTCTTTCAGTAGTGCATCAAGTAATTCAAATAAACCACACGTTTACCAAGTGCAACATTGAAGTGATGAACACAATAAATAATCAATAATTCTAATACAATATTTTGAAAATACAGTAATGCACAATAAGTACTTGGTACTTAAAAGTATATTTTGATTATAATAATCTACTTTTATTTAAGTAACATTTTGAGTGCAGGACTTTTACTTGTATCTTTACACTGTATATTACTAAATGTACTTAAGTAAATAATCGGAGTACTTTTTCCACCTCTGAAATTAGGTACAATGAGCAAAGAAATTCAGTTTACTCTTTTCAAATAATTTCACCAATAATTTCTAACTTGAAAAATGTGTTTAAAAAAATCTATAAATTAACTCAAGACTAAAGTTGCATCAATCTGTGTTGTGCTTTTATTTTATTAGGTTGAGTTAGCAGAACTAAACAAATCACATATATTTAAGATATTTTGACTTGTAACATTTCAACATTATCATACACTTTACTCATCCAGCACAAACAGCAAAACTAGGAGAAGGGATCTGGCTACGCGATATCCACTTTTTACACTTCTAGTTGCTACTTTACTAGTGAGCCATTTGGTATTAGTCAGGTAACAGGGATACTCCTTTTTTAATTAAAATTACTCAGATTATTTTACTCACACATAGTCATTTGATCCATTGTTTAGATTATATTAGATTACATTATTGTCATTACATAATGCAAGCAGAGTATAACGAATGACTTGTTCCATTAAAACCGGAGAGATATCATCAGTGGAGGGGTGATGTAGAAATGTTTCAACACTCTAAAAAACGATTCATGGGTTAGTAGATTCCACTTAAAAATAAATACTTATTCAACATAACATTTTTGTTTTTTACCTCAATTTATTTTAGTTAGTTTACAACTCATTTTAATAAGTCTGTCAAACTAAAAAACAAATGTTAGTTACAAATGTAATGATTTTGAAAAAATATTTCTGCGTTCATTCATATAGGGATATACTAAGTTAGAGTAACTCATATCTATTGAGTTTCAACGGTATAGTTTCAAAACTGAACACACGCGTGGACTCTGCTAGACCGCATGGAGTTGGATCAATCTGCGTTCATCCTGAGAGAGGAACACTTGGTAGTGGAACAACAGGATTTTAACCTAATAATCTATGAAGTTACCTGGTAAGTAGCCATTTTTGTTCATCTTAATTTACAACAGCTGCTTACTGCATATACAGTGTAACACAAGTCATTAGCTACTTGTTTTAAGCTACTGTAGCATGCATAGCATACTGATCGCTAGCTGTTTGTATCCTGCTATATCCTTTGTTTAACAGTTGCAGTCAAAGTTCATTATTTGTAATACAGTATGTATTTACATATATATATATTTTTCTTGTTAGAATTAACGTTACATTTGATAAAAACTGATTTAAAATAAATATGAACAGCAACTGACAATGACCGGCATGTTCAGTTTTTGCAAACCAAGCCTTTGTTATTGTTTCTCAACATTAAAATGTTTTCCTTTTAAGGATGATTCGGTGGAAAGAATAAAAGAGGTTGCTGGAGCTCCTTCTCCAACAGACTGCTGCAGCTCCGCTGTCACAAGGACCAATACAGGAACACATTCCTGCCCACTGCCATAACTCTGTACAACAAATCACCTCTGGCTGGAAGAGAACTCTCTGCTCCATAGTTTCTCTTGGAATAAAACCACGTTGTACATTTTACATTTATATAATCTGTTCAATATTCAATATTTAATATTAATATTCCATGTCATATATTTATGTATATATATATATATATATTTGTATATATAATATCTTGTCTAATTGTATAATGTATATTTTCTATTTCAACATGTATATTTTCTATTTTATTTTATTTTATTTCTATTCTTGTTTATGCTGCTGCAACAAAAACAATTTCCCAAATTGGGATCAATAAAGTACCATCTTCTCTTATCTTATCTTATCTTATCTTATCTTATCTTATCCGGTGCTTGGTGGTGTGTCTTCGTGAAAAGGAGGATCTCTTCAGGGAAAACTAAAGTAAGTAAAGAAGATGCTTAAATCATACTGTAACTTGTGTTAACCTGAAACACAATGCAATGTTTTCAAATCTGATTGCACTAAACACCAAAATGTATTTTCTAATCTACTTATTCCAGGATGGTGAAGTGGAAGTTAGCAGTGAGGTGCTGAAGATTGTCTTGACCAGGGGTGCGGATACAAGAATTGTATTGAAGGAACAGAAGTCCTTCAAATCTCGGATGCGACAAGAGCCTGTGCGATGCTGATGGGGCTAATATACTCATTCAACCTAAGCTACCCAAAAGAGATGTTACAAACGTTGGAAGCAGGTTCATGCCTTTATTTAAAGGTCCTGGCCATTTCTACTGATCATAATTCCATTGTTGAGGTATACTAAAATAGATTTGTATTGTGCAATTTTCCACAAGTTTCTCATACAGCATCTCTGTATAGTATGTGTATTCACTCTCTGTCCTAAACGGCTTGTTGGAGCTCCTGCCCCCCCCCTCCCTATGAGCCCAGTGTCTGGGAGACAGCGAGACACAGCGAAACCCAGCCCAAACACACACACACACACACACACACACACACCCGCAGCCTGGCTGTGAGTCGGTGTGTGTGCCTCGCCGGGTCCCACAGTCTCAGGGAGGAGAAATCGGCGGAGCTGCAGCTGAGAAAAGATTGAGTGTGTGTGTGTGAGGAAGTCCGCGGATTGGTCAATTTGGACCAATCCACGGACTTAACGTAACAGCTCCGCGGACGTAACGGCTACGCGGACGTAACGGCTACGCGGACGTAACATAACGGCTCCAATAGGTCCATTTGGGTATGGGCAGTACCCAGGAAGAAAACAATGGAAAAAGAGAAATGTCCAACGAGGCGTTCTGGGGCAGCATAGAAAGGTCTTTTCTGTGTTAGAGTTTTACTCGCTACAGGGTGTACTTTGAGGGTTTGTGACTCTGCAGACCGTTTACATGCATAACAAGCTTCATAACACACAAGGAGACGGGTAATAACCAGAAAAGCATGACATGGGACCTTTACATTTTTTGTATTTACTTTTATGTCATGTTTGAGAACATTTGTTATAAAAAGGTCATTGTGTAAAGAACATTTGAAAATAAACTGTTAAAAAGTGGAACTTAAATGTGCATATTATTTTTGACTGAAAGAAATTAGTTTCTAATACTCAAACAAATTAAGGTAACAATTTGCATGGACATTTTTGAGTAGTATGCTTAAATAAATAAATGACAATAGCTTAAATTAAACAAAATGCAACTTAATATCACTCCATCTTTACGATTACAATTAAGTTGGTTCAACTTAATTTGTTTTTTAAAGGTGAAAGCAATTATGTTTGTAGTACTGAACTAATTGAGTTAATCAGATTATAAATGGGTACTCTGATTACTTTAAAGTGGACCTATCATGCTATATTTGAATAATATATTGTAGGGCCATACCTATATAAAACATGTCTGTGAAGTTTTTTTTTCAACATACCAAACAGATCATGCATTTTAGCCATGCCTCATTTCGCTCTATTTGCTCTTTTCCAGCCCTGTTTTTGCAAGGGCTGATTCTGTGGCAAATGAGCTGCAGCTGACCACGCCCCCCTGCAAAGGAGGGGGGTGAGGCACGAGCGTCATGTTACCATGTTGTTACCATTCCACGCGACCTTTCATTCCCCTGATAGGTGGAGAGTTGCCCATACAGTATAGGCGGAGCTCCTTGTTTCTGACGTCAGAGATATTTCAAATCTGTATCAGTCTGTGTCAGATCCGTTGCAGCCCCGTTATTAGAGATTTGGGTATGGAGGAAAAGAGAGAGGGTTGTGTTTTCTGACGCTTGGTGAGTTCCCTGACACACCGGGGACACATATTCATGTATAAAAGACATACACAAGTGCTTTTTGCATGATAGGTCCCCTTTAATAATCGATTAAGTTGGAAATACTTAAAAAGATCAACGCAAATTGTTACCTTAATTTATTTAAGTAGAGCCGGTGTTTTTTTTTAGAGTGAATGTTTTCATTTTCTAATATTCCACCAATCTTGTCACAAGGAACACATTGTTGTATACTAATCTGTTGTTCCATGAATTTTAAATGTATCTTTCACAGCAATATAAAATCCTGTTGAAGTGTATTGCACAGTATTCTGCTTTAAAAATGTTCTGGGTCACTTGATAGCAGTAGAACAAGCTCATCAATTTGCAAAAACATAATTTGTTTCCCCAAAAAACAAAAGAGTAAGGTGGAGGTGAGACCTGCAGAAGTGGTTGATAATGATCTGTGGGGCAGTCATCTATTGTTAATGTAGGAAATATAGCCACACACAGCTTGCATGCCTTAATGTCATACACATTCTTGAATGAAAGAATGACAGAACCTTTTACAGTTGTGGACGACTAAGATGAAGCTACAGAAACATGTAAACCCTGATGTTAAAAGAGATTTTTTAACTAGAGCGAATCACAGGACAATCAGACCGCAGAGCCAATCAGAGCTGAGTTACCCGGGGTGAGGAGGATGACGGACATGGTGATGAGAGAGCAGACCACCAGGATGACCAGCAGGGCGATGGCAATGCCTTTCCAGTTCCTCTGTGGAGGACTCCCCCCCCCCAGGTCCTGGAGAGAGAGAGAGAGAGAGAGAGAGAGAGAGAGAGAGAGAGAGAGAGAGAGAGATGGAGTTAGGGGGGAACAGGAAATACATATTGACGTGTTTTCATGATGAAAACAAAGACCTTCCAGCTGATCAGTATTTCAGAAATCCTTTATCAGTCCCACAGTGGGGATATTTACACTGTTACAGCTAAAGTGACAAAGCAGATAAAAGGTGAGCAATAAAAAAGTAGCTAACATATTAAATATAGAGAAAAAGCACACATAAGTAATACAACAATACCAATAAAGACAAATTACACTCATCCAAGGCTAAAAATGAGAAGCAGCATTTCAATAATTATGTGAACATATTATGGTTTGAGATCCTAGATCGCCCATAGAATTGCCCAACATACATAAATAACTGACTGCATGTTGTACAAAACGCACACAGTGGTGCTGCTTACTGTACATAATAAAACGGGTCACATTGAATCTTTCCAATCCTATCGCCTTCATGGTGAAGGAATGAAACGCTCTGTGAGTAGACCAGAACACTTGAAATTCAACAGAATGTGCAGAGTTCAATCATGGTCAACCTTTCCATTGAAGCACACCCTCTGACCTTTGGAGAAAAACACTTCCAGTTATTTGTTTGGGCAGATAAGCAAACATTTGCATTCCCGGCTCTGTCTCTCAGACTGGCTGCAGAGAGATTTGGTTGGAGCAATTTGAGTGGCCGTAGAGTTCAGAGAGTGAGATGTAATCTTTAGTGGAGAAGATATCCAGGAGAGTTTTGAAGCTTTGGCGTACCACTCCCTCTCTGAGTCCTGGAATCAGACAGCCTTAAAGCGGCTCACCACATCTGCTGCCCCTGATAAGAGGAATTAAGCCTCACACCCTATATATGTCTTCTCACCGCTGCTACTCCTGGCCTCAATTACCCACAAAACCCTGCAGGTGAAATACAGTGATCACTGACCACCAGCCCACGACTGCATCATGATTGGCTGGAGGGAAGGTGAAACAAAAATGATTGCCAATTAGAGCTTGTTTCAGATTTTACAAAGAAGCTTCCGTCAGACTTTTTCTGAAATCCATTTTATTGGTACTTGACATGATGGTTTAGAAACTTTAGAGTTACTGTGTCCCTGTTATACCTATAACCAGAGGTTGAAGAAGTACTCAGATCGTGTACTTAAGTACAAGTAGAAGTACCAGAGTGTAGGAGTACTCTGTTACAGTAAAAGTCCTGAATTTAAAATGTTACTCAAGTAAAAGTAGAAAAGTATTCTCATCAAAATATAGTGAAAGTAACGACAGTAAAAGTAGTCATTGTGCAGATCGGTCCATTTCAGAATAATATATATGATATGTTTTATAATGATTGATCATGAAAGTGTTCTCAAAGCTGGTAAAGGTGCAGCTAGTTTGAATGACTTTGTATACTGCAGGGTAGCTTGTGGATTTACTCCAGGTGGAACTAAAGTCTGATTTAACACTTGATTAGATTTCACATCATTCATCCACATCTGTGAAGTAACTAAAGGTATTACATTACATTACATTACATGTCATTTGTTAAACGCTTTTATCCAAAGCGACTTACATGCATACAGTACTGTGGACAATCCCCACAGGAGCAATTTGAGGTGAAGTGTCTCAGGGACACAACGACATGCTGACTGCAGTGGGACAGCAGTCCAGCACACTATCCACTGACCCACAGCCTCCCTATTAAATACATGTAGTGGAGTAAAAGTACACCATTTACCTCTGACTTGTAGTGGGATAGAATAAGTACACAGTAGCATCACGTGGAGATACTCATTTGCTGTAAAGTACAAGCACCTAATTGTACTTAAGAACAGTACTTGAGTTACTTTACAAACTGTTTACAACTCAAAAAGTCAAACATGCAGACTGATCAGCTGACTGAACTACATGAAGTTTTCTCTAACATGTCATAAAGGAGCCGAGATTACAAATCAAATCTAATAGAGTTGCAGCTCCTCATTTCCCATCTCCTGCTGCCTTTCTTACACTGAGGAACAGTTTGATAGGAGTCAAGCTTAAATGGAACTTTATTGTTACCATGACCTCAGACACGTAGTTCATAGATGAAGTGTGACATTACTCAGAGCCCCCCCCCCCCAGACTCATAAGACTGCTCTATTATCAGGACCGCTGCTCATTTCATTAATACCACAGAGGGCTGACGTGTCCTTGAAAAGCGACGGCGACTCTAACTACCCTTGTTCCTCCATGCATGACATTCTTTCTCCCACTCTTTTTCACTTTCTCTCTATCTCATTTATCCCCCAATTTCCTATTTAGCCACATTTGAATCATTGTCCCCAGTTTATTAACTCAATTATGAGCAATGAAGGAACCACTAAGATCATTTTTAACCGCTTATATATTTTAGGAATAGCCCTGACTAACCTACCAGAGGAGATGAGACAGGAACATGTATCACGATCATTGGACAATCAATGGGGGAAATCTAAGATAAGGTAGAGGTTGGGGGACTTCGTGACCAGGACAGGATTTAGAGACACACATCATGATTGCTCAATAAATAATATATAATAGGTGTAATCCCAGTAGAAATGTTAACAGTGATTTTGAAAAGTTAGGCCAGTGAAGAAGTGCCTCAAACCTGCATTATGTATAATATCCAGCAGGGGGCGATTCCACACGTCACCTAAAAAGGAGCCCGATTGTACAGAAGTCTATGAAAAAATGTCACGACTACTCACTTGATTTATATATTTCATTTCATAAGCCCTTTTCAGAATCATATTTATTTAATAACTGGATTGTAACTATTATAAAAGTATTCACTGCTGCTAGATATGTTAACCTAGTATATCATAGTTTATTTTTAAGAATTTTGAACTATATTTTGTATTAGCTTATAATCAGAATCTGTAAAGTAACTTAAACTGTCAGATAGTGGAGTAAAAAGTACAACACTGGCTTCCATAATAGTTGTGGATAGGCGTTGCCATCTATAAATGTAGCAGCTGTCAGCAGCATATCACTGTCCGTGTAATATAAGCTGCAAGACAAGTACTCCTCAGGATGCCATGTCACATACTGTACAAAGTGATTGCCTTGTAATTGTAATATCTGACATGTGTGTCTAAATGTCAGAGGAAAATGAAAGAGTAAGTGTTAAAGAGACTGCTGGTGCTTACAGTACACCCAACTGTGAAGCAGAGTGAACACACTTACTGACTTAACAGTTAGCACAAAGCTAAAGTCATATCCTCAAAACCAGTGGTGGAAAGTTACTAACACGTTGATTTCAAGTAAATATATGATGTCAACAAATCTCACATAACTGTATTATGTTAGTTGGGAGCAATAATATAAGGTTGAAATAGGTTCTACTTAATATGTATGTACATTTTGAGCAATAGGCTTGGTTGTCAGGATTGAGGTGATTTGTGATGATTGATATACTTTTCAACATTTGCTCAAACTGGTTTTCAAAAGAACTATTTTTGGCAGCGTCTGACAATTCTCCGCTTGTGAATTTGTTCAAGTGTGTATTTTGACCTATGTGTAATGTAAATATATACAGAGTGAAGAATACATTGAATTCTCCCTCTGGGATTGATGAAAAAATATGTTTTTCTTTCACCCGGCAGGAAGCCATTTAAATCACACTACAACACGTTCTATATGTTTAGATTCTATTTTATCCATCTTGTTCAATTCCACTATGAGCTTCCTGGTTTCACACTGGGTCTTTACAATAAACAGGTGGCTATGGAAATAAAATAAACATATCAATTAATCAAACTTATGTTGCTTTCCCTCCATTTTTTCATATTGCTTTCAACTCCAGACAGAGGGTCACCACAATCTAACTAAAGGAAAGGGTCTCTGTTTGTATGGATGTCTGTCCTTCAAGTGTCTCAACCACCGTTTATCCGATCGAACTCACTCTTGTCGGGCATTTCCTGAGGACCCCAGGAAGTGCAGTGTCGAGTGTGACATTTTCCAGATGAGCGGTTCTCAAAAAGTTACAAGCAGAAATATCAGAGGCCAAGGAATCGGCCAAAACAGGCACAGCACAAACTAAAAAACATAATGAAAGTACTTCTGAGTGACCTGACAGAACAACAAGAACTACTACGTGTCTTAAAATCCCTGCCTGCTATTTCGATGAAGCTCAGCGTAATTTCTTTCAGGAAGACAGGAAGACTCCGCAGCTGCAATCAGCTCATCATGGGCGTCATCTTTTAACCAATTACATTTCCATTCAATCTCCAGCATCCCATCATCGCGCTGCAGTCAAACTTTTAAATGGTTCTCCTCTCTCCTGCAATCAGCTGTGATTTCAGGTGTGCATGCTGCGACCCGCCTCCCTCCCATCCACCTCCTGTCATCATATCCAGTGCCAGGAGAGCTCATCATTAGACCACACCTCATCAAATCCAGATCTTCAGGATCCTCTTCATCCCATCTCCTGATCAAATCCAGATCTTCAGCATCACCACCAGTGTCTAGACCCCGTGGGGGTTTCCTGTTATTACTGCTGCCCTTCCTCCTTAAAGGTCTCCTATTGTAGGTCTACTGTTTTTAGGCATATAGGTCTCAGATATATAAAAATGTCTATGAAGTGTTTTGCTCAAAATACCAAACAGATCACCCATTGTAGCCATGCCTCATACCCCTCTATTTCAGCCCTGTTAGAGAAGTGCTGATTCTGGGTCTAAAGCTTAAAAATGAAAAAAAGGGAGAGGGAGCTTATGCCTGCTCATGCGGGATAATTCTACCGGCAGATTCTCAGCCAAATTCTGCCATGATTAAACGGCATAATATGTTCAAAACCACTTCAAGCTTTATTTCTGAAACAGTATGGAGCTTAAATGCTTTTTCTCTCGCGGGTTTACCACAAGGTGAGTTCCTTTTTTTATTTCCTGCTTTTTTACACATACTCTCTCCAGTACAGGTTAGCTCTGAGTGTTAGCGATGCTTGCTAATGTGAACACAGACCATTACTTCCAAAACACATCGCTCATTGTTTCTGATGGCGGCGTTTCTGATAGTGCCGTGGGCGTAAAGCCAGCCCACATTTCAGATATTACGTCATATCGGATGGAAATCTGGATCAGCTGCATTGTACCCTCATTTTTAGAGATTTGGGTACGGAGGAAAAGAGAGAGGGTTTTATTTTCTGTCCCTTTGTCAGTTCCCTTACACACCGGGCCGGGGACACATATTTATGTAAAAGACATCAAAAAGTGCGTTGATAGGAGACCTTTAAATGTCCCATGTCATGCTTTTCTGGTTATTACCCGTCCCCTTGTGTGTTATGAAGGTTTTTATGCATGTCACAAACCCTCAAAGTACAACCTGTAAAGTAAAACTCTAAAACAGAAAATAATATGCATACACATACTATACAGAGATGCTGAATGAGAAACCAATGTGAGTTTGGAACATTGCACAGTATACATCTATTCTAGTAGACCTCAACAATGGAATTATGATCAGTAGAAATGGCCATGACATGGGACCTTTAAGATATACGATATCAGGATCTGGACCTATTAACATTACTATCATATGGCGTACATGTCAATAAAGGTTCTTTAAACCAAAAAATGAGGTCTTTCCTGATTGAACTTCCATTAGTTATCATTTATTTATTCAGCCCAGACAACGATTAGAAGCTTTAATTAAACCGGCTGAGTGTAATTCTACCTGACTCTCTGTGGAACAAATGCCATCACACTCAGTCAATACAATCAATTATTCAACAGGTCAAGTAGACCAGAGAAAATATACGGATGCATTTGTTGTAAGGGAAGTATTGAGGCGTATATCTGAGGCATGATAGCAGCATCAGGGTTACTCTCAGAGGACACTCGCATAGTAAAATGGCCTTTCTGTGTAAAATCAGTGAAGTGGCTCTTAGGAGGTTAGAATTAATTGCACGATTCAAATCATGTTATTTGCCTACAATTTCAGTTGACAGATTGTCAGTTGTGGTGAGATTATTCCGCAACAGTTTCTACAATCGATGTCTGGAAATCATTTGTTGTTCAAAGCACAAGATGAAGAAAAAACTCCTCTGATTGCTGCAAAGCTGGCTATCATATGGCTGAGCTGTGTGCTATCGGAGGCCATTCTCTATAATCACATCATCTGTCTTTGAAATAGCAAGAATAGCCTTCAAAACGGAAAGAAAACAACTGAAAGTAAAAAAAGAGCCACGACTCCCATCATTATAGGCAGCCTTTAAAGAGAGCGGAGAGAAAGTGCAGCAGAGGACTCCTGCTGGTCCAAATGAAAATGGAACTTATAGTATACTGAATATTTACTTATAATGCGCTGGCGGGATTGTTTAAATCAGTCTGCATTTGGCATTGCACTGTGTTGCTGTTATTAAGACTGCACTCTGTTTCTTAAACTGCTTTTTAGAATGTCTGTGATATTGTGCACTATAACGATAGTTTGTCCATTTACACAATATACAAATATTTATTTTTGCTTTGTTTTTAAAACTGTCTTGCAGGTTAGGCTTTAAGAGGCTTTAGGGGTCTAAGGAGCCAATTGTCAGGTACGTGTGGTAATTCAATGAATTACAGTCCTACGTGGGGTATTGAATGTCCTATTATACATAGAGTTGTTTGATTTCTTATGAAAAATCATTATATAGAACATCATTTGGTATAATGAATAATTATTTCATGTAAATACATTTGCAATATTCATCAGGACAGCTTAGAAAGGCTGAACCGCAACAACAGAATGTGTCGGTTTTAAAATCAGGACTACTCTGTTTCAGTAAAAGTCCTGCAATCAAAATGTTCCTTAAGTAAAAGTAGAAAAGTATTCTCATCAAAATATAGTGAAAGTAGCGACAGTAAAAGTAGTCATTGTGCAGATTGGTCCATTTCAGAATAATATATATGATGTGTTTTATAATGATTGATCATGAAAGTGTTCTCAAAGCTGGTAAAGGTGCAGCTAGTTTGAATGACTTTGTATACTGCAGGGTAGCTTGTGGATTTACTCCAGGTGGAACTAAAGTCTGATTTAACACTTGATTATATTTCACATCATTCATCCACATCTGTGAAGTAACTAAAGGGATTAAATACATGTAGTGAAATAAATGTACACAATATTTTTCTGAATTGCAGTGGAGTAGAATAACAAAGAACCAACACATATAAATACTCAAGTAAAGTACAAGTATCTGAAAATTGCACTTAAGTAATGTACTTGAGTAAATGCACTTTACACCATGGTTCTATTTCCCTTTGTCTTGCATTATCACATCCATGAACTCATTGCACTCGTTGCTGGCATCTAATTCCCACAGAGGGAGAGAGGGAGCATGATAAGACTCTATGTACAATTAGGATGCTAATGCTGCCTTTGGATGTTTGATTAAGACCCCTGCCATCTCCATCGAGCCCCTGCTAATAAGCCTGTTCCTCACCGGATCACTGTACAAAGTCTCGATGCAGGAACCTTCCAGCACCGGCACCAAGCTTCCTGTCAGAGCAGTCGGGCTATTTATAGAGCTGAGCTACCCAGCCTGGACCCTGACCTTGGAGAGAGTGTGACAAATGACAAGCAGCATTTCAGCAGAAGCCGGGCCGTTGTAACAATGACAGCAGGTCGGAGTGGGAGAAAAATAATGCCATCTGTAGTGGCTTATTTTTGTTTACCCATGAAATACCATTTCTCAGTGCATCGTGAATCATTGACAGCCACAGCCAGAGCCATGCTGGGGTCTTGAGGCTTAACATCTCAAATTGATCCAGTGGCTAATAGGAAACGGCGAGCTTAGCTATGTGTTGTCCTCCTATTGTATTTAGCATTAGCAGCTTTGCCCTGAAGGATGCTGCCATTGGCCTTTGGTCCGTGTGAGATAATGCTCAATTAGTCTATGTCCCTAACGTATTGCTTTCAGATATGCAAGGTTGTTGACTCACAGTGCACTGCAATGGTGTGACTGTATATTATTATGACTGCTGGGTTTAGCAACACAAAAGCATTACAAATCACAGCATGAGTCACTGGAGAACCAGGGACAGTGCTCAAAAATGCATTTGCTCCTTATATTTAATATATTACTGATGGAAAAGTGGCATTAATAGAAGAAATAGAGACACATGTAACCCCTCATGTCACCTCAGGATCTGTTTAAACTACTCTTACATTAACACAAAAAACATTAACCATCATTACATTTGATTTCTCTCCCTTTTGAGCTGTAAACAATGTCTCAGACTGATGGTTCACATGAATGATTGTAAAGAATATACTCTGAAATTAAATGAATTAACATGGTTGTCGTTTTGTGTGTGTGTACTCTCTGATAGATGAACATAATCTAGGGTTACCCATTCATTTCCTTCCTTAGGTCATTTTTGAGTAGGAACACCATAGGTGTAACAGAGTTGAATACACCACTTAAAATGCAATGAAAGTGGTGATCAGTATTTGTATTTGTTCAAATGTGGAGCATATCACAAGGCCTTGAAGCAATCACATGTAAAACACAATATTTATGATTGATGAAAGTAGTACATTGGTACTGTAATGTAAGACACATGGGCTGAAGCTTAAAGACAACTGTTGTTATTGTAGTTTAAAAGGTCTGCTGGTGTCCATCCCCTCCTGTCATTGGAAATGCAGCACCCTAAAACACCTTTGCTTCTCTGTTCAAGCAAAAAGAAAGAAAATGAAGGTTCAAATGTATGTTTGAATCTTTGCTTTATAAGATAAACTGTTGCTTTCCTCTGGGATATGTAGCAGTCCCAAGCTTATTTAAAAGTGATGTGAAGAGGTAACTTTGCATATTAAACAAATGCTCCCCAGCCATGAGTCAGCGTGCCCCAGAGCTGACTCAGCCCTCAGCCGTGTTCAGCCAATGCCTTAAATAGCACAAACTGAATTAAATAATAAACAACAAACGAGTGAAGAGAAAAAAGCAGGGGAAGTAGAACCGACCTTCAAACAAACCCTGAGTCACAAAGACAGGGGTGAGATTGTCAAAGTGTTGAGTGAGGCCCGTATATTCAGCACAGGAAGTCAAACTCACCATTGATTTTCTTACGAGCTGGAGAAAGTCTTTGATTCTCGTCAATAGTCAGACGGGAAAGGTATGCTCACTAAAGAGGCTCACGCCCAGCCTTCAGTGTGAGGCAGCCATCCCTGACTGCAGTAAACAGGATCTGAAGCCTGCTCCCACCGCAGGGTGAGGAACTCTCACTCTTTATCCTCATGTTCACTCTTAGCCAGGTTTGGGAGGAACAGATTATATGCAATAGGATTTCCTAATCAGGATTATTAAAAAAGGTAACTGTACAGTATTCCTTTACGAAAGGTTTCTTCTTTTCTAAGGTCACATTTTTCTGTTGTCTTTTATAATACACAAAAAACGGGGGGTTATGTATAGTAACCCTAGTTCTATAAGCACAGGCAGAGCCCTCTACTGGACTCTATGGGTACTACTCTCTATCATGTCGTGCATGCATTCACCTACTGAGTTACGTAAACGTAAACGACCTGAATGCGCGCGCAGGCCCACAGCATATAAGGCGGCTACGCCCTCCGACCGTCATCCTACACCCTCTTCAGTGAGCGGCATAGGAAATACAGGGCCCCCAGGTAGAGGGCTCCGCCTGTGCTTATAGAACTAGGGTTACAATACGTAACGCCCGTTATTTCTCACACAGGCTCGTATAAACGCCCTGTCGTCCAACAACATCGACCCATCACACTGCCCCTGACCGGCTTTTGGCTAATATCCACCGCACCCCCACTTCCTCTCATTCGGTTGTAACCGTGGAGAAGTCGGGGCTGCAGCTTGGATAAGGCACACTCACACACGCTTACCTCGTGTAGAGTGTGCATGGACGATAGTGGGGAGAGTCCTCCAGCCCTGTATGGGGCTTACTGCGCACCATGTTTCCCAGGTCCCTGAGGAGCGTCCTGGGTGGAGAGAGCCCTCTCTGCCGGGACGCTTCCTCCCACCGCCCGTCATCTCCGGGAGGACAGTGCACCCCATCCCGCAGCCCTCTGCTGACGCGGAGCTGGGGCAGAGGCCCGACGGGATCGACCGGCCTGGCCCCGCGGGTGCTGGAACTGGACCCGCCCCGCAGAACCGGCCGAGGAAGTAGGAGAAGCAGCGGGAGCCATGGGTGCTCTGGACCTGCGCCTCTCTCTCCTTCTCACCGTGGCCTCGCGCTCGCCTCACTGAGAGAGAGCCAGCGGAAGCATTCGGCTGAGCTGCACTCTTTCCTCCTCTAAGCGGCTGAAGCGCTGTGTGACCACGGTGACCAATCCGAAGAGCCCCTCCGTGGATACGGGGGCTCCAAGGAAATCATCACGGTCCTTCCTTGAGAGTGCCGTGAGTCCCAGCCACACATGGCGTGATCCCACTGTGGCCAGGGACATCACGCGACCAGCTGCAGCGGCTACACCATGGACCAGATTGTTCATATGTCCGATGCAGCGGCCCACATACCCACCCCGGTCTTCCTGAGACGGGGAGGCGGGGGCTTCCTGCTGATTGGAGTAATCATTGAAACCCCTAACACGCCCAGGTTGTTGGCCATCTGTGCCCCGAGACGGAATATCCTATCCAGGTATTCCAGCGCTTCACGGTCCCGAGGCAACGGGGGCAGGGGTCTCCCCTCCGCCCAACCTGCTGCCTGGGGGAGCAGATGGGCCGCAAGGCTCTCATTGAGGGGGGGCACACCGGAACACGTTGTGTCCGAGCGGCCCTGCACACTGAGCAAACCCGCCATGCCGGCTAGCGGCGCCCTCGTTCTCAGAGGGTGCCTGTGTGAGATATAACCTCTTACTTACCTCTTGGATTGATTGCATTGCATTAATATTGAGGTATTCCAAAAGTATCAAAAAGTAATCAGATGACATTACTTTCATATTGTGATACTCTCTTACAGATTAGATTACTGATAACATTTGTTTACATGTAATAGTAAACTATAACGGATTACATTTGAAAGGTAACCCTTCCAACCCCTGCAGATAGCTAGCTATCTGCTACAGTAGCTTCCCGTCTGAAATGAAGTGTACATGGCCATCGAACCTTTTGTATTTATATCCGTATATTATTAAACGAAAAACAGCTAAAATGTATAATGTTTTTTTAGCTTACTCAGGAATTAAGTTTGGTTAATTGTAGGTATATTAAATAAAAGTTCCTTCACAGCCAATGTAAGTAACAGTAGCTGCTTCGCTTGCTTCAATTTGTTGTGACATTATTGTGTTAGTTATAAATGACCGTCTCTCCAGCATTAACAAATAATTCATCATTGAGCACTAAGGTAGGCCACTCTGTATATGCTATATAGAACATGTCTATGCCAATAAACAAATTACATTTCACTTTAACCTGATTAAAAATAACTGTGATAGCTGCTGTGCCTCACATCACACCCTACACACCTTGCTGTATCACATGAAGCGTGGCTGACAGGACTTTACATGTTCTATACATAGATACACTATCTCTTGTGCATCTAGACACAGGCTGTTTAGGCATCTGCAGACTGAATCAATACAGTTTTGTACATAATGGCAAGTGACTTCTACAATATCTGCCATCCCCAGCTGTAGAGAAAAAGATTTAGGAACAATGGTTTTAAAAAAAGATTCTGAACTAAAATGCCTTCACTTGTATTCATCACTAACAGTAACATTGCATGCAATAATATGTAAGGATATATATGTATATAGTGTTTGGGACATTTTTAATTCATTAAGCAATAATTGGGCACAGTCATCTGTTTGAGATTTGAATCAATTTTTACACTGTTTGAATTTGGGCGAAAGACATTTTAATATTCTCTGTTGTATTAATGTTTGCTAATTCTATTGCTAGCCTCATTGAAGTCACTGATGCATATAAAGGGAGCAACGCCTGATTTCATTACACTAACACAGGCTGGGACTGGATTTAATGGGACGTATTTATCTGAATTACATCTGAATAGAGGATCCATTTAAGCGCAAATCACCTACAGTATGTGAGGCCGATAAAGATAATTCCAATAATCAGCCTTACTTTGATTTTCCAATGCTCATAAATGCAATATAACATCATTTACATGGCGGTTGTGAGAGCCATTGTCTTTACCCCACAGTCAAATCTCGAATTTGAAGGCAATTAGACACCGTTGACTACTTTCCTGGGCAAATTGTACTCTAGGCTGTGGATAGGATTGTAGCTATTTCCTCTCAATTCCAAAACAGATCTCATTTATCGGTAGAAATACAAATTTAAAGCTGAACCTGACATCAGCAGCTGAATGTGTCGGTGCTGACAGGAAATTGTCTCTCTGTGTGAGGTTAAAGTGCTGCTGTGTCTTTATACCTATAGAGTGACATTGGAGGAATCAGCGGTCGCTCAGCTATACAATTGCTAGTTGAGAGAGCATTAGTGGGGAAGGAGAGGTCGGGGGGGGGGGCTGGTTAACTCTGAGTGGACCTGACCTGGGTGGTATATTGAAAATGGATTCTATAAACTAACCAACAACATACATCTCTCTTCATCGCCTTCAAAACGGCCACATGGGCATTTTCTCAGTTATCATCATTATTTATCAGTGCCTTTCAAAATGTAGAAAGAATAATTCATGTTTTACCTCAGTTTACAATTGGGAGTTCTGGCCCGGCTGAACCTACTTCTAAAGCGCTCGGCGCTGTTAAGCCCCAAGCCTGTTTTCCAGGTCTCAGGCTCGAAAATGACATTCAAGGGTTCAAGGGTTCAAGGGTTCAAGGGTTCAAGGGTTCAAGGGTTCAAGGGTTCAAGG
>CALSBZ010045435.1:1803-46710 GCA_943591055.1 Gobionotothen gibberifrons | reverse complement strand
TTCAAGGGTTCAAGGGTTCAAGGGTTCAAGGGTTCAAGGGTTCAAGGTTCTTTATTTGTAATCCGAACATAGCTACAGAGTAGTTATGTCGATGAAAATCTTAGGTCATAGGCTTCTCCAACAGTGCAACACAATAATACAGATAAACAGAAAAAAATATAGTGCAAGTAAATATTAAAAAGTAAATACAAAAAGAAAAATGGTTTAAAAAAAGTGAAATAGTGAAATAAGAGTCTATATGCAAGCTATTGGAATGATATATTAGATACATAGATACATAATGACTAAGTAGCAGATGAATGTTATGGATGTTGTTACAACAGTTCAGTTGTTTAGCAGTCTTATTGCCTGTGGGATGAAACTGTCTCTGAGTCTGGTGGTTTTTGTCCGGATGCTGCGCTAACGCCTGCCATTCAAAATGAATAAATGAGAATGGTATCTGTGTTGTTGATCTGTAATATTACAGTGTTACGTTGATTTGTTTGTCTTTCTCGGTCCATGCACTACGCATTTCAGTGGTTTTGTGTTAGAAAAAAGCTGTGGCGGGGGGTGTGTGTCTACAGAAGGTCCAGTTGTGATAGAGACGGTTCGCCACTGCCTCACACACAGGAGGGACTATCAGGATCAGGATCAGAATCAGAATATCAGTGTGTAGAGAAATGGAAACACTACATTTTGACGCTAATAACATGTCAGTGCAGACCGTTTTTACTGAAGTTACAGGACTATAAACTCAGATGATGGAAAGTGTGTGATATTGATGATGTAAATATAGTGCAAATAAATCTTTCTGATGTGTCATTTAAAATCCCACTAATGTCACAGTCATACACTGTTTGTAACATGGCTCATTCTTTATTCACTCATTATCCAGACTTTTCTTTTATCAAACCATCACAGCCCCGCACCGGTAAACAGCTCGGGTAGAATGGGCGTCATTTCTCACATGTGTGTTGTTTGAACAATGTGAAAAATATTTATCTGATAACAACACATAATAACTAATACCCTTACATTTGCCAAGGCCATGCCTTAAATGGCAAAGTAAATACAAAAATGTTTTTGTATCTACTCGAAAACATATGTTGGCTTCCTCCTCGGCCCATGTTTTCCACAGCTTTTAAATATAAATGTCAATATTAGTAATTAACGTTTATTGTACCACAGTGGGTGTCTGTCATATTATATTCCGTTATCATAATCATATATGTTTGACTAACTTTTATTAACTAAAGTCTCTGTTTAAAACACGGCAAAACTAAGATCTGGAAGGAAAAAAATTATCAAAATGTCCCATGAATAATATGCTACTCTCACAAAATGCTGTGACCAAACTGGTACAACAGATTAGAGCTGGAATGCTCCCCACAGCTCTTACTGTACGATAACTTGCTCTCAATATCCACGATCAGTACAGTATGGAGGGGTCAATAGATGAATGTCTATCTATCGTAGAGTGCTATCAATACCACTGCCCTTTGAGATGAGCCTTTGATTATCTACCCGGGGAGTGAAATCGATCCCCGGCTGCTCTCAGTGCTTACTATAAGTCCTGAAGTGCAGAAAACTGTGTTTGCCAGAAACACTGGTGCACTTCATGAGGCTGAGCTAATGAACTGAGTAAAGGCCTGGCACGGCAACCATGTCAATATTAATGAGTGCAATATTCATGGAATAAACTCAAAATAACCTCCATGGATCAATGGGAAATCTGTGCCAATGGTAAATGGAATTAAACAGGCGAGTTAATGTGCATCTGTACAAATCTCTGTCTGCACCGAGAGACGCTCTGCATCGGTGGCTC
This sequence comes from Gobionotothen gibberifrons, assembly GCA_943591055.1. Taxonomy (NCBI): domain Eukaryota; kingdom Metazoa; phylum Chordata; class Actinopteri; order Perciformes; family Nototheniidae; genus Gobionotothen; species Gobionotothen gibberifrons. The sequence goes on along the minus strand of CALSBZ010045435.1, from coordinate 44,906 downwards.
TTCACTACATCATGAGGGAACTGTTTGAAAAGCTCAACAAGGCCGACAGTAAACTGCACAAAGAAAGCTCTTGTTTACCAAGCTGTGTATGCTTTGTATCAAAGAATACTCCAGAAAGGAAGGAGTTGCGTCAAAAAGATATATAGTTACAGTGTACTGTTGATATTTACGCGTTAATCTGAACACCTCCACAAAATATATGTTTCGAACCACTGATGATCCTGTTGTGCTGTCTGGTAACACACACACACGCGCACACACACACACACACACACACACACACTGACTGTTCCTTCTTCCTAATTCCTGGTCTCTCAGGTGAGACTGCAGTCTGTCCCCTGTCTGTGTCAACACTGATGACTCCAGCCTGGTAATTGCCTTTTAATCCTCCGAGGATGGAACATGTGTCAGCGTTGGTTTATTCTGGGCCCTGCTCGCCTCAGGATACAGAAAGCTTATAACACCAAGGTCGCAGTGTGAATCACCACCTAGCTGGGACATTTTGGACAGAAAAGTCAATGTGGAGGAGATGCACTCTGTACCCTGCATCATGCCTGCCAAGTGTCTTTGAGCAACGCATGATCTGAAGCCAGGAGAAATTCTAACCCCAGGATTAAATCTGTGATTAAAAACAGTTTAAAAAAGAACCCAAAGGCAATGAATCCATATCTAAATCCAGACCGACTGGGAAAGAAAAATCCTTTGCTATGTTCAGTGAGTACAAATACAAATATTCCAGCTCCCCTGAATCATGAGTAAGCACATTTGTGATATTTTCAAAATGTATTCAGAGAGAGGTGAGAGCAGATGTGTGCTGAACATTCATTAGGATGACCTTATAGCAGAATCACACAAACACACATCCTGTATTCAAATCAGCTGCTACAGTATGAACACAAACCTTCCTGCTGTCTGTTCCCTGAATTAATGTACTGCAGAGTGGCACTGAACTTAACTCAAGGAATGGAAAAAAATCACACCATTATCAGCGTTTAACATTCACAGATTCTCCTCCAAAGAATACAAAACTGTCTCCACCAGCAAAACAACAATGTCATTTTTTATTTATTCTGCGACAACCTAAATGTCCTTATAAGTAAAGAACAGCGCTGTCTCCAGACTGGACTCAGCAAAATAACTTTTTTAAACTGTCCAATCCACATATGAAATTAACTGCAGATGTATGTCGCAATACAAATCACAACTTTTGGCTGCCCCAAAGTTGCCAAATTAAATCAGTTATTGCAGGCAAACATGGCGGCTGGGTCACACACGTCCACATTTTACAGCTAAATAGAACTATATAATGCATTTCTGAAAACATTTGAAGCTAGAATTAGCAATGCAGTACCAGAATCATAATCGATGTTTGATCAGCTCCATCTAATGCATTGCTTGCCAAGGATTGCTGAATGTGGTCCGTGCAAAGTGGGGTCAACTTCAAATAGTTTGCTGTTGGTCGAGGCTGAAATGTCTGCAGGTCAAAATTCACCAAGTTGAACTTTGCAATATGCAAAGATGGAAATGTCTTTTACCACTGTGAGCAAATGTTGTATTTGCCCCTTTACTCACATAACATGGGAATAAACCGAAGGTAAACATTCTCGACCTTGCCCGTAAGCACAGCATCAGGAAAGCTCAGATTCTGTTTGGCACAATATTGACTTTTTGTAGATATAGCTACTGAAACCTGTGCTTTATGTGTTTCCATGCCTCACCCTCTCCTCTCTGTGTGACTCAAACCATCTTCACCTCACACCTCTGCAGCCCACTTCATTTTGCCCTCCCATCATCCTCTTCATCCTGATCCTCTCAATCAATTGGTCATTTATACACGTATACTTTCCTCTCTTTACCTTTCCTACTTTCTTTCTATACCCTTCCATTGTCCATCATATTAAAGCCTGTCTTTATCTGCTCTCCCCCCCCCTCTCCGAAGCCACTGTGAAGCAGCAGCAGTATCCAGGACATTTTCTCCATTAGTGTGAATTACAGCATCCCGGGTCAGAGGATCAGAGCAGTGAAAGCTCTCCTCTAACTCACAGTAAGGCAGGCATCCATTTCTCCTACCACTTGCCTTTTGTCCCAAGCAGAGACAACAACAGCTCAATTAACAAAGAGACTGAGACGGCCTGCCTAACCGGGTGGTCTATTCCCCCCCGATGACTGCAGAGAGGTCAAACTCCAAACAGTCTCAGCTTTTTCTGACAGTGAAAATAAAGAAGGGCTGGTTCACTGTAAGGTTTCACTGCCAGGAGTATTCCAGCTCACATCTAGATTCTCCAAAGTGAAGTTATGTACGTACTCTCTTTGAGTATATCAAGAGAAACAGTCTAAATTCACAGGAAGCCGGCATGGACGAGTAACATCAACTTTATCTTTCTGTCTGCTTCTATGTTTTTTTCATAATTGTATTTATCAATCAATCCAATTAAACATTATTTATTCAGCCCAATATCACAAAATACACAGGGGGCTTTTCAGTGTGTGCATACGACACCCTCTTTTCTTAGAGCCAATGCAGGAAAGAACTCCCAAAGAATGTAGCAAAACGTTATTAAGTTTATAAATATCATGCTGGGCAACAGAGGAGGTATACGTCTCCCAGGACGCACAGACATCAATGTCCTGTATGTATAAAACAATTACAACATTGACAGTCCAAATGACCCATATTATAGTATAAATGTATATAAAACAATATGGCACCAGGAAGATGTCAAAAAATGTTAGATGGTGCCAAAAAAGAACAATGTGAGTGTTGGGTGACTTTATCAGGGTTTTTAATGATTATTTAAAAATGCCATTGATTGTCCATATAGTCCCTTTAACATGTGTATCTGTATAGGTGCCAGTCTGTCACAGGGTTGACACATGTACAGTAGATAAGGCTTTCAGTGTTTCGGATATGAACACTACATGGTGATTAGTCTGAACACAGAAGGATATCCTTTCTAAGGGTTCATTATGAACTTAACTTTAGATCCAGGTGCACAGGCACTACTCCCAATGTAACAGTGTGTGGCCTGGAACAGTGTTTCTAAAGGAAAGGGGAACAACACATCCACATTAACTAACCTAAACCTCACAAGCGGGACTCACTACTCTCCCCAATAACAGGAAATGAACAGTGTATAACAGGCATTTAAAGGGGGGGGGGGCCAAAACCTGTGACGTTTTGGGCCATTTTGAGCATTTTCACTGAAGTTGTGAGAAAACCGTGTTTCATGGCGAGGCAAGTTTATTTATATAGCACCTTTCAACACAAGGCAATTGTGCAAAGTGCTTTCATAGTGAACATTGTGTTGCCAAGGCAACGGCATTTGAAGAAATCTTAAAACTGTCAAATAGATGTCTTCACAGCTGGATTGTTAGCACGCATGTGAAGTTTGAGCACTTAGACATGTTGAGGGCAGGACCATTAACCATTGTCTGAAGTCTGCTGCTCTGAGCATGTCAGTTGGAGTGATGACATCATCGTGTTCCATTACACAGGTGTTTCTATTTGAGCTAACGAGGCGTCCAGAGATCAAAGGTTTCCATTGTTCTGGATGAGAGATGAACCTCTTACATGTGAACGTTTTGTGGAAGAACCGTAACAGATATCGGTGACATTTCAAAGCGTGAAGCATCTCAAGGAACTTGAGTATCTGAAGTGTAATTTTTGTGTACTTTCGGGTTAATAATGTGGCCTTTTTGTCAGTTTAACTAAAGGTGTGCGGCTGCTGCTGTGAGGAAATATCAGCCTGAAATGACAATGGGGTTTAATGGAGGCATGTTGAAAGTTGTTGTCACTTCATGCCCTCAAGAGGCATTTTGTTTAATTATTTTTGCTTAATTATTTGTCATTTTTCAAGCTACGAGATGTTTTCCTACGTTTGTCATGAGAAATTATGTCTCAGGAATGTAGGGTTTGGGAATTATGGCAGTTTAAAAAAAATATATGAAGGCGAATTTCAAGCTGTCCTCCACTCTAGCTTTGAGATCACACACCTTAACGAGCTGCGCAATACACACTAATGTTAACATTGGAATGAGGTTTCTGAGTGAAAGTATGAAGGAACAGTTAGCAGTTGAAGTCGCATGAAGATTTTTGAAGTCTGAAGATTCCTCCATTGACTTCCATGTTAAACATTTGATGAATTATGGGATGTACTGTATCTCTGGAATTATGAAAGTTATGAATGAGAAAAGTAATAGCCATTGATTCCCGACCGAGCTGAACGTTTTGATGTTTGAACGGAGTTTCTGCGATGTGGAATGTGGGAGAAGAAGCAGCGCAAAATAACCCGGCGGAATAATAAAGAATTTCGTGCGTAGCAGAACAGATAGTTGGAATGCTGTGTCAGCATTCCCACTAAATTAGACATTACTGTATAAATGGCCTTTTGGCCATTTAATTAATAGCATCACAATATAAATATTGATATAACAAGTACTCCTGCACATGGACACACATGAAGAACTGACAGCTGTTCTCTACAAACCAGTGTGAGCCGTGAATGAAAGACTAGCACCAAGAACCTGGGAGCTGTGAGCAGACAGGTTTACCAGCGGGAAGCCATTCATCCAAATCACTGGCTGTGATGTGTTCTTCATATATGTTAAACATGTCAATAGCTCATGGCCTCATCGACTAATCGTGGGACCCCCCGGACTGTTCTTCCCTCCAATGAAAATCATGTGAGCCATTCCTCATCACACATTCCTCTGTACATTTAGCACATGTCTGTTCAATGCTACTTCTTTAATAACGGCACAGCTCTTGTTTGTTGCACTTGCTTTTTTCTGTATTATATATATATTTCTGTTTTAGTTTTTAACATAAATGGGGCGATCTTGTGAGCTAGTTCAGGCAGTCAACTCGAGCACCAATGATACATTTACACGTGACGCACCTCGTCCCTCTTACAACCAACCAAACACAATCTCCTAAACCTGCCGCTCGATTCAACCCTCCTGTTGTGTTCGTTTCCCCCCCCCTTACTTTGGTGTTCGCGGTCAAATTTCACCGGTCCTGTTTTAACTGCTATTACATTAACACAAAAAACATTAATCATCACCACATTTCATTCAACACCCTTTCAAACTGTACATATTGTATCAGATACTGGTATACATGCAACACTGCAGTAAATATACAAAGAACAGACACTGAACATGTATTGGTGTGCCAGGTGTGATCCATGTGGGGGAGGGGCACATCAGAGGGACACACACATCTAGAGTATGTGTGTGTGTGTGTGTGTGTGTGTGTGTGTGTGTGTGTGAGTGAGTGACCGGGAACACCATGGGTTTTACAAAGTTGACTAAATCTACCAAACTTCAATGAAAGTGGTGATCAGCAAGTGTCTATGTTCACATGTCTACTGTGAAGGATATCATGGAGCCTTAATCCCATCGAATGTAAAACTAAAAAGTTATGATCGATGAAAGTAGTAAATCGGTCAGATTTGACCCGAAGACAACAGGAGGGTTAAGCTGGCATATCTGCTGCTGCTGCTGCTGCTGCTGCTGTGTCCGTGCCCTTCTGCTGTGTTCACGTTGCTGCTGCTCGCCTGCCCCCCCTCCACCCAAGCTCCATCCCAGCATCCACCTGTAGGCCCGAGCCTAGACGCCAAACTCAAACTATATGTGCTTCTAGTAAACATATAAAGAAACATGTGAGTTGTCTGACTTCACTTTTTTAATATTTCTATGTTTATTCCATTTTTGTGCAACTTAAATACAAAGAAAATGCCATTTGTTAAGCTTGGTGATAAACTGGATCTTCATTCTGTGTTGCGATCCATTGCTACATGTTGTTAGGACAATCAAATCAACATGTGCTGATCAGACTCGTGTATCCTCTGGAGGCTGAGAGGAGCTCACTGAAGAGGAACCAGTCTAGCTGTTGATTCTCAACAGCATATGACGAGTACCTCTCTGATTCAGCTTATACATCAACAGTCACGCCCAAGAGTTTAACATAACAATTAAAATGCAATGCAGCAGACACAGAGATATTTTATTCCGATATTGTACACCCACATTACCCACAATGCAACTCAACAACCAAAACCTGTCTTCCTCAGAAAGTATGTAGCACTGCCCAACAACTGTACACACAATACTTTGAGTAAAGGTGAGTTTTAGCACTTCACTGGCAAAAAGAATATTGTCTGGAATATGATGCTGTAGCCCCTAGTTACTGACAGCTACATCAAAACCTCACCGATGTCACCATATGTAGGATCTCTGTCTTTTTTGTCACTAAAATCTGTCCCAGATCATTTATAGGTTTACCCAAAATGTATTTATCTAGGATTTATTTTAAATATTGAATGCAAACATCCAATATGTTTCAATGAGTCCAGTTATAGGGTTGTACATTTTAATCGGTGTCTTGCTTTCATGTTGGTTTACACATTTGTATTTCAAGTACAGGTTTGCTGAGTATTCTTTCTCAGTGATCACTCACATGCTACATGCATGTTGAAAGTTATCTAAAAGGTTAACCATTTTCAAAAGTGCTTTCTCCAACAAGTTGCCATCATAGTTATATATTGAGCCAACAATACAAACAACTAAAACCTTCGGGGTTATGGATTGGTTCACATTAACACATTAGTATGCCAGGATAGTCACTTCTAGCTTCACTGACTAAACCACAAACAATAAGGCTTCGTACAACAATGGACCTTACTAATCATCCACGGTACAATTAGTGTTCCTCCACCGTGCAGATATATAAACAGCTCAGGGCTCCACCTATTATTTAAATATCCCTCTATGTTTCCCCCTTTTGTCATTCCCTCAGCATTGTCATGCAACTTTGATGAAGAGTAACCCTGTTGAGAGGCTGCCAGAGAGCCGTGTGAGGCTGTGGGCTGACAGTAATAGCTCTGGCTCTGAAGGCACTCTCACGCCCGGCGCTTGCAAACGTAACGCCGGCCTGCTGCATAAATCTTATGCAATAACTTTGAGTGACTGCCCGACATAGGATGATCAAACATTTACTGCAGCTTTTAGAGTGTGAACAGTTGGCTTTAGCCATTTACAGCAACAAATACCTCAATCATCTGGCTTTAAGTATTTCGATTTTCCTTTTTCTAATCGACTCTAACAGGAATGCACTAAAACTCTTAAAAAATCAAAGTCTTAATCATGTCCTGCAGCTGTTTTGCAGACACATGAGATTATTGAATCCAATAATGAGCATTGGTAAAAGTATGTGTGCAGCCACAGCAGGCTCCATTAGCATCGCCTCAGCTGTGAGCTACAGCAGCTTCACTAATTAAGTCAATGCTCACACGAAACAATCCACAACATGACTTTTAAACGGCCTGAAGGCCACTGAGCAGCAGAGTGGATGGGAAGCTGTGAGATATCACATTCCTACCACATCCCATGAGGCCTTCTAATATTCCAGGCACAGAAACCCAATTATGAGGCCGCGGTTTTGATTTCTTAGAATAATAGGGCTACAGGGCTAAATTCAATTAAGAGCAAATATATTTAGTAATCTCTAGAGGGAGCTCCACAGTGCAACATATAATTAGTTATAGGTGTAATAGAAAAGTGCATTGACTGAGCGGGGGTTACATGAGCCTGCAGGAGCACTGTGGACATTCGGAGAGATAAATCGATAACTGATGGTGATAGAGGCTCGGCTGTTTGGCCATACAAAGACGCCTGATTGTCAAGCTGCACACGCCAGATCTGGCAAAGACTCTGATTCCCAGTAAAGGCTTGAAAAAGCATGGAGGCCGCAGCGAAGAACACTTGATAGGCACATGCACTGGGACTCAGACCCGGCCTGGGTCCCTTTACGCCCCTCTATCAACCTCTGAAATCATTCACTCTAATAAAGGCTAAAGCCCACACTTAAAAACTGGGAAATTGACTTTAATGAAATGTATTACACATTTCACATAAGCAAAACTACAGTTTTAAGTATTATTATATGTTATATATCTGTGGAGATAAAACATTTAGTTAAAGTCAAGGTCCCAGTTTTTTTATGCAAATTAAATAAATACATCTTGAAAGAAAACCCAAAAATGACATAACGATGCAGTGCGTGACACCTCCTGTGTAAAGGTGCTCAGGAACATTGAACCCCTGCAGTGTAACGGCAGCCTGGGGCCGGATATGGAGTGTGTATCTGGGACACAGTGTGTGTTCTCTCCTCTTACAGACTCAATCTCCACCACTGTGCTCTTGCAAGGTGTCGCGGGCAGCTGACAGGAGGCAGCGGCTGAATGACAATGTGCATGTGCCCACGGCATTCAACATTCCCCTGACAGCTGAATGAGCTCCACGCGCGGCTGAGAGCGTCTTGATTGTTTCTACAGAGGAAGCCCAGGTTAAATCCGCCTCTCACTAACATTGAGGCTGATGGACACTTCATGTCTGCGGGCAGAGCCGCCTGCATGCTGCCGGTAAAGCATACAGATGAAGCCACACGTTGATTAATGGTCTGACCTTGCAGAGAGTTTAATGCGCGCGGGTAAAGTGGGAGAAATGGAGAGCAAAGAAAAGCCGGTGCCCACCTCATCCTGCTGCGGCTGGTTCTGCCTCTGGTTCGGCTGCTCCTTGGTGGCTGTCATGGTAAACTCCCGGTTTGATTAAACTTGGTTGAATCCGAACATAAGAGACACCAGATTCCCGTGAAAGTCAGGAGAGGGGAGGATGCGGCGTCTTGTCAAACTGCGGAATCTTAAAGAGGAGAGTGAGGGGGGACGGAGCCGTCACGCGCGGAGATGTGCGAGCTCTCTGACGAGGAGCCAACCCAGGCTGTGTGTTCACATCAGCCCCGGCCGGGAGGGAGGAGAGTTCCGGACACGCTCGTTACCGAACCGAGAGCCGAAGTGTTCTCACATCTTTCCCTCCGACACCAGTGAGGAAGGGGTGGGCTCGGTAACTCTCTCGATCCCCTGTCTGCTCTCAGTGATGCTGCTGTTTGGGAGGACGGGAGGATATAGCCCGAAAGGAGAGGAGGGGGAGGAGGAAGGGGGGTGTACAAGTGGTCTTGTGATCCCGAGAGGGTGGGGGTTACATTTACTGGAAAGACATTCACAATACTGACTGTCTGTGGCTAAGATGGATACATTGGCTGATCAACCAATCAGAGGCTTGGTGGTTCGATCCCAGCCCCTGCAGTGTCGAAGTGTCCTTGGGCAAGAACCTCCAATTGCATGTCTAAGGTACTAAAGTGTATGAAAGTGGATATAAGCCTCAGCTAAACACCATGTAACGTGTATTATTATTTGTTTAAATCCCCGAGTTCAATATTAATACTGACAATTAATGAAACCGACAATCAAACCAACATTTGTTTAAGCAGGAGGGCAGAAAGCATCGCTTCTAAAGAAAATAGCCCTCTCGTTAGTCATCCAGTTTCAGGATTACAAAATAATAAATAATCAGTCTATAAATACACAGACGATGAGTGCAGTATGGACAGTTCCTCTGTGGATCATGTGTGTACACAAGGGGTGTGACTGTTTTGTTAATGCATGCTGAATCCCCCTTCACGCGCAGCCTCGGAGCTGCAGCGGGAGGAGCTGTCCGTGGAGCCGAGGAGCTGTCCGTGGAGCCGAGGAGCTGTCCGTGGAGCTGTCCGTGGTGCTGACAGCACACACAGCAGAGCCCTAAACACCGGCCACAGCCTGCTTCAGACAGTCGTGTAAAGTAACTAAGTACATTTACTCAAGTACTGTACTTCTGTACAATGTTGAGGTACTTGTTTACACTACAACAGTACAATACAGAGGTAAAGAGTATACTTTTACTCCACTACATTTATTTAAAATATTTAGTCACTTTGCAGATTTGAATTAACGATGTTAAATAGAATCAATCACATAAGTTCCACCTGGAGTAAATCCACAAGCTACCCTGCAGTATACAAAGTCATTCAAACTAGCTGCACCTTTACCAGCTTTGAGAACACTTTCATGATCAATCATTATAAAACACATCATATATATTATTCTGAAATGGACCAATCTGCACAATGACTACTTTTACTGTCGCTACTTTAAGTATATTTTGATGATAATACTTTCGTTTACTTGAGTAACATTTTGAATGCAGGACTTTTCATGGTAACAGAGTATTCCTACACTCTGGTACTTCCACTTTTACTTAAGTACAAGACCTGAGTACTTCCATCACCTTTGGCTTTAGCTGGAGCTGTTGTGCTGTTGTACAGGAGCGGCTACACTCGGCCTTAATCAAGGTTCTTAAACGATCAATAAAAGAGATTCAGCTCAGCTCGCTGGGCTGTTAGAAACGTGCGGGCCAAAGATGATATTGCATGGCCCTTTGGAGCACTGAGCAGCGGGATGACACCTGTGAACCCGAGCTGTAGCACTGAGAGCAGGATGATCAGAGCAGCGTTCTCTGCGGTCACAGGCTCAACTTTATGATGCCGCACTGTAAACACTCACACACAATGATATGAAGTCTCATATCTTTAATGTCTCTGCCAGACAAGGATCAATAATGTATGCCTGCATCGGAATGCTGCGGTGAATCACTGAGCTTGTTATTGCAAGGTGTAATAACCCACACAAGCTCTCACTGTTGCCATACTGGACAAATGCTGAGAAAAGAAAACATGTATATATACTTATAGAACAATTATTATGTGGTTGTATTTAGCTGACAATTTAGTTCAAAGCCACTCACAATTAGTGCTTTAAAAAAAACAAGAATCCTGCAGGTATATTAGCTTTTCAATAAGCCAAACTATAACACACATTGTTTATGATACTGCATTGGCTTCTAACCACAGAAGTGAGATTTATTTGCAGGACAGAGTCCAAAACACATTTCCTTACGAGGACAATTAAGTGTTTTTTATAAGCCAAACATTTCTATACCATCCACACAAGTGAGCTTTATTTATATTGTTATTAGTTTATAAATGACGCTACTTCAAAATCCATTCAGCTGAATACTGGAAGTGCGTTCATCAGGTGGCCAGAAACAAGAGTACATTGAAATGATAATTAAAAAAAATTAACATGAAACTTAAAAAGAATGGTCTGAAAGACCAAACTTAACTTGAGGATTCAAAGTGATACTCCAAAAATCAATAGGTGGTGTCCCGACGTCTACTGTACAGCTACATCTTTGGTACCAATATAAAGTCCCTGAACTACAGGAGAGAGGAACAGAATCCCTCACACTCCTTTCATCTACACAGTAGTAGGGATGAGATCACATTAAACACAAGCGGAGTATGGTAGTGTTCAAAAACGATCCCACTTGTATTATAAGATGGAAACAAATCGATCTGTGTGCTCCGTTTGTAGACAAGGGTGATTCATCTACTTGGAGAAGTAAGTCGGTCCAAGTCGGCCTACGGCAGCGCTGTCGATATGAGAAGCAGGTGAATCATGTTTAGCACAGCTTCTCTCTAACATCAATACTTGTTGGGATGTTTTATTTTGCTCTGACATTAGGTCTTGAAGTATACATGTGCCTGAATATATAGTACAGCAAATGTGTACTAATGCTAATTTGTAGTACATTTAGATCTTATGTTAACTTTAGTTGTGCGGCCCCTTTAAACTAGAATTCCAACTTGCATTTGTGTGCCTTCACCAACAGTCAAGCTCCATTTTCCAACCTTGTTTTTCAAATAACTTCATACATTTTTCATATGATCCATTCATGTGAAACTGTCATTATCATATGAACTCTTGAGTTATGATCAAAAACCTGTTTTGTGAGGTCCTTTGTCCACCAAACTCAGTTCAGTTCATTTCACAGCCCAAGAGGTGTTGGACAGTAAGACAGCCCGAAGACATTCTGCATCATGAAGGCATAGTCATACAGATCTGTGTGTTGACGCAGACAATAACAGCCACCTCGGAAGATGTTGTGCTTTATCCCCTATACCAAATGTACAATCGATCGTGTCACTAAAAAACAATCTACATGAAGCGGTCCTTGGACTTGTCTGGCCCCCTGGGGCCCTGGGGCAGTTCCTCTCCTGGTAACCTTGCTGTCGATAATCATTTTAAAAGATGAAGGTGGACATTCACTTTTCAGAGGGCGGAACTCAGATCTATTCCAATTCGCAGCACACAGTGACAACACAGATTAAATCCCCTGTCAAATATTTCAGAGTTGGGAGAGACGCCAGCAGAGACCTTCATACCGCCACTCCCTCACCCAAAACATAACGCTCAAATATTGACATCTTCTGTTTGACCTGGTGTACCTTCAGAATGTCAAAGATGTGAAGTTATTATAAAGTAAACATTCTGCGGTACAAATGTGCAAACAGCACACAGTGGTCGTTCATGAAGGTCAACCAAAGAGTTGAATCTGAGGTCAAAATCATAAAGAAAAACATATTTGGTTGATTCCCTGGATGTGTTAAGTGTGTTAGCAGAGCTCTCATTAGCATAACGTCCTCTTAACCTTTGCCTGTGTGCACCACTCTGAGAGAGACTAATGGTGTTTGCATGTTGGGAACAGGGAGCCACACACATTGGATCTGCTTGGATGATGAATACATTTGATAACCTTTTGCAGATTGTTTCATCTAAAGGGAAAGGTTCTATCTCCATTCTCCATTAGCAGCTTCAACATGCTGGCTTCTCTCTGCCTGTACCACACACTGTGATATGCATTCTAGTGTTTATAAGGTCACACAATGAGACTACAGTATACTGTCTGTGTTGATGTTGTGGCTGACCTGAAGGCTTGTCTTTCAAAGAAAATAGTTCCTCCCTGAAACTACTCACGACAAGGTCTGTGGTTATGTAACCCGGTCATAACATGTATTGCTTTTGTTTGGTACCACAGTCCCTTGTACTGGAGGGGAGGTAGACATCTCTATGGCTGCCATCTTTAATAAGACCCAGAAACTCACAACAAAACAATCTAGAAAAAGAAAAAGTAACTGGACTGTAACTTTAAGTACATCTTGTATACTCTTCCCCTTGATCACTGTATTCTTACATTTAACAGCTGCCCTTTCATATATCTTCTGATGACAATTGTTATCATGTCATTAATACAAAATAGTTCAAATTCTGCTTGCCACATAATCTTTGCCCCTCTATTCCTTTTTGCTTAATACATTATACTGCCCCTCACACATTTTGTAAAGAAAAAATAAATTGATGGAAGCAAATATGCCAGAATGGCCAATGCTGACCTCACCCCTATTGTTTTCAGCTAATTTGTATTCACATTTAACCTGTTAAGCCCCGAGCCTGTTTTTCAGGTCTCAGGCTCGAAAATGACATTCCCAGAACAAATGACCATATCTTCCCTTCTAAAAGGGTTAAATTAATAATCTTTTTTCTCAAAGCAAGGTTACATCTGTGAGTTGGATGTAGACGTGTCAGAATCAATATAGATGTTTTTATTTTAAAGTAAATTCAGATTGAACACAGTCAAAAAATGTAAATGATTGTGTCCGTCCAAAAAGAAAAAATTACTTCAAATCAAATCAAGTTTTATTTATATAGCACATTTATAAACGATTTTTGGTCGAGCCAAAGTTCTGTACATATAATAAAAATAGCCTACAGTAGAGACACTTTACAGCAAATACAACAGCACAGATTGTTCAGAATATCAGTATGAGAAAGACGACACCCTCTATCCTTAGACCCTCACATCGTACAAGGAAAAACTCCCGGAGAAAACCCACAGTTTAAAGGGGAACATGGGAGAAACCTCAGGGAGAGCAACAGAGGAGGGATCCCTCTCCCAGGACAGACAGACGTAGATGCCGTGTGTAAATCGAAGAGATAATACATTTTACAGCATATAGACCGAATGTTAAGAAATGCGTGTAATAAGAAGATGAATCCACGAAGATGTCAGCTACAATCCTGTGGAAGCCAGTATGACGAGACCCAGGCAGGACCGCAGGTGGATTTGACCTATCTCTGGCCCCCCTTGCTCGATTTAGCTGGTTGACATCTCTTTCTAACCGTCAGAGCCAATGGAATCGAGGGGAACTCCCACATACTCCTTATTTGGTAATGTGTGTGTGTTAGACTGCCGCATAGCCAAGACCGGAAGCTGCGATAATTCTGGTTGCTACCATTAGCAGCTAACTTTTACACTCCGATTTTTACATAAAAATGGAATTATGGATTATAAATAAAAAAAAATATTACACAGAAACATTATCAACCTATGAATTAACCGATTCAGCCGCGTTGTTTCTCGTTTTAATGCCATTGAACGCGTCTTTTGATCAGATTGACAGCTACGGTGAGACGATCTCCCTAGAAGCTCCGTAAAGGTAGGTGTTGTGATGTCTGTGTTTGCTTCCCCTGTCGCGAGTTCGGATCACTCAGTGATGATACTATATACCTAAATAATCTGTGGAACCTCAGCTTTAATCGGATATCTTGTATGTACAGCTACGATAAGTAATAAGGGTATATTTTATCTTGAGTTCTGTGCAGCATTTTTCGCTCAGGGGTCATTTAGATGCTTCTTATGAGACTTGTGTTTAAGAAAAAGGCATTTTAAACAGTCATTAAAAAGCAACACAATCTACCTGCATTGCATTGCTCTAAACGTGTAATAACGTGCGTTAACCAGTACAGATGAAGCACTTAATTTCGGACAGTTTGAAACGCAAGGGCAGTGATTGGTAAGTGGTCTGCCCTCGCTCAAGGGAAAGCCTCCAGCTTGACTTGAGACCGCCCCCGTTATAAATAAATGTAATTATAATGAAGCCAGCTGCAATGGATCATTGAAAACCTGAAATTGAAAATCTGGCAACGCCCTCTTGGAAAATAGTGGGAGGGCCTTCCTCGAAACTGGGCGTAGGCAGGTCGTAGGCAGGAACAGGTAAGCTGGAATCCGAAATTAAGTGCTTCATCTGTAGGTGGTTTGGGTTAAAAAGCTGTCAAGTTTACAGTGTTAACAAAATAAAATATACTGCTGTTTCCGGTTTAGTTTACGACGGATATATTTAGTTATTGTTTTGATATTTATAACCCAAAAGCGATGAAAAAACCCCACAGCAACACAGAAAATATGGTCTTAACATGACCCAGTGGTCTAGTAGTTAATAAAAAACAATAATATCAAAACAAAATATTGCGACTAACTTTATTGTGAAATTAAAACTGAACGGTAAAAGAATAGTTTTCGGTCTATTCTGAGCCCGATTTCTGTAGATAAATAAAGAACTACGACAGATGTGTAATATTTAATGCAGCCGAACCATTTATTACAATGCATTCATGTGATGACTTTCAAAGAGTAAAGCAAGCACTGCTGAATAAAGTATGATTTTATCTTTTACGAAACGTTTTTTTTATATGGAATGCAGTTGGAGGTCAACAAATCACAGAGCTTGAGAACTAATCACAGGGTTTGTCAAACAGAGCACATGGTGTAGTCCTAAACCATAGCTGGGGATTCTGGGTAGTGTAGTGTCTTCTGCCATCCTAAACTCCGAACAAATATTTGTTTCTCCGAATCGAAGGGGAAAAATACAAAAGCATTGCACACAATTCAAACCAATCAATGTTGTGTAATTAACAAGGATAATCTGGTGTTTTTGAGTCGATGAGTAGTGCAGATATCACTTTCAAATCAATCGACAGTAAGGGGAATACTTACTTCCGGGTGTAAAATTCTCTGTTATCCAATGGAAATGGACGCTCACATTGCCTTTAAGGGCAGCCGACACAAATGAATGCCGTGCTTCCATGAGCTTCAAATCCCGCCGCAGATGGGAATACATCGCAATCAGTTGAAAGCTATTTGCGTCCCTTTATGAAGCTGAAGGAGCCTCGGAGCGTCCCAACTGCACACCTCGGGACCCTGACCAAGCGTCGCTCCTGGACGTTTATGAGTGTGTTGATAAATCATACACTCGAAATACATTACATTAATAATTTGACTTCAGTATCAAAATTGAAACCACCATTGGTCTTCCCTTGCATTAACATGGGGGGGGGGGCTTCCTGATACAGCACTCACACCACAGGGATTGCAGGAGGATCTGTACTTTCTTACACTTCCCATGTTGCACAGGTCCTTTTAGAGATGTGCACATTTCTCTGCTTGGGTAAGGTTAGCTGAGCATCTGGGGAGCGAGGGGGGGGTGTCCTGCTACATGACGCTAACACAGCTACTGTCAGCAGGGCAGCATCCCCAGGCTGGATTCAAAGTGAACAGCAGAGAATAACTCTTCCCTGGTCCATCGTTCCACTGCTCTGGGTCACACATGTCGTATATGATTCCAGTTATCACAGTGAAAGTCACCAAGTTCGCAAATACAAGCAGCGAGAATCTCAGCCCCCCACCCCCCATTCAAACTGAAAGGCATGTTACTAAACTGTTACTAGAGTATCTCTGTATGTCAACATGTAATGTTTGTAGCTCAGGTAACTTATTTCACGTATCAGTGTAAGATACTGTATAAAGTAACACTGGTCAGTTATAAAACTGCAATGAAAAAGCACAAGGGGGGCAGCGATCACATCTGCCTCACTGAGGGGGGTGGGGGCGTCTGAGCCCACCTAACTGATGCTCCCTCCACGTTAGCTATCTCTACCAACAAAATTGAGCATCTACAAAATTGGAAAATGTCACCTTAAAAAATGCTCAAAATTGGTCTTCAAATGAAAACAGGAAGTGATCAATCATGTCTATGGAGACATATATACTTTGAATAAAGAGGACTTCTACAACAAAGTCACTGGCATCATTGTCCATATGAATATGAATGCAGCTAGTTTGAATGACTTTGTATACTGCAGGGTAGCTTGTGAATTTACTCCAGGTGGAACTGAAGTCTGATTTAACACTTGATTATATTTCACATCATTCATCCACATCTGTAAAGTAACTAAAGGGATTAAATAAATGTAGTGGAGTAAAAGTACATCATTTACTTCTGAATTGTAGTGGAGTACAAGAACCTCAAAATGGCACTTAAGTACAGTACTTGAGTTGATCTACCCAGTTACCTCCCACCTTCATAATTAGTCATAGTAAATATACTTGGTTCCATTCCACCACTGGCACTGAAGTCGTCTGAAGGCCTTCTCTCACCTCCTGAACGCTCCGCCGTGATGCTGACAGCAGCTTTGAGTTGTGACTTCACACAGACTGAAACCATCATCGCTGATAAATCCAGACACAGTTTATAGAGTGGAAAGTTTATTTCTCCCCCTTCCTCACCCATACTGCACACCCTTTGCTGATGTATTCCTTTGATCGATCTCCTCTTTCATTAAAGGCCAAATGATTGCAGGGATTTGAAAGCTCCCGTAAACTGAGAACTATTACAAACGTAAATCAAGCAATTTCAGATTGAAAGAAAGATCCTGCAGTTGTGTTGAGCAAATTCTATTGATGCATCCATTACTCGGTCTGTTTGGCACAGCCGTGCAGACAGACCCCTGTTTTGAAGTCTACCCATAAAACTCTTTCTACAGTCTCTATTTGCATAATCAGCACCAATGTGAGGATCCTGGTGCCATGAATACGGACATGAAAACGGTCGATTTGCTCCGCAATTTGAGTCTTTCCAACGATCTGCCGGGGTAAGTAAACATCAGACACCACATGATCATTATAAAACCTTTTCATCATTCGAAAACCTTTTCATAATGATAGAGAGTGTGCTAAGTGAGATCATTCTGCAAAATATTACAATCTCTTCAAATACTGCTACGTCCTGGAAACTGCAAATGTAGCATTACTATCCTGATCATGGATGCATTTCTGAAATGATTTGAGTCAAACCAAATGGAGAAAAAGGAGAATTGGAGAAATCATTTTTACTTTAATGTTGCTAATATTCCTATAGTTAGTGTTTCTCTATGGCTTCCTTGTTATCTTTTACATTATTTTATGAGTATAGATATCCGTTTAATATTTGCTTTAATGTATTATCAGCTAAATGACGGGCTTGACTATATTTTGTCCTTCTCTTTCTCATTTATGAGAGCTCACTAAGACAAATTCCAATCAGGTTGATATAGCGATAAAGTATTTAATTTTAAAGTATTTATCTTAGATTTTTTCAAATGTGTTCCACCGGTTGACTGTGCATCAAAGTAGTGATTGTAATGCTGCGTTCACACCGGCTTCGCTCTAATCGCTCGAGTTTCACCGCGGCTGTCAGCTGTGTTTACTCGCATCATTCAAACAAGACGCGCTGGCTCGGGAGCTACAACTACAACAAAATGAACATATTTTACCGTGATTAAATTGTAATACACGTTTCTAAATGATGCTGACGTAACAACATACTGATACCGGTGAGTAAAAACCATGAATTAATGCTTGACAAGTCTGCAGACAGACGGCAGGCGAAAAACCTTTTAAAATGCTTGTTTTCTGAATGAAGATCGGGTCGACCAGGCTAAGCTAACGTTGTATATGCTCACTCCACACTCATAACAACGGCCTACAGACATAAATAAACCAGCGACTGTATTCACCATGACACAGACAGTCTGTGGTTTGTACTTGTTTAACTTTTGTCTAGTTTCTGAACAGATATGAGGAGCTGTGAGCTCTGAGGGCTAACAGCTAACGGCTGATGTTTTCTCGTTGAACGTCAGTGACGGCAGGCTGAGATCCTCACCGCTGATTGGCTTCCGCGAGAACGCGTCACGTGAATTTGACGCTCGAGTTGAAAAAATTGAACTCTTGCGTTTGACGCGGCACTGTTCAATCGCCTCAATCGCGTGATTCGCGCCGCGTCCACCGCTTCATGCTCGCCGTCGGAGCGAATTCGCGTCTGTCCGCGCCGCCCCCTAACATGCGTCCGGTGTGAACGCAGCATAAGTATATCATTAGACAGGATAAATGTGTTTAGAATGATTGGGGGCCAAATGCCATCACAATGAGCTGCCAGCTTAACATCTTTGGTGGGGAATGCTACGTGCTCCACCCAGCAAATATTAATTTGTCAATTCAATTTCATGCAGCAGTGTTGGATTACAGCAGCGAGGCACCCTGCTGCTGATATGTAACGCCATCATTTGGCAGTTAATGTAATTCATTTATTACTGTTGTGTATCTTCGGGGAGTGTCAGATGAGCGGAATGAAATCCTAATGAGGGATCAGACTGTCACATGACCTCCAGTCAGAGTCTGGTGTCTAGGTCACAACAAGTCTCACTGCTGAATTTGCACCTCACATACAATAATAATGTTTGTGTTGAGAAATCTATCTGTCAACATATACTCATACAACAGTCTGGTATCTTACTGAAGTGATTCCTTGTTTTTGGTGCGTTCTCCCTAGAATGTCCAGCAACGTGTGTCAACCGGCGCTCATTACACGCAGACTAGCACCGGGTTATGTTTAGGAAAATATTGTAGTTTGGGTTCAAGTAAAATGGCGAATTCATGTTAAAAAGATGTACTCATTTGGGTTAAAGTAGCTTAAGAAGCGGCATTGTGTCAGTACCGAAGTTATGGGACAGTAATGTTCAAGATCAACTGTCACCAGGGGGGGAGAGCTTGCTGCACAAAAAGTGTCTGAGCTTGGAAGCTTATGATAGAAAACGTAAATGACTTTAGTCTAAGATTGATGTACATTCTCACTTTCTTTTCTTGTTGTCATTGCACACAATAAGAACTTGATTTACTTATTTCAAATACAACTTTAAAACACACGTAACATGAGTTTGATGATTGAGGGTTTGATTCCTCCATAGAACCTTCACATCAACAGAGTTCTTCCACATGCACTTCATTAGGATTATGGTTCCATAATACTCTAATGAGACTGAACAATGACCCGTGTTCCTCTGCCAGTGTAAATGTGTGCAGGCACTGTACTATCTTAGTAAAATAATAACCTTAGAGTGCAACACACCCATCCTCCCACCGTTCCCTCACCGAATTTCAACACTGTAGAATAGAATAGAATAGAATATATCTTTACTGTCATTATACAAAGTACAACGAAATGTCCTTGGCAACTCTCACTGCAGTAAAAAATAGACACAATGAATACATAAGAGTGGTAAAAGCAGAGGTAGTAATGATGACAGTGCAACGAGATACAATTCAATGTCAATGTGCATATTTACACTTACAGTACAGTCTAAATATATATTTGTAAAATAGCCATAAGTATGTCTAAATAGTAGTGCTTGCAGTCTTTGAGGGGTGGAGTGTGTGTGTGTGTGTGTGTGTGTGTGTGTGTGTGTGTGTGTGTGTGTGTGTGTGTGTGTGTTCACAGTTGTTGTAATGTGCTCTGAGGTTGGACAGGGATGGGAGTGATGGAGGCCACAGCTCTGGGACAGAAGCTGTCCCTCAGTCTGTTGGTGTGTGATTTTATTGTCCTGAAAAAGAAAGGAGTCAAACAGTGAGTGTCCGGGTTGTGTGGGGTCTCTGATCATGCTGCTGGCCTTCTTCCTCAGTCGATTGGTATAGATGCTGTCGAGGTCTGGGAGCTCAGTAGCGACGATGCGCTGAGCCACCTTCACCACCCGTTGCAGATCCTTTCGCTCTGCGGCGGTGCAGCTGGCGTACCACACAGTGATGCAGCTCGTCAGGATGCTCTCGATGGTGGAACGGTAGAAGTTTACCAGCAGTGTCTGTCGTAGTCTGGCCTTTTTCAGTTTCCTGAGGAAGAAAAGTCGTTGCTGTGCCCTTTTCACCAGGTTTGAGGTGTTGGAGGTCCATGTCAGATGGTTCAAGATGCTGACTCCAAGGAACCTCCACGCTCTCCACTGCTTCTCCATGTATGTGGAGGGGGAGGTGGACTTCCTTTCTTGTTCTCCTGAAGTCAATGATGAGCTCCTTGGTTTTAGAGGTGTTAAGGACCACGTTGTTGTCCCTACACCACTCAACCATATGTTCCACCTCAAGCCTGTAGGCCATCTCCTCATTATCTGAAATAAGCCTGACTACTGTGGTGTCATCTGCTAATTTAATGATGGTGTTGGAGGTGATGGGGGTGCAGTCACGGGTGAAAAGTGTGAAGAGCATAGGGCTAAGCACACAGCCTTGTGGGGTTCCTGTGTTTAGAATGAGGGTGGATGATGTGTGCTTACCGATTCTGACTTGTTGTGGTCGATCTGAAAGAAAGTCCATGACACATGAGCACAGCGAAGAACCAAGGCCAAGGTTGTCGAGTTTGCTGACCAGTTTTTGGGGATAACAGTGTTGAATACGGAGCTGAAATACACAAAGAGCATCCTCACATAACTGTTTGGGTCTTCCAGGTGTGTCAGAGCGGTGTGGAGAGCTGTAGAGATGGCGTCTTCTGTGGAGCGATTAGGCCGGTAGGCAAACTGATGTTTATCAAGATCAGGTGGGATAATGGTTCAAAGCGCTTCATGACTATTGGTGTAAGTGCCACTGGGCGATAGTCATTGAGACACTTTGCAGATGTTTTCTCAGGCACTGGGATGATGGAGGATTTGAGGCATGTTGGAACAGCAGCTTGTTGTAGTGAGAGGTTGAATATATCAGTAAGCACCCCTGTGAGCTGATCTGCACATGCTTTCAGTGCCCGGCCAGGCACTCCATCTGGGCCTGCAGCCTTCATGGCTTTTATTTTCTTCAAGGTGGTCCTCACCTGATGGTGCTGTAGAACCAGCGTTGTCCCCCCCCTCATTACATGGAAATACACTCACTACTTCTTACAGGACAAAACCTATCCTCCTTTTACAGAAGCAACTCTTAAACTCATGTCCTCTACTAAATCAGAGCTCCTATCTTACCTTAAAGGTAGGGAAGGTAATTCACTTCAGAAACACTTGTTGTTATATTCCATGGAATGCTCTTAACATCCCTATAGCAATGAATATATTGGCTGCGTATTTTCAAATTCTAGCGCACTCGAGCTGGTTTCCCCATTCTTACCTACCCTACCTTTAACTTGAGAAATACACACTATTCATGTAAATCTTATTCTAATATTGGTCCTCATCCTGTCATCAATCCATTTATATACATTATATTGATGAGCTACTGCAGATGGACTTGCCTTAATATTAACCGCTCTCACTCGCTAGCTAGCCGCTAGCCAGTGAGCGTTTCTTTGTAGGCCATTGTGTTAGCAGTCAATATGTACCTGGGAAATTCAAAGCATCATTATATAGTTTGATTGGCCTTCCAGTTATTATATTTCTGTATTAACGTTGTTCCTAATCGTCATTGCCATACATTTATAACAACAGTTATTTCCAATTAAGACATGCAATCGTTATTTCAATAACATTCATTACTTAGTAAAACCCTAAATTAAGTTCTTTTAAATTTAAAACCCTATTGCAAGATATCCTGAGGGGTGCTTCAGCATCCCTTAGTGCCCGCCTGGCACCACCACTGGTTTCACACATTTATAAAACATGTGAAAGAGTTGGAGCAGGATCCAGTGAGCGAGCCGCAGACAAACCAATGAGTTTAAATACTGAGAGAACAGCCTTAAACTTCTAAAGCATAGTGCAGTGACAGGAAAACTGTTCAGTGAAATGTGGAAACTATATATTGCTCTCAATGTGACCCAACATCTACTTTACAGTAAACTAAACATTTCCCATGTATAATCCCTCTTGTAAATATGTTTATCCAACGATATCTACACACAGGTCAGTAATGATACTCAAAGCAAATAATAATGCAGTGATTTTAACCATGTGTATTTCTCAATTTGACCTCTTCTTCACAACCTTTTCCACTAAGAGTAAATCTTTTTTAGAAAATAAGCAATAACGCACAGACACGGCTCTGCCGACACATAATGAAGACAAATTATGCATGTATGCAGCAAGAGGAGACACAAAGCATTATTCAGAATCAATACAGCCTCTGGGTCTCAGCACAGGGAGCGGGGGGGGGGGGGGGGGGGGGGGGCGGCCCTCCCTCCCTGATCAAAGGCAGAGCTGAAGTATGTTGGCCTCTGAAGAGCTTGTTTCTGCATTCTGTGCATCGTGGATCAACACAGGCCGGCAGAGTCTGGCGCTCCGAGACATTCTCTGACTGCAGCATTTCATCGTCTCCACAGAGAAAGGCTGCACGCAGTACAGTCCCCTAATCACTGACACGGGTTATGCAGAACATGAGAATGTTTCATTATATCCATTCTGACGGGCTCTGAGGGGATTAGGTAACACCTGATTCATTTATTGCCATACAGAAACATGATGGGATACAACAGCATCTGAACACTGATGGGAGAAATAATTACTGTGACACTGAGATGCTGCCAAGTGATTTAGAAAACAGTGACACTGTGTTATTTTTTGAAAAATGTCCTTCGTTTCTGCAGACTTTCTGGGAATGAAATGTACACATTTGGGTTATTACGATCAAATGGGAAATACTGGGTCCTTTTGTTAATAGTCAGATGGATTAAAGCACCAGTCAATCCTAAATGAAATACATGATTTATTCCATGGTCACATGTACAATAAAGGGTCTTGTATGGTCTTCATTGATGGTAATGTTGTGTTAAATGTGTGTTGCCTTGTTCCCTGTCTTGGCATTTGTCCTTCCTGATGTTGAGAATGGAGCTGCTGTGATCCAAGGACCAATTTATGACTTGATCCGACGATAAACTATTATCATATCACACACAGGAAATATACAACTTTATAAATATTTCATAGTTCACTGGGACAAATTGAGCTGCAGCCTCAGGAGAAACTAAACAGCAGGCTTAGGATTAATAGTGCATACATTTGCTTTAATAACTCATTTTCAACATAAATAGCATAGACTGAAAAAAACATATTTGTAAATGTTGTTTTTTAGCATCAAAAGCTCCCAGATAAGTCCACAGGGGCTCTGTGCTGCATACTTGTGTAATGGCCCTGACTGGCCATCAGTGAGCAAACATAAGTTGAGCAATATAATGAAATGAGAAGGTGGAGCTCAGATGGGGGCATTGTCTTTCCAAATGTCTTCACTTCATCCTATGAGACATTTGTGTGCAATTGTCATTATCGTCATAATCATCCTTAGGTTAATATCCAAAAGCTGAAACCATAACTGAATATACAAATCTAACTGTGCTGGCTCCTCCTTTCCTTGGTGGTGTGCTAGCATGTATCCCAAAGCTCACTCTCAGACATTGAGAACACAGTTGCTGGGTCAGTGAGATGACCTTCCCTGACTCACCCTCTGTAGCTAACACCACCTTTATACTGTGTGTAGTGTTTTTCATTTAAATAATGATTTGATCTTTATAATTGCTTGAATCATGACAAGCCCTCAGCATGTACATAAGTCAGCGCTTCTGTTGCAATGTTTTCAATCAAAATATAAATAGAGAATAGGATCCACATAAAGGTTTCATTTGTTTATATCAAATATGAAGGAACAATCTAATTTTGCATCCTTTTTGCAAATATTTGATCTATCTTCCACCCGCTATCCGCATGATGTACCAACACCTATCTTTGCACATTCAATTGAAGGCTAAATGTAAGTCAACATAATGAAATAATTAAAAAGGGTATAAACAAAAATGCAAGCAGCTTTCTCTAGAGTATATTCAAAGAATCCTATAATATGGTATTTTACAACCATAGTCCTGTGCACAATGCTGCACACACAGTCCTCTTAGTGTGTTAGTGAGTTAGTAGTTGGTGTAGCAGAAGTGTGCATGTTCTTCTCCGACGTGGAAGTAATTAGAGTAGCAAACTTTTATCCCTTGGGGATAGTGAAAGAAGAGAAAAGGAGAGGGAGTGCAAACGTGATCAGTGCGGATCAGTGTTGCCAGAGGCAGCTAACTGTAAACTACCCGATGCTAGCTCAAACCTTAACTTGCTGGTGCCTGGGGATCAATCATAGCCCAGATAGGAAATCACCAGTGGCCCTTAAGTGGGCCAGGGTCTGCCGCAGCAGCAGGAGCCCCCACTAGACCCTTTACTGCCAATATTGGTCCACCCGGTGATGTGAAATGTAGTCTGAGCAAATCAAGGTCACAGCATTCACTCCAGGGGGGGAAAGCTCTGGAACCTCTCCATATACAAAATGCATGTGTGTTTTCAAACCTAATGTGTGAAGGTCCTGTGCATTGTGTATTTGTACTGTGTATTTACATAACTAACAAAGTGAAAAACTGAATTTCCCCGAGTGGATAAATAAAGTGGATTCTTCGTTGATTCAAAGACTGCTGAGATTTAGCCGGGGTCATTGGAACGAGTCAGGAGCGCTTTAGGAGGCTGAGCGTAAATCAGCTGGCATGTTGCCTTACTGGCATGAATGGAGCTTTGATGATATTTGTAAAAATATGAATTTGACTCCATGGTTTAATGCTTCAATGATAAGAATAGAAGACAAATAGCTAATTTAACTAACAACAGACTGAATTGAAGGGAGTTACTCAAGGCTCGACATTAGACCCATTGTTGATTGATTGTATAGTTCAAACCAAAGAAAATATGTCAACGCAAAAATATCACAATCTAGCACAATCATTTCTACTTCTTCAAATCAAACGTTTGTATCCACATTATATTGTTCAGTCCAGGTCATATTATCATTAACCATTGTGGAGAAGTATATTCCAAACATTCAATGGTGTCTGATGTGTCTGTTTTAGAAAATGCAATGAGCCGTATCTTCTGCTTTTTTGCTTGTAGAGAAATCCTCTACTCTACTGTTGAATTGTTTTTACTAGCACTTTTTGTTTCTTGTCTCTTCTTGAATTGACACCGACATTAAAATAGGCTTTCACAGGAAGAGAGCGATGTATAGTATGACATCAACATTGTACACACTGCATCGAGGCATTTATGTCAAAACAAAAAGAAACTACATCTAAATTGGAGCAGATGACAGCACTAAGGAAGAACTGAGCGGAATTACCTTCAAGCGTTTTAGTGATTTGACAGGAATGCGATAAGAAAGGGACAGGAGGAAAAGAGAGAGGAGACAGAAAGGAGATGATGAACAGGGAGAGAAAAGGACAGAGACTACGAGCTACACAGCCAGACATCTCCTCACGTCGTGTGGGAGGAAAGCAAGCCGATGTGGAGAAAATAACCTGTCCTGATAGAAAGGCTGCAGCCAGTTGACAGGCTGCAGCCTTTCCAAGAGTCAGGATTGTTAGCCACATGGTAGACTCTATCACCTCCCCCCACAAAGGTCTATCTGGAAGCGCATGGAGCGTGGAAAAGAAGTGATGAAGAATTGTTGATCCATTTGCCTTCAATCAGGTTGTCCTCAGAGGAGGACGAACAGGAGAGGATGCATTATAGGGTCTGCAGACTTTAACACACGTTTACAGCTGTGTTTTCTTTTAGCATCACAGCAAAAAAACAAGAAATAAATGTTTTCTAATTATCTGGTCGAATACTATAATTTAAGCTTGGATTCAGCCAGGAAATCTGTCTGCCAATTCTGAGTCTTTATTTTTGCTTGGGAAATGCCTGACAGTTTTAAGCCGAGTGAATCGCCGGCAGCCTGGACAAATGACTTTCAAACCACCACTATAGTCTAGATGGTTCACAATTACAGTGGCTTTTTGCACACAGCCTAATGGCATCCAGCCCAAAACACTGGCAAGATGTGCAATCAGAGTCCCAGAATTGCCTCTTGAGAGGAAAGAACTTCAAATCAGAGCAATTCAGTTCACGAGGAAGCATAAAGGTTCCAACCAAGCCTCAAATGTTACCTGCGAGATTAATCTTTTCATGTTTGTTTTTTTTTTTTACTTCTTAATATAAGTTAACATACAATATAATATAAATGTATACTTATAATCTTGAATAATTTATATAATCATTCATATAATATATCCAGGCAAGTTAGGAGAATGGTCTCTATATATTTATATATATACATACACAAATTCATACAACACAAATTCATAAATAGAATACAAAATATAAACAGTTATGTTTTAGCAATTTCATCCCTGTACCTTGTGAGAATTGTTTCTTTATACCTCTTTTTGAATAGTTTAATGTTTGGACATCCCTTTAGCTCCTCACTCAAATCGTTCCAGATTTTCACCCCACAAACAGAAACACAAAAACTTCTCTTTGTTGTGCGCACCCTAACATTAGTGAATATAAATGAACCACGTACATAATAATTCCCTTGTCTTTCATTGAACAATATCTGTATATTCCCAGGTAATTGAACATGTTTTGCCTTAAACATGATTTGTGCGATTTGGAATGCAACAAGATCTGACAGTTTTAATAATTTTAGCTCTAAGAATAATGGGTTTGTATGATCCCTATAGCCGACATTTTTAATAAGTCTTATTGCTCTTTTTTGTAGAATAAATAGGGATTGTGTTGTAGTTTTATAATTACTGCCCCAAACCTCTGCACGGTAACTTAAATAAGGTAACACCAATGAACAGTAAAGAATGTAGAGGGAATTTTGATCAAGAATCTGTTTTGCCTTGTTTAATATTGCAATACTTCTTGAGACTTTGGAATGAATATGTTTTATGTGTGGTTTCCAGCTCAGTTTCTCATCAATTGTGATTCCAAGGAATTTATGTTCTTTAACTCTCTCAATGAAAATCCGATCTATCTTAATGGATGCTTGTGTATTGCTATTTCCAAATATGATTAATGTTGTTTTATTCAAGTTTAATGATAACTTATTACTGTTTAGCCATAGCTTTAGTTTGCATATTTCAGCTGTGATCTCTTCCAGTAGTAGCTGTACATTGTCCCCAGAACAAAATATATTAGTGTCATCAGCAAACAAAACAAACTTGAGTACTGTCGATACATTGCATATTTCATTAATATACATAATAAATAGTTTCGGCCCCAATACTGACCCCTGGGGGACACCGCATGTAATGTCCAAATATGAAGAACAACACTCTCCCAACTTCACAAACTGTTGCCTGTTGGTTAGATAACTCCTTACCAATTCCAAAACTACACTCCTGATTCCATAACGTTCCAGTTTTTTTATCAATATGTCATGATTAATTGTGTCAAATGCTTTTTTTAAGTCAATGAATATTCCAATGGCATGTTTTTTTTGGTCAATTGAGCTAGAAATGTCTTCAAGTGAGTCTATTAAAGCCATTGATGTTGATCTATTGGCTCTGAATCCGTATTGACTATCGGTGAGAAGTTTGTGTTTTTCTATGAAATTGTCCAGTCTGTTATTGAAAAGCTTTTCAAGAATTTTTGAGAATTGTGGTAGAAGTGAGACAGGTCTGTAGTTTGTGAAGTGATGTTTGTTCCCAGCTTTGAACAAAGGTATGACTTTTGCTATTTTCATTTTGTTAGGAAATGCACCAGTTTGGAATGATAAGTTACATATGAGGAGCTCTTTTCCAAAACGCTATATATCCATTTTAATAGTTGTCAGGAAAATGACATTTTTTACCTAGACCCACACATTTTGTTAATATTAAATTTATATATATATATATAGGATATATAGCGATTTGGCATGAAACGTTGATAGAGCAGTGAATAGGTTCAGTACACAGCAAAAATGGCACAACAAACTCAATTTTCAATTTGGCTTTTATAGCGTTTTGGAAAAGAGCTCCTCATATGTGTGTGAATGGTTTTGAAATAACATCTATAACCTTTTTTAATACAGTCATGTCAATGTCATCACAATCGGTAGATTTTTTGTTTTTATATTTCGTTACAATATCAACTACTTCCCTTTCATGCACTGCTGTGAGGAACATTGAGAAAGGATTAAGTTTTATTAAGTTTTCCAGCTTTTTTGCTGATGTTCCTCCATCAGGGATTTTGCCTGCTAATTCAGGTCCAACATTTACAAAGAAATCATTGAAACTGTTGGATATAACATCCATATTTTCCTCTTTCTTATCCTTGTCAATGAAGTATGTGGGATAACTCCTTTTTCTAGACCCATTTTTTATAATACTATTCAGTATGCTCCATATTCCTTTAATGTTGTTTTTATTTTTGTCTAGTATTTTCCGATAGTATTCACTTTTGCAGGTCCTTATTATAATTGTTAATTTATTTTTATATTTTTTATATCTAATCTCTGTCTCTTTTGTTTTATTTCGCATGAAATCTCTATACAATGAATTTTTCTTTTTACAGGCATTTTGTAAACCCCTTGTGATCCATGGACATTCTGCATATTTCATTTTTCTACTGTATTTGACCATTGGGCAGTATGTATTATATAATGATAAAAAAATTCTCAGGAATTGATCATATGCACTGTCAATATTGTTTTCTTTGTATAAATCATCCCATCTTTGTGCCAGTAAGGCATTTTTTAAAGCGTTCATTGCTTCCTCTGATCTAACTCGTCTGTATTGAATAGCATTGTCCGGCATGTTATTACTGTAGTTTCTGTCATAAACTGCAAATACTGGTAGGTGGTCACTTATATCATTTATTAAGAGTCCACTTACTGTATTGTTTTCTATGTCATTTGTGAATATATTGTCGATGAGAGTAGCACAGTGCGATGTGATTCTGCTAGGTCTAGTCATTTTTGGATATAAACTCATACTGTACATTGTGTTGATAAAGTCTTCTGTCATGCTGTGATTATTTGGATTTAGAAGGTCAATATTGAAGTCACCACAAATGAAAACTGTTTTATGAATGACTTTTGAGAATATTTCCTCCATCCAGTCCTTGAAAATCTCAATACTAGAGCCGGGTGCTCTATATATACAACTGATGATTACATTTTTCGTTTTTTCTTTGCAGATTTCAATCGTGATACATTCCAATACATTATCAATCACTGTTGACATATAATTCATCACGTTAAATCGTAAAGTATTGTCCACATACAAGGCTACTCCTCCTCCACCCTTGTTTTAGCATTCATCATTTAGCAATGATGCTAAATGTTTGTTGAAACTGATTTAAATATTCCTTGATGAGATTAAAGTTTGCATACATGCTTCTGCTGTTGAAGTGAATGATAGATAGCTTGCCCTCTGATGATATGCTCTGGTTGTACTGTTGATCAGTGTAATAACAGCAGTTGTTGATGATAGAAGAGAAGAAATTATTGTCCGGGTCTATTTCATAATCCAGATCTTTTGTATTATAGTCAGTGTATTCAAATGTTTTTAGCAACAGTTGGTCTTGTTCCTTGATCATCTGAGACATATTAATATTTTCCCCTATTGAAGATGATTGCCTCCATTCAGTGTGAGTCATGGTTGTGTGTGCTTGTTACCTTATGTGTGGTCCAGAACATGAAGATTAATGGTATTTATCCAGATCCTCCATGTTTCTGATGACCAGTACTTTGGACTCCTCAGGTGTTCCGTTTAGCTTTATAAATATTTTGCAGTTTGTTGTCCAGGTGTTCTGAATTTTCTTCTGTTTTTTCATGAAGCGAGCCTTTCTGGCTATGTCGCCGTTGTACTTGGTCAGATGCTCGTTGATGTAGACATCTGATCCTTTCAGCTTCCTTCCTTGTTTGAGTAAGGCCGTTTTGTGTTTCCTGTTCACAAACCTGATGAGAATAGCCGGTTTGTTGCCAGCGTTACTCCTTGGCAGGGGGTGGCATGTCTCAATGTTCTCACAGCCCAGTTCGATCCCCTCGGACTGGAAGAAAGCAGCCACCTGTTGCTCCGTGGAGCTGACATCAAGCTCCCCGGGCTAATCCCTGTTGTTAACGGTCACAGCACGAGCGTATGACCGGGGTTTTATGTTGAGCCCGGTAACGATAACATTGTTCATCCTGGTATATTGCTCAAGGTCCTCCACTCTGCTCTCCAGGTAAGTTATCCTCTTGTCCTTCTCAGCATTCTGGATCCGCAGATCCTTAACCTCTTTTACAAGGTCCAAAATGTTTTTCTGCTGCAACCTGACAGCAGAAATTTCCTCCGCCAGGAAGTCGAGCGACTTTTTAATGTCCTCGACCTCCTCCGCAGCGATGGTTTTCTTTGGACCCATTAAGTACTTTAATAGAATCCAGTGATTAAGATGTTATATTGTATGTTACGCATGCAAGTTGTCAATAGTCGCAAAAACTTCGCTCTGCACGCTGTTGCTCCTGCTGCCCCTCCTCCTCCATCCAGGAAGCAGCACATTGGTTGTGAATAAAGCTGTGTACATTCCGCCACACGCTGACAACAACACAGTGCTGGGTGAGCTGTTCGGAGTGATTGACAGGACGGAGACTTCACGGCCAGAGGCGGCTTTCATTGTGGCCGGGATTTTTACACCGCCAATATGAAGAAAGTTCTGCCGAGATACTTTCAACACACCAGCTGCCCGACGCGCGGCGGAAATAAAGATACCATGTTTATTCTCCTTTTCGACATGGATATAAGGCTCTGCCTCGCCTCCCTTCGGCAAATCGGACCACATCTCACTGCTGCTGCTGCCTGCTTACAAGCAGAAACTGAAACGGGACAGACCGGTGACACGGACTGTACAGCGCTGGAGTGAGGAGTCAGACTCAGCTCTGCAGGACTGCTTCGAATCTACAGAGTGGAGTGTGTTTGAGGACACAAATATCAACACACACCCACGGTCATCTGCTACATTGGGAAATGCATCAATGACGTGGTACCGAAGGTTACTGTACAAACATTCCCATATCAAAAGCCCTGGATAAACAGCGAGGTGCGTACCAAGCTGAAAGTGCGCACTATCGCACACAGAGGTGGAGATTCAGATCAGTACAAGAAATGTAGGTATGAACTCCGGAGAGCTATTAGCAGTGCAAATGAGACAGTACAGAGACAAAGTGGAGTCTGACTTCAAAGGCTGTAAGACCCGGAACATGTGAGCTGAACAGTTTTTTTGGACGGTTTGAGAGCAGCCATCATTACCTGTGTTCGAGTTCGAGTCCAAGTCCGAGTCACCCAAGGAGTGTCCGAGTCGAGTCAGAGTCATCATTACCTGTGTTCGAGTCCGAGTCCAAGTCACCCAAGAAGAGTCCAAGTCAAGTCCGAGTCACAAGTCTTCATGTATTAATCTTAGTGGATATATTTGTTGAAATGTAGCTATAGCTCCTCTACTGTACATTGCTTTTATACTGTCATGTTATACTAATGTGTCTATTGAACTGCTGTGAAGTGAGTTTGGCTACAATTCTTGTAATAGGTACTATACAAATGCAAAGCTTATTAATAATATTCATGTTTAATATTCATATTATTATTTATATTATTATAAATGACCTTCTAACTATATTTAAAATGAGTTACCTTTTAGAGAAGTGATTATATTTGTATGCCAATATTGTCTTATGGTAAAGTTTTCGTTTTGCACTTTTATTTTGATAGTAATAAGATCGGGACTCTTATTTTGAAGGAACTTTTACCGGAAGTCAATGGACAACGAAGCAGAGTCCTGCACGGGGTCTGATTTTCAAGACCCACTCCCGCTCCGCACACGCGACGTGCAATACTGAACTCGCCCACTACCCGCACATATTGCCAATTAGTTCCGCAACCCGACCCGACCCGTCGGCACAAGATCCGCAACCCGACCCGAACTCGCATATATATGAGCAGTGAAAACGTGCAATTATTAACACACGCAGTTGCATATTTGTCTCAAAAAGCGTGGGATGTTGGTTATTTTCTCCATCTAGGATGACACCAACAGCCTCCCAGACGTTGGATTTCGCTCTTGAAGAAGTGTTATTGAAAATGCTGTATTCTCCACTAGAGAGCTTCACCTCAGCCATTTCGAATGTGGCGCGCTCAGCAGCAGATTGATGCGCTGCAGAGGTTATGATTATGCACGGTCCCGCGGGGGAGAGGTCTGAGGATTCAAACATTAAACTTAATTATTATTATTTTAATATATTTATTATGCAACACCCGCGACCCGCGGGTACCCGACGGGTAAACACACATGTATAGAGTGGCGAAGTCCCTCCCCTTCCGGGGGAGCTCCATGGGACCTTATTTCGGAAAATGTGTCGTAAAACTGTGAAGTAACACGTTTTTTTGTGTGAAACGCTCAATGAACTACATCTCTGGTCTCGCAAACTCGCACAACAACACACGTCACCAAGATGGCCGTCACTACTGTCTTGTCAAAAAAGGGGTTGACTACCCTCACTATCAACACAATGAAACACGTCCAGAAGAATGTCATGCAAAGCTGCCTGCCTGCCTGCCTTCCTTTGATTCTCTCTGAACTGCCTGATCTTTTTAATGTTTAATGTCAACCATTTGTGCAGATAGCGTGAAGTAGAAAATATCGCCGATGCTAATGTAGCGTTAGCGTTAGCATTTCTTCCCCGGGCTTAAATGGTGCATTATAGAATGATCAACCCGCTGTGACAGTACTCTTCAAAGGGTTCACGAAATATGACTACTACTCTTACTGTTTAACATGTTGGGTTACTTGATGTTACTTATTGTTAAGGCTAATACAAATGACAAGGCTAAGACTGTAATGCTAACTAACGTGCTTGCTACTAGCTAGGTAGCTAACTTGATCCAGCCACTCCTGGTCCTTTCATCAGACGGGAAGCGAAAGAACGAGCAAGACCCATTGCTGGTATGATAACAACCTGGTACTAAGCACACAGGCATCTTGTTAAAGTTATCTTATCTTAGCTATCTCGTATTTGGTGGAGGAAAACAATTGTGACATCAGTTATGACATCACTTATGCGACTCTGGGATTTGTAGTCTTTCTAGTTGCGTATTTTTCATAGTCTTATATTTCAACAGTTTTACGACAAACTGTGACTTTTTTGACTTGGAAATAATTTTTTAAGATTGACATATGTCATATGTGTAATTCATGGCACAATTCAAACGGGATCGAAAGATACGTTTTCACTCTTCATTGACTTCAATACCTAATTTTTCCGAAATAAGGTCCCATGGACCGGAAGTAGATGGGCGTGACTTTGCCACTCTATAATGACGGATAGATGACATTGACATATACTAAATAGTTACATTGGGTTTTTAGCAACTGGCGGATAAGGGCACAAGCTCTTACTGTACGTTGGTAAGGATTGTATAAAAGCAAGGGTGTGCAATAAATAGATACCATCAGTTGGAGAGTCTGACCATCATTCAGCCGGGGACGTTACAATTATTATAGTGAATGTTTAAATTCTATCAATAAAGATTAAGCCCCAGAAAGCACATGGCTACTTAGCATGCAAAATGACGACATTCTGCATGTTAAGTAGCCATGTGCTTTCGTGTTGTCGGCTGAATCTTTATTTATTGATTAGATCACGTTACTCTGATGATAGTGTTCAAGACAGCCTATGTCTGAACTCGATCCTTAGATTGATGTGTTACGGAGCCTTCTCTTCAATCTTTTTTCCACATAACGAGCATTTTGCACTGCTCTTTTCCAATGTGGAAGCAGAATGTGTGAAAGCATACATCACAATGCGGGGTGTGTCTCTGGACATCTCTAAACTGGAATAGAACAGTACGTGAACTCGCCTCGCAGGTGCACACGCCAGAATAAAGGACATCAGACTCCAGAGAAAACTTGCTCGAGTCCAAGTCGGAGCGTCAATGTACAAGTCGAGTGAGAGTCATCGTGGGGGGAAAATTCACGAGTCCGACTCCGAGTCCAAGTCATCGTGCGCGAGAATTCACGAGTCCAAGTCCGAGTCGTGTCAATCAGTGCGCGAGTCCGAATCGAGTCATGAGTCCCGAAAATCGGCACTCGAGTCCGACTCCAGTCCGAGTCCGGGACTTGAGTACTCCATCTCTGGTACATACACACACACACACACACCAAACTAAACTAATTTGAATTATCTTGATCAAAGGGAAGAGACTTTGTGTGGTAAAGAGCACTATTTTTTATTTGCATTCCTTTTCATATTGTTGGCACAATTTAATGTAAATGTTGTTGAACACTGCTGGCAATACAATTGTAAAATCTTCAACTAAAATGTAATTATTCACAGAGTTGTTCACGGCATACCACTTTACGAACCTAGGACTTTAACGCGTTAATTAAGATTAATTAATTACACAAAAATTAACGCGTTAAAAAAATTAACGCATTTTAATCGCACTTATTTTTGCACAGCTGAACGTTTCTCACTGGATGAGTTTCAGGCGTACCGATTATACTGGAGCACCAACTAACGTGCATGACTTCAGACAATCTTTGGATGGACAGTTTGGTGTAAAACACGGAGAATAAAAACGTCCGTTCTGGAATGTCAGGAATGTTTGAGACGGAAAAGAATGAGGAAGTGGAAACGGAGGAGCTGAGAGCAGCGGAAAAAAACGGAGAAACGGCAGGAAAAGCTGTAAAGAAAATGGATGGTAAAGACAAAGAGGTGGCGGGAGGTTCCACAGAAGGAACAAGAACAAAAACGGCTTCTATGATGTCTGAAGAGAAAATGAGAGGCGCTGTGAAGAACCCGAACATGGATGCGGGGAGCACGGGGGAGCAGCTGCAGCGACATGAACGAACTGTGAGAGAGTAAGCTACGGCGTCCCTTAAAGCAAAACAAATCTGCGGAGACTAGAAATGTTTTTAAATCGCGATTTTTCGGTTCAGCCATTTCACAAACCGTAGGAAAGTAAAAATGCAAATTAATAGTTAAAACCGAAAAAGTGACAAAAAGAATCCAGCAGCTTTATTTATATGTGATTAAAAATGCGATTAATTTCGATTAATTAATTACAAAGCCTCTAATTAATTAGATTATTTTTTTTAATCGAGTCCCGGCCCTAGTATATATATATAATATGACAGTGACGTGAGCAGTGATGTGACGTCCAACGTGGATGTTAAAGGACATAGTGTGTTTGTTGTCCTCAGAATAAATGCCAGATCACATAGGACATGCTTCACTGTGCATTCTTCCACATACTCTAACGAGTCACCTGCAGTTGTGACCCGTTAAAACATTGATGCTCTCTTGTTTTTTGATAGATTTTTTTTTATTTGCCCATAATTAAAGTGCAGAAGAGTGCAACTTTGGGTTTTGTTTTATTTTATAAAAGGTCGTTTTTATTTTCATTTTTTGTAATGTTCCTCATGTAAACGGTATATAATCATATATGACTTTTCCAAAACTTTTAAAAAGTTGTTTCAATTAAAATGTAAACTTGAGCAACTAAAGCAGTAACACGTGAGTCGGATCCCCCTCTACCAGTCGATCCAGTGTGGGACCCAAGCCAGCTGAAGACGGCCGGTTTAAAAGTGCCCTGCTGCAGCGCACCACTGCTTCAATCAAAGTCACCCAGGAACTCCTCATTAACTAACCATTAACGAATGATTCATTAATACAGTACCCCCCAGTCTGTTTACTAGTAACAATCCATCAGTTCTTCAATCAAAGTAACTCAGGAACTCCTCATTAACTTACCATTTACTATCTAGTCGTTCCTTATTCACTACTCAGTAACTAAGCACATTTTGTGTACCTTATTGTTAAGTGTTACCCAAACTTCAAATTTGGCCATCTCTAAGAATCAGTACTTCATTGGTATTATTACATCTCCATCAGAGCTGTACTATATATGTTACTGCTCAAGAAAACAGTGCTTCCAACTGCTGTTGCGCTTCACATTTAACCAATATTATATAGAGTGGCTTTTATGGTGACGCTCAATACATTTTGCAATTGTTCCTTTGTCAGCAAATGACAGATAATGCAACGAAGCATGGAACATGAAAAAAGTGCCACAGTGAGGCTTTGGATGAGGAGCTGCAGGCATCAGGCTGTTACTGTGATACCAGCACAGCTCCATGTCGTGAAGGTAAACAACACCTCTTACAATACTGTTGTTCGGCGAAGAGTGAACAAGAAAAAAGTACCAGTAGAGTCTCAGTGCAGTGACATGTGGCAGAGCTGCTGGGCCTGCTTTATGTGTCAGACAGACTCAGGAGAGTTTCCCTTTGATGAATGGAAACCACTGACCATGTCCTCACTTCAATATTTCCAGCAGGTCACTGTGCTCTCTGGAAACTCTTCCCTTCTCATTACACGCTGCACAGGATAATGCCTCATTTATCACACATTTGTTCTAAAACATGACAAGTGGGTCTTAAGTTACTTGGTTATTGCATTTTCTTCAGTTGGGATTTCATTTTTGTAATACAATTGTATCATATATAATGTATTTTATCATCATTTGTATTATTTAAAGGGGACCTATCATGCAAAATGCACTTTGTGATGTCTTTTATACATACATATGTGCCCCCGGTGCGTCGGGGAACTCACGCAGCGTCAGAAAATAAAACCCTCTCTCTTTTCCTCCGTACCCAAATCTTTTAAAAAACGGGTGTGCAACGAGCGGATACAGATTCCATCCGAACTGACGTCAAATCAGCAGCGGACCCACTGAAAGTTGCTATCAGAAACAATGCCTGATGTGTTTTGGACGTAATCTCATCTTTGTTTACATTAGCAAGCCTCGCTAACACTCAGAGCTAACCTGTACTCTGTAAGCTGAGCTCACCTTGTGATAAACCTGCAAGAGAAAAAGCATTTGAGCTCCATACTGTTTCAGAAATAATCCTTGACGTGGTTTAAACAGGATGGCGTTTTATCACAGCAGAATTTAACTTTATCTCCGGTATAATTCTGATCAGGCATTAGCTCCGCCTCCTCTTCTTTCTTTTTTTTCAAGCTAAGGACCCAAAATCCGCGTTTCTCTAACAGGGCTTCAAAAGAGGGGTATGAGCAGTATGAGGCATGGCTACAATGGGTGAACTGTTTGGTATTTTGAAAAAAAAACGTCACAGACATGTTTTATATAGGTATGGCCCTGCAATATATGTTTCAAATATAGCATGATAGGTCCACTTTAACAGAGCATCATGGTCTGTTAATATTAACAAACTAAAAACAAACATTTTGACACTGAACGACAGACTTCATCCCATACATCTTATTGTTATCTTGTTTTATACCGCTGATGTTACTAAATATGACAGCTACTTGATGGGCCGTACCTCTGCTTTATAATTATTATATAATCAAATAGATAGATTTTTTTCTGATACAGCCTGGGGGTTGAAGCACATTTCTGTTGTGAGCAAACAGTGATGCTGCTCTTCTGTATAAGTCTGTGATGTCGTTTGACCCAAAAACACTTTTGTCCCAATGACTACCATTGTGAAAGAGAAATCTGTAAATATACAGAAAACAAATGGTATTTTGAGCGACATGAACTACCTAGTGAGAAAACTTGAATATACCTTTTTTAAATCAATATTAAATATTAAAGTTGTAAAATGATAAAATCCAGAGTTATTTTCCGTCTCCATTCATTTGACTAAACCAAGAGCAGACATGATGCAGATGATTGGAGGTGGGGTCTTAAGAAAAACACAAATGTGCATGCTCTATGGGCCCAGATGTCCGGATGATCCTGATACTGTTGTTCTCAAAAGTCAAGATATATATCTTTAAATCTTAAATCTTTTTAATACATGCTACACTGAGTCCAGTTCTCTTTATACATCCATGAGTCTGGAGCTCTGGGCTCTCTGTTTCCACATTCTTGACATTTTTGTATTTCAGTCAGACAACTCACGTGTTTCTTAATATGTTTATTAGAAGCAGCATATAGTTTGAGTTTGGCGTCTAAGCTCGGGCCTCATCACTCCACAGATTTACAAAGAACATTGAGTGATGATTAGATAACTACCCCCCGAGCCTACAGGTGGAAGCTGGGGTGGAGCTGGGGTGGTGGTGGGCCAGGCGAGATGCAGCAACATGAAACACAGCAGGAACATGAACGCAGCATTAGCAAGTGAACACAGCAGTGGCAGCAGCAGCATAGAGGCAGGAAGACCTGGCAGCTTAAATAGAGCGGCATGTTTAGGAGAATGTGATTGGTTGGTTGTAAGAGGGACGAGGTGCTTCACATGTTAATGTATCATTGGTGCTCGAGTTGACTGCCTGAACTAGCTTGCAGGCTTCACCCCATTCATTTATTTGTTTGCTCATCTGTAGCCTCATCCCCTTTTTTAGTTTTCCAGCTGATTATAGTAAACGTTTAACTTTAGAGGAACATCTTTATAAGAACAATTCACATTTCACAAGAAAATAAAATGGAAAAATGCGCAGTGTTAGCACACATATTATGGGCCATGACTTCTCTCTTTTTGTCATTTGGTGCCACTACAATGGAAACTTGGCTCTGATAGCTCAGAGTTAGACTGGAGTAAGGCTTATGTGTCTCTCTTTAGTTTTCGGTAAATGCAACTTGAGAGTATTTAAACCTTTAAATAAATGTGATGTGTTGCACATAAAAACAGCACCACAAATCCTATTTACTTAACATTTCAATAGAGCTGACAAAAACATTTATTTGTCTTTTTGATCAAATCCTAAAATGTTTGCATATTTTTAGTTTTCATAGACTCAAAAGGCATGTTGATCTGCTGAAAGCAACCGTTTTAGAGAAAAAGGTTACCAGGGGTACATGTCATCTATTTCCAAAAGCTGAATTACATTTCACAAAAAGCTCTTTTAATGATCAGTTATTGCCTGAAACAATACAACCTGAATAAAACATGAATTAAAATAACATGTTCCAGACATCATTTTTAATTAATTACACTGCTTTTAAAATGCAACTACAATTATAATTAGCTTTTGATGTTGGAAACCGTCCATAGTTCTAGCTCAAATTCCAAAAAGGCTTTGGAAATCTCATTAACTTTGCTGATAAGGCTGCAGAAGAGGGGACAGCTTAACAACATCTAATTAACAACTGGCTGAAGGAGACGACTTCCAGACCTTTAGCATCTGAAGGAAAACATTTCATCAGGGAGCAGAGGCTGTGCAGAGCCTCAGATCACAGGAAAGAGCTGAGAGCTGGCAACTTTTTAATAGGATCCAATGTATGCTGCTCTCTGTGCGCTTGACTTAGCTTATTAAATCGCCATTTGGAGTATTAACATGCTTTGACCAGTTTTTTCTGAGGGAAATTCTGTTGTGATCGTATCCCAATGCTGTGGTTTTACAACTCTGTCCCAGGCCAAAGATTCTTGGAACAAGGGATATAGCTCTTGTTCTACAAGCCGAAAGAAAGAAACGGTTGTGGTCAAATTGTCAATTTGCCAAGAAAAGTTCCTAATGAAGTGAAATGACTTGGAAGTACCTACTTGTTAGCCATAATAAGAGCTGTTCGGATTCTAGTCTAGATGTTAGGAAAGGAGCTTCAATACTTCCTTAATAATCACCTTTAGTTTACGAAACACTGGGCCGTCCTACATGAAAGGAAAGGAGAAAATCCTGTCCCACAATACATTGCAGTCGCAACACTCTGCCATTCACAGAAACAACAGACCGTGACCGATTAATGCGTATCCTGTAAGTTACAGTGCTTATTAAGCTTTTTACAACTGAAGCCGTGACTTACCAAAGTGCCAACAAGTCCTCCTACTTATACGACCAAATAGGTCAATTTTTCGGACCCTCTAATACGAGTTGCGGAGATTATCCTGCGAGAGGGTTTTAACCCAGTGCTTTTTATTTGTTGAGTATTGCATATATCACTAAATCAATCGACAGCAAGGAGAACACTTACTTCTGGGTGTAAAGTTCTATTTATACGCCGAGACTTCGTAATATCTATCAAACTAACGATCCGACACATCCACTGGACCAACATTCTGAAAGTAAAATATACACTTCTCGCTAGACATGTAATCAAAAAGCATGATAAAGGCCAAACTATCCTACAATTTAGGATTTACCACTGAAAAAAGCAAACTCAAAGGTCACACGATTATGAGCCACCTGAGACAACAGACTGTTATTACTTACTCGACCACTAGAGGTCGAAAACTTTAAAACGTGACTATGGGTCGTAGTAAACTGCTTGAACAATCAACCTCTTAGGTCGTTTTTTGGAAGAGGACAGGCTCCAAAGTGCTTTGTTTTGATCTCTCAACACTATAATAATCAAAAGATGAAATATGAACGTTTCTTTTTCTCTGAAAAAGTTTAATGAGCTGTGTGGGGTACCAACCCAGTCTCATAAAAAAACGTGTAATAACTACGTTGGTCCACAACGTAGGACGTAGTATTTCTACAAAAACGCCTCTGAAATTGTATGATCCCTACGTTTTTTTTCACCATTCATTCCAATGGCTGGCGTCTATGTCACGTGATCTTCACATTTCTCCCTGCAGAAAAAAAAAACATGGCCGAACTTCGTTTTATTCTCGGTGTAAAATGCCTATTTTAAAGTTAGTCTGTCCATTAAAATGCGTTTTGATGTCATTTGATGCGAGAAATAATGAGTTGTTATTTCAGATTATGTGTGCAGTGGATGTACATGATCTTTAGTTTGCTAGTTATTACGAAAATTACTTCAGGAAATTGTGTCTATACAACTTCCTGTCAGATTTAGGTAATGACAGGTAATAACACGTCTGCTTGGTAGGAATAGCTACTGTAGCAGGAATGAACAATCTAATGCTAACGGTGTTTCCCATAACGGGTCCGTGTAGCAACAACAACACGGTGAATTATGTTCCCAATATGGTGTCACCACAATATACACATTGATAGATTAGGGACTAACAAGTTATGCATCTATTGCACACAAATATTTTCATACAATCATACGTATTGGGATTTATGTGGATTAATATGTGTTGACCGCATGTCGAGTGAGCAACAATAACATCTCACTTTACATTTTTATTTTTATTCCAGGCTTGGTAATGAAGGATATATCTTTGTACTGATGTCCAGGTTCATAAAGCCTGCATAAAACATCAACATAATAGCACATTGTGCAAAGTATCTAGGTGTGCTTATAGTCCGCTGTACGGAAAGCTGTAGTTTCACCATGGCACATCATAATTACCCCCTAACCCTAACCTTAACCCAAGGGCAGTCGGATTCTCTCTTTTCCAAAGTCTCGATTAATTCTCCTATCATCTTTCCTTAACCATGTGACTTTTATTGCAGAGGTTAAGTAGTTGGAGCTGATTTTTGGGCAATTCGACCGCAACCACAGCCTCCTCCCTAATGTTTGTCTCCCGCAGCGCCCCGTTTCAGAGCCCTCTCCACTCCGTCTTTTTCCCCCAGCGTTCGTCCTGTGATCCTCTCTAACCTTTCATTGTGGCACTCAGCAGCCCTCACTTCAAAGTCACCTCCTCGAGCCTCCACAAAACCTCTCACCTGTTTTCATTCTCACCCACCTTTTATTCTTATCCTGTCAATTACTATCTGCTACAAACATCTCCTCCTTTGTGCCCTCCCCCTTGCAAATGTGCAACACCTTCCCTAGTGATCCATCACAGCTCATCTCCCCAGATTCCCTCTCACCTCCTCCTGTAACTGTGTCACTATCGCCATGAAATCTAAATTACAGCCTTGTGCTCGTCCATCCAGGATAGCGCCGCCTGCCGCGCTGCTGCACCCCCAACGTTCCTCCCTGAGAGCTCTCTGCAGCAGGAATAAAAGAGCGGGGTGACATTTGATAAACACGTTGGAAGCTGTGAAGACAAACATTGGAAGGGAGGGGGTTCAGCCGTGGATGTCTTCAAGATGAACCATATCGTTTATTTGTGGCTACCAACAGCATGAGAAACCAGCTGGATGTGCAAGAACCAGCTGTTGACTGGATCCTGGTCATGTTTCCATCACTGTCTCTATTAGAGAGTTTTTTTTAATGTTGTTACACATTCATCTACATTTCAGATTCCACCTCAATTTAAATGGGCAGGTTTCTGTCAGCAGTGTGTGTTTGTGACCAACCCAGTGTTATCCTGCAATATGACTTGATCGCTTTAAACTCTGCACACGGAGCTCTGATTGGTCAGCAGGCGGTGCTTTCACTGAGTTGATCTCTTATCCTGGAACCTAACCTGCTCCGGAACAGGTTTGCCGTTCAGCATAAGTTACCATGGAGATCTACCCCAGTAAGAAGAGAACCAGCGTCGTAGGACCGGAAACCCAGAGTTTACCCTGAAGTTACCTCGCTAAGCGAAAATCCGGCTTCGTAGTACAGGCCTCTGCTGAAATGATAACACTCTGGTAAAGTGGGCTCAGGTTGTTTGTTTGCTGCTTGTTGGTTGTATAGCTCATGTAGAAAGTGTACACATTGAGTTTGTCCAGCCTGTCAGACAGTCAGTACAGTCAGTGTGTTGAGTCAGAGCTGCAGTTAACCTCTGATACATCTCAACCCCCCCTGTCCCTCTGCCTCACTGTCCTGTCCCTTCACACTTGTGACAAACAATAGCATGAGTCATAGCTGCTGTACTTCCCTTCTGTAGTACACTGCATAGCAA
>CALSBZ010045434.1:25695-53110 GCA_943591055.1 Gobionotothen gibberifrons | reverse complement strand
CTTTATTTCTTCCAAGTGAGAAGTTATCTTTCTGGCATTTAAAAAAAGAGATATTTTCAACCCATTAATACAATACATGCTTACAGTTTATGACACTGGAGTGGAAACAAAATGTCTAACTAAGATGGTTAAAATATTACAATTAAAAAGTCAAGATGAACACAGTATTATTGATGTAAAAAATAAATGGGAAGATGAATTATCCTGCAATATACCAGAAGTAGATTGGGAACAAATGTGCAAAAACATTCATAACACAACCAATTCAAACTACTGGAAAGAATACACACATTTTAAATCGAAACTTTAAGACACCCCAGATTCAAAGTAAATACAAACAAACCCTCACTTCAAAATGCTGGAGAGAATGTGGTGAGCAGAAGGCCAACCATACACATATATTTTGGGCCTGTAATGTGTTGGGAGACTTCTGGGAAACAGTTTTAAGAGAAATGTCCAATATCTTTGGCATTTCTCTCAACAAAAGCCCATTATCCCTATTACTGGGGAAAACACCAGAGGAAATTAAAAAAAAAAGATTCCTATCTATTTCTGGTAATTAGAATAGTGATCATCAAACAAATGACAAGGAATTGGCTAAAAGATAATAACAATGGAATAACTTAGTAAATGAACTCTATGTAATGGATAAAACAACTATGATAATTAGAAACCAAATGCATATCTTTAAGGAAAGGTGGGGCAAATG
Source organism: Gobionotothen gibberifrons (assembly GCA_943591055.1). NCBI lineage: Eukaryota > Metazoa > Chordata > Actinopteri > Perciformes > Nototheniidae > Gobionotothen > Gobionotothen gibberifrons. The sequence continues at coordinate 52,401 of CALSBZ010045434.1, read as the reverse complement.
GGTTAAGTATAGAACAATATAATGAATATAATTAATGTATACCTGAGTATTAATAATGTATCCATTATTTTATTTGTAATATTATTATTTTATTATTTATTATCTGTTATGTAGTTAATCTATGTACCTAGATGTGTTTATTTTTGTTATGTATGCTTTGTGAATATTTTCTTAAAATGCCAATAAAAAAATAAAAACGTTATTAATCCCATGCTGAAATTTGGTTTAGGACAGTTGGACCATATTCGAATAAAGTAAATACATATGTATAGACATGATTTAAAGCTCACCTATTATGCTATATTTGAACAAAATATTATAAGGCCATATCTATACAAAACATGTCTCTGAAGTGTTTTGCTCAAAATACCAAACAGATCACCCATTTTAGAATGCCTCATACCCCTCTCTTTCAGCCCTGTTACAAAAGTACTGATTCTGGGTCTGGTCCTTTAAATGTAACCGAGCTGGATATTGGACAATAGGTTGGGCCGTGGGCGGAACGTTGCTAGGAGTTCAACATAAAGCCAGCCCACATTTTAGTAATGTCGTCATGACCACAGCAAATCTGGATCAGCTCCATTGTACTCCCGTTTTTAGAGATGTGGGTACGGAGGAAAAGAGAGAGGGTTGTATTTTCTGACACTTTGTGAGTCTCCTTACACACCGGGGACACATTTATGTATAAAAGACATCAAAAAGTGCATTTTGCACAATAGGTGACCTTCAAAGTAAACAATGTGCCATAATCATCCTTGTAGTCACTGAGACACAGGAATAAGACATGACGTCCTCCACAGCACAGAGACCCTCTGAAGACTCAGGATCATGGTGAAGAAATGGAGAAGCTCTCGATGAAATCCTTGTCGCCAAAAACAGTCTGGAAACCATCAATGGAAACGTTGGTGTCAGATACATCCTGGTGCAGCCCTGTTTCCTTAAAGGTGAGGTGTCATGGCCATTTCCACTGATCATAATTCCATTGTTGAGGTATACTAAAATAGAAAAATACTGTGCAATTTTCCAAACTCACATTGGTTTCGCAGACAGCATCTCTGTAAAGTGTGTGTATTCACTTTCTCCACTAAACGGCTCGCTGCAGCTGCTCCCCCCCCCTCCCTGTGAGCCCAGTGTGCTCCGATTGGTCAGCTCGGCCCCTCTGTTCTGATTAGTCAACTACCAGAGAGGCTCCGCTCCGAAAAGTGGCTTCAGTTAGCTGCTAGCTAGCTGAAAACACCAACGGTAGCACACACCATCATATGCCAATATATACACCTTACACACCCCGCAGGACCTCCATAACATGTACAGATTCGAGTATAGACATTTGAGGCGTAGAACGGAAGAAGAGTACGTTATTTTTACCCGTAATAAACTACTACTTTGTTTGATGAAAAATCAAATCATGGTTTGCTATATATGAATGATATGTTATAGGAGCAAATACTTCAGGGAAGAAAGGCTACCAAGTATTTTCTATCAAACTTTATTTTAGAAATGTACAAAATGAACATAAATATACATATATACACGGTATATCATCCATTGCTCCCCGCCGTCTTGCAAGCTACAGCCGGCTGAGGCATCAGAGTGGTCACCCCGGCTGGATCATGTATTGTCCGCCAGATACGCCAGGAGATTCCTGATCTGGCTGGATGAAATCAAATGCAAATCACAAAATATTATATAATAGAAACGCAGTTGTTTTAGATTCGTTAGTAGTAGTTGTGGACTTGTGGTAGCAGTGTGTATCTCAACACCGTTAGCTTGCCAGCTAATATGCTAACCTAGCTTTCTGGTTTAGCTCTGAGAAAAGGCAACTAATGTAGTGTAATAAAACCACTATGAACAAAAGCTAGTGGTTCATATTAGGCTAGCAATAACGTGTTTACAATTGCAATCTTATACAGTAGTCTGCTACGTTCGGTCATTCGTTGTAGCTGGCATGAAAACAATGTTTTCGCCGAGCATAGCTGTATAGCTAGCCTCGTTAGCATGCACAGAGCTGCGTTGCAGCTCGGAGGAAAACTACATATAATGTACTGGCCGTAAGGGAAATCACCCGGAGTATACTGTATGAGTATTCCGTGTGTGAATGCAGACATTATCCTGCCATGACAAACATGTAAAGCCATCTGCTGACATTGTAGTTTATATATGTAAACGTTAGCAACTGAGTTAGCCCAGTTAGCACTGTGTCAATGGCTCAGCACCCCAAAAAACGTTTACCTATTTTCACAGTTGTGGTAGATATAGCTTGCTTGTTTTAAACATCATGAATACACAAACAACAATGAATACTTACAGGTTGGGTACCCGAATCTCCCGCTGGTCCAAACAAAGTAGGAACAGCATCGTCCTTCAGTGTCCTACGCTGTATATATCCGGTATGAATCCTCCATGTTTTGTGAAGCCGTGAAATGCCGCACACACAGTAAAATACCGGCTCCAACATCTGAAGGAACAGTGTTAAAAAGGAATGTCAACCACTGACTTCGTCCTGCCCTCGGTAAGGCATGCATTGAACATTTCCCCTCACAAGACAGGAAACAGACCCTCGTTGGCATGACTGGATACAGTTTTGAACTGAACCTGAGATTCCAACAGTATAGGCTGGCAGAGGGTGCGGCCAGAGTCACTCTGGGTGCGGCCATAGGTTTGGGCGTAACTTTGGGCGTAGCTCTGTGCGCAGCTTAGGGTGTACTTCTGGGCGTAGATTTGTGCGTAGCTCTGGGCGTGGCTACTGGGTGCTGTGTCGTAGGAGCACCCAGGAAGTAAAAAATGGACATGACGTATCTCCAACAAGCCGTTGAGGGGAGGGATTTGCTGTTTTAGAGTTGTACTCACTACAGGGTGTACTTTGAGGGTTTTGACTCTGCACACCGTTTACATGCAGACAAACCTTCATAACACACAAGGGGACGGGTAATAACCGGAATAGCATGACACCTCACCTTTAAAGCACATTTAACTACATTCTAGCTTAGGACATTAGCTTGTCAATATTATCATATTCATTTCATTTCAGAAGTGGGAGGGGCAAAAAGTGCGTTTGTATTACTATTGGAACAGTCTACATCTAATAAGAGGAGAATATGTTTGAGCAGTGGGAGGTGTTTACTGAGACATTTATCAAAGACATTGTAATTTATTTGGAGGATTTCATGTCTTTTCACAACAAACAAGTTTAGATTTTGTGACAAAACATCTTCATTGTAGACGCTTCACGGCTGAAAAAGACTAGCAGAGGATGGTTTCGATCCATTGATCTCTGGGTTATGGGCCCAGCACGCTTCCGCTGCGCCAATAGATGCGTTGATGTTATTTGTATAAAACATACGCGTCGGCAATTGTTACGGAGGTGGTACCTTGTATTTATAACTATGCAAAATGGGTTAAAATGTTGCTTGTTGGAAGTATATTGCCGCCATAATCCGCGGGCATTTAAACTCAAACTTCACTTAGCACGCCCCCTAACCATGACGTGCGGTGCTACCTTGTTCGGCTGTCCAAATGTGCAGGTCAGTGGAATAACAAGGACTCTGCGTAAACCGTTACTAGCAAGAACAGTCCTTCTCAGATCGCGTTCATTTTAGATGCGACTTTAGAGTAGAGGGGAATTATTGAAACAGGATGTAGTGTTCCGCCGCTGCGAAAATGTGGGGCAGGGCTGTAAAGTGGGGGGGGCAATGGCCCCTTGGCCCCCCTATTTCCGGTGCCACTGACTCCCACCATTCACTACAAGCACCTCCCTGTCATGAATGCTTTAAAAAAGACACTGTCTGTTTCATATATCCATTTGTCATCACATTTCATTCTCTGTGATGGCAGGACTTTGGTCTAATCTTAGAGTGAGTGGCCTTTCACTTCAAGAATAAAAGTTAATTTAGAAAGTGTAAGTACTCATGCATTCCTCATTCAGACTCTCAAAAAAAGAAATATGTTGCCACACAAGGCAACATATTAGTATAATGCTATAGGATGTGCAGTTTTATAATGAAGATTGCGGCTTTGGGTTTTTCAGTTCTTGACTTGACATGGTGTATTAATAGTCAGAACAGTGTTTGGTTTTTCAAAGCAGAATGTGAAAACTAAAGAAAGGCTGCAGATAAAAAGCGATAACAGCTGAGTGACATCCTTAGACATCCTGAAGGAAAGTCTCTGGAGACCCTTCCTCCTCTTCCGTCATTGATGCTTTCAATAGACTGTTTTATTAACTCTAAAATAGATGGGTGTTTTTTCAAATATCCCTATGTATTAAAACCATACTTGTCACTTGCTTTTGGTCATTGTATCATGGTTGTGCTTTTTAGTGGGAGTTCAGCTGAAGCGTTTTGTTTCTCGACTAACCAAGGACCTTTAGACACTTTTGGACATTGGCTTTTTTTGGAAGGCTCCTAGCTCCATCTTCTTCTTTTTATATAAAGACACATTATCTTTTCAAACATTTGGACTATCTATGATGTAAATATATTATCTTTTAATTTACACACACAACACCTACTGCACGTCTGTCCGTCATAAGAGAGGGATCCCTCCTCTGTTGCTCTCCACAAGGTTTCTTCCATTCATTACCAATTAGTCATGGGGTTTCTTGGGAGTTCTTGAACGATGTCTTAGAACAGAGGCTGTAGTATTCTGTACAAACTGTAAAGTCCCCTGAGACAAATGTGTAATGTATGATGTTGGATTACATAAATACAATGTAATTGATTGATTGATGGAGGTACCTGATGAGTTTCCTCAGTGTCCAAGCTTCTGTTTGGACTCCTTCTTGACAGTTGTCTCATTCAGAGCTCATGTCATCTCCGATAGCTGATGCTCTACTTTTCAATGATCTGATTCCTTAAAACACTTCCTCATCATCAGGTAAATCTTCATTTCCAGAGCTGCTCACATAAAAACTGTCTAATATCAGAGAGGGTTCTGCTCTGCACTTTAGCTGACATCATGTCACTGTGGCAGAAAGCTAATAACCCTTTTCATCATTATTTATCCAAAGTTACAGTGAGACCACAGCCTCATTAAACAGCAGAAAAACCACATTAGCTGTTATCACTTGCATCCAGCATGTCGTGAATAAAAACGGTAATATTCTATTCTGATATTCTGATAATGGTTTATGCTTTGGGTCTCCAGAATCCTTTTACATTTTTAAAGACACACAAGTGAAACACATTGCTTTATGTTTCATTTTCTAATCTTGACACAAGGAAATTGTTCAAGTCAAATATTTGTAGTCTCACAGTTCCGACTTGCATACCTGTGCATGTAATGCTTAGTATTTTTCCAGGAAGGCGAAAAACATATTGGCAATGTTTCCTAGAAGACAGTGACGCTGCACTGAGCTGGAATTTCCTTCAATGAAACTACATAAAGTAGTTCAGCATCAGTGGAAACGTCCCCATCCGTGTGAATGAGATCAGTAGATTCAGCCCAGCCACTGTTAACCGCTCCCCCCACCCTGCCATTGGTTCCTTCCCCCCCCGCCCCGCCCCGCCTCTGCTCCAGCCTTTAGCCGGGCCACCTTTAATACTGCTGCACTACAGCCGCAGCTCCAACAGGAGACACAGTGAGACGGACTGGTGCCGCTGACCGGGGACAAGCTTACTGCCCCTACACAGAGAACAGGCGCAACGAGGAACACTGCGGGAGGATCACTTTGTACCGGCACACACCCTTCATGTTATGGGATTAAAGCGCACAAAGACACACACCGGTGCGTAAAGTTGATGCGCTGATCCGCTGCTCCAGAGAACATTACCACTGAGGTCCAGCAGAGTCTTTGTCTGCGGAGGGAGAGCTGTGCAGCGCGGCTGGAGACATCGGGAGGCTCCCTGTGAACGCGCCACATGCGTGTGGAAGATATGGATTTGCTTTTGCTATAGCCCAGATGTGCCACGTTTTTTTTATATTTAAATATTCCTTTTTTCATCCTTGGACTGTGTGCGTGGTGACATTGTTAGATTGTATTTCTCTTTAACGAGCGCAGAGATATCAAGAATACATCGTTCGGAATTACAACCATGAACTGTGTTGTCAGTTTGTTACACATCCTTTTGGCAGCGGTTCTTCACCTATCCATAGTCAAGGTAAGCCTTTCATGTTATATTGATATCATTCATTTGACTATTTCACACGTGCCTTACCAGCTTTCTCTATTCTCAGTGGTTTTAGATAGTGGCTGTAAGTGAGTTGCCAAACACTGCTCACATGCACAGAGAATAAACAGGCAAGGAACATATTGTCTAATAATTATAAATAAAAAGTCAAATGTAGATTATTTAATATAGTTTTGTTACATTATACACTATCAGCATTTTCTATATAAAAGCCTTCTTTCTTACTTTGTTCTAACCTCAAAAAGTCCATCAAAGATCCGCACCATTCACTACACTTTATCTTGCTTTAAAACCTCTCTTTTATATATGCAAAGAGAAATAAGTATCTTTATTTGCAAGACAATACAATTATGAGCACTGCAAATAAACTTTTTATCTGGCTTCTCCAAATAGTGCTTGCTGGATTACCCTTTAGGATTCTCCAAAAGTTTCTTGGTCATTGACAAAAATATAGGCTACAATATGGTTGCTTTAAACTGGGAGATTTGTGAATGGAGTTGTGCAGCAGACCGGGCTCTGTACAGTCAGTCCCCCGGGGCTCCAGGGCTCAGTGTTCCCACGGGGATCCGGCAGTGTGAGGCCGAGCCCTCCCCCGGCCCGGCTCCCCGCAGGATGCCCCCTCGCTCCCACACAGGCCGATCCGCTTTCTCACGCAATCCCTGCGCCGGTTGCAGCAGCCACCACATAAGGTGAACGGAGCTCTGCTTGGGGGCCGGTTCCCCAACGTCATCTTTGGTTTACTATCAAAATAAAGGCCGGTTCCCGTTAGTCCTTTCAAAATAAAACTATATGTCTTGAAACCCTTTGAATTGAATGCTTGTAACCAAATGTCCTCTCCTGTTGCTTTAAAAGAACGTATTTTGAATATTGCTAGGGTTTATTTATTTCTTCTTCAAATGATTAAACTCCACTATGGAATTATATCTGTTAACTGTGACCATATTTCCACATTTCAAATAAATGCTTAGCATTTCAATGTTAATGTCTTTCTGTCATCTTTTGGTAAACATACATTACGATAAACTGGTTGCAGTGCTTTTATTTTGAAAGTCAAGCAGCCTCACTCCTGAGCTGCTTGTCTGACCATCTGATGAATGAAACAGATATAATGGAGAATAAGGCATACAACAACAACTTTTACACATTTATCCAGATATACATTATAGTTATGATTGTAACAATTTGATATAATCCTAAATGAATAAACTGAATTAAAAACCTTTATATTCTTTGTTGTACTTCAATTAGTCTAGTAAAAGATAAGTCATTTGTGTAATGACACTTTTATAGATGCATGCCAATATGAAATATCTAACACCTGGTCTGATGTGCATCTCTTACAGACTGCCAGCATTACCAAGGGAGCGGAGAAGAGTAAAAATGAGGGTAAGTTTCCACAGAGCTGTCTAATTTGAACTCTTCTTCTTTTCCTCTGTGTGCATGCAAGATGAACAGGGCCACCTAGTGGACATGGGCTGAACATTTACTGTACTAGGCCTCAGATTTACTTAGTTTAAATCAAAAACAGTTTGATATATGGAAGGGATATGTAGGTATTTGTGTAGGCTGAGTGAGGATTGTTTTTCTATCCCAAGCTGAGAAGAATCAAAGTTTCCAGCGGTGAAAGGTCTCACTGGGGACTTTGGAGTCGCCATAAAAAGTGCTGCAGATTTCAAAACGAGAATATGTGGGAGAGAAAAGGAAGTCAATGCCTCATAATAACTCCCAGTTATTATATGTTCCTACTTTCTCTTCTCCCAACAATCTATGGTGAAATATCAGTCGATACACGAGCAGTCAGCCTTGGTTCAATGCCGCACTCGTGTTTGTTTGAAAGTGATACTGTTGTGTGAGGCCAAGGTTGGTTGGTCTGTTGGCTGGTGATGGATGGAGGCACTGATTAGTCTTTACACACAGCGTCAGTGGACAGGTTGTGGGATGGATTTTAGTGTTTGTAAAGGAGACAAACACACACACTGTGATAAGGCAGTGGCCTGGTTATACCTGGGGAAGAGCTCTGAAATGAATAACATTGGTACGCAAACATCTGGTGCTCGAGTAACGTTTTTGGGTAGAAGGATGGTGTTGGAATAAATTAGTTTACACTTATTATTCATTTTCTGAGCCTTTCCATCTCAGTTGTCATGGATATGGGTCAGGGTTAGGGTAATTTAACCTAGGAATTTGACTTGGGTCATGTGATAATGATGGAAACCATGAGATGGAGTTGAAAGCTCTCAAAAAAAAAGTGAAAATAGACCTTGTTTGTTCATCAAAACCCAACGCCCCGTGCTGATTGTTAACAGTGTGGCTCATTCATGTGTCTCTAATAGTGTTGGGACATGAATGGAGATAAATAGCACTGGGGGAGGTTATATATCAGGCATCACACATAATACTTATTTGTTTATTGTTTTTTGGATGAATAGAAACATGTATAACCAGAGTAACTGTTACAGGCTGATGTAAGACAGAGCAAATGTTTGCAACCTCTGTCAGGAGGTAGAACCAGTTGAGTGTGTTGACATGAGGTAAATCCACCCAGCAGGTGCTAATGCTTTAGCTGCTCTTTGCAGCTGGCCTGGAGCCAGAACTGCATTTGTAATCATTTTTATTATTTGTAAATCTGATGTAACACCTAAGAGTCTGTAAAGTCACCTTATCAAGTTTCAGGTGAAGTAACAAAATGCCCAAGCATCAATGTGGGTATTAATTGTAGCATTCTTTAAATCATAAAGCTCCCACAGTCTGTCTGCAGCGTTAGTCCAGAGGCAGAGCCGGCACATGGGGTGGGCTTCCCGGGGTCACATGTCAGAGGTGGACCCTGGCGCCACAGAGCCTGAGGTCATGGCTGCTCTGACTAACCAGGGGTCAGGAGTTAGCTGGGGGTTGCTGGGAACCTCGTCTAATGGACTGTGGGACGGATTATTCTGGGCTGCGCAAGGAACAGAAATACAGAGAGGGCAGGGCACTCATTAGGCTTGAGCTCGGTATTAAAGGGTTCTGTCGGACATAGCTATCACAACTCATTCTGTTCTTTATCTTCAATTATTACTTGATGCTTCATGATGTCAAAACTTTGCTTTGCACTCTTCCTGCAGTGGATATAACTTAATTTCACTGTGACAAAACTGTGTGCTAACTAAGTGAAGCTTCTCCATACCAACTATGTTGCTGCTTCAGTGTAATAATTGCCACTCAAATATTCCATAATATCTGCCATTGCACTTATTGGCTTATCTACTCTTTAGTCACATGGTCATATTTCCCTAGTTATCTACTCCTTAATGTAGATGTATCTTATTTTATGATCTTTTTAACACTTCACACATTACTGGGAGTTTCTTAGAGCATTGTCAAACATGTCATGTCTTTTCCCACCAAACAGTTGACAGTTAAGATTTTCACCACCACACAAAAGTCATTGGTGTCCCAATCCACATTTGAAAGAAAGGGGCTGAATTCTTTATTACATCATACAATAATAATATTTACTTTCCACAGTGGCTGATGAAGAATTTTCTTCGTTTTCCCCAGTCATCCCTCTCCTAGATGTCGTCACTAAGAGTTTGTGTCAGCCCAGGGAGGTGCTGGTGGACATCTTTTCGGAGTATGCGGAGGACACGGAACACAACTACATTCCCTCCTGCGTGGTGCTCAACCGCTGTGGAGGCTGCTGTAGCGACGAAGCATTGGAGTGTGTTCCTATGGAAACACACAACGTCACGATGGAGGTGAGCATGGGGGGAGGACATAATATAATTATCTTCAGGTTCATAATTGTATTTTGTCCCTCTACTGCGACACGTCTCCATGCTTTAATGTTCAAAAGCTCTTTATTTTTCTCATTCACCCTCTGCCTGAAACCAGAGCCCAGTCTGCTCTGATTGGTTTGCTGGTTCTCTAGCCAATAGAAGCGCCCTGTTACATAGTGATGTCATTATGTTGCGGAAGTCACAAAGGTTATGTTAATGTCCTGTTTATTACAGGACACTGTCATTTGTGCCCTTGAAATCACTTTTTTTAATTTACACATTTAAGTGTGTCTTTAAGCACTTAATAATTAGTGTGACTAGTTAAACTAAGCTTACGGTTTTGATCAGCAGATGGACTTCAGTTGGTATGGCTCAGTCGTCACTATATGATCTATTTGAGTTGTAGGCGAACACATGACTGTAATTCCACACCTTGGTCCTTGTCACCACTGATCTATCTCTATGAATGCTTCAAACACTGATGAGGACCGTGACATTGGGGGATTCAGAGAGCTAGTCAGAGGAGCGTGTGTTGAGATGATTAGGGTTAGTAGCTCTTCAGGCATTATGGATGTGGTCAGGCCAAGGTTTTGTTTTCTGCTCACTATGTGCATGTCTGAGACACAAACACAGAGCAGAGAAAGTGCGGCTGCGAGGCATGTCAGACATGTTGTTTACCTCCACACACGCTGTGTTTACAGCCGTGTCTGTGTGGTCAAACCTCTCCCTTCCTGCAGCAGAGAGGAGAGTCCCACAGACAGGTCATGTCTTTGGTTACACAGCGGTCAGGGCTGTGCTGTTTAGACTGTTACCAAAAGTCATGTTGATGTTGTTTTAATGTAAACCTTGCCTTGTCCTCTGTTTCTCTTCAAGGTAATACGTCATAGACCAATGGTACAGCAACGGCGTATTCTATTAAGTTTCACAGAGCACACATCGTGTATATGCAGGTAAGAGACTGCACACCTCACTCACAGTGACAGTGATGGAATAAAAACAAAATAATTAAATCATCTTCTTTTTAATTCATTTCAGACAAAAGCCAGATCTTCCAGTAAAGAAAGAATAGTAAGTACGTGTTTTTTTCTGTTTTGTCATGTGTTTGATGAGTTTCTGGGGGGGTTCTGGTTGGTTGGTGGCTGGGAGCAGGGTCAGCAGCAGCTGGAGGCTGGAAGGAGCTCACTGTGCTAACAGCTGAGTCAGCAGAAAGGCTTTCCGACAGAAACTCTGTCTTTATGTGGGATGCACTGAATTAGTGTAGAAATTGTTTTAAGATGAAAAAGTAGGGCTCCTTCAAGTTGTGACAGCATCTTTTTCAAGTTGGGGTGAATATTTAATTAATATCTAGAACTGGGTTTACCTTTGAAATACTTTTAACTTTAGTTAAAAACTGTTTTTGGCAAAAGTCCATACAAGCTCTTTTCCTCCAAAAGGGGTAACATTTAGTATTACTGTTAATCCATAACAATTTGAATGAGTAATAAGATGTAATACATGCTTCTAGCTTCTTGAATCCTGGATAAACTGCACAGACCTTTCCAATTCCAGTTTAGTTCAAGAAAAAGTGACCATGAGTGGTGATGCCACAATTTAGGAGGTCAAAGTATGTCATCCAACTCAAACTCACTCATATGTTCCATCATGTGTCCTGTAGATGTTGGAGGTAGCGAGCTATCTTTACAGGGCTCTCACACTTTGAGCGTGCTCTTTTTATGGTGCCAGGGTTTAGTGCTTTATGGTGCGGCTATAACAGCGTGAGTGATCGAGGCGTAGCCGCCCGGCTTCAGACCACCCTTGGCTGACTCCAGTTGCACAAACCTGACCCTCGGCCCTCTGTAACTTCCCCAGGCTAATCATAGCAACAGGTGTCATGCCGTTAACCTATTTTTATTTTAAGTGGTGTAAATAGAGGATGAGCTTTGAGGGAGACGTGCTGTAGATTGAGAGAACTCCCTCGCTGTCACAGCTGACACAGGGCAGTGTGTGTGTCGGACAGATGCATGCATGTGGTGTGTCTTCTGGGCGGCAGGTCAGCTCGGTAATTGGATAAGAGGGGGTGCGTGTGCCGATCGGCGGGTTAAAACCTGACGGATTGGTGGAGGAGAGATTGGATCATGTTGGCTAAGTCCAACCCGTTTGTCATGGGACTCAGCTGATCCTGGGCCAGCCTTGTTGGGTGTCTGCCTGTCACTGTGCACGTAGGCAGCCAGGCAGTGGCAGGGTGGAGGGAGCAGAGAGCAGGCAGGGACGGGAACATACGCTCCGGTACACCTTGCCCAGTGCTATCTTATTGATCACCCCCGCTAATGAGAAGATTAGGGCAGTTATGTTGGTTGATTAGCTCCCATGGTTTGTGGACTATATACTGAACTCCGCGGGGGAAACTCTTCTCTTCCTCCTGTGTGTCAGGAATATTGACCGGAGCCCTTTTAAATGAGTCTTTTGTAGACAGTTCACAGTGGTGGAAGGAATATTCAGACTTTATGCTTAAGTAAAAGTAGCAATACTAAATTGTAAAAATACTCTGTTACAAGTAGAAGTCCTGTATTCCTTTTTTTTCAAATAACTACATAACAATCCATAAATCACAAAAATAATAGAGAGAAAATGGGAAAAAAAGTCTTTCATTAAATATCTTACTTAGAGGTAGAGAGGGTACAAAAGTATTGGGATCAAAATATATTTAAAGTACCATAAGTAAAAGTACTCATTATGTGGCTTATTTACTATTTTGTATTTGCTAATAATCCCAGTAGTTTAGTAATTTATCATAACAGTAACATACACAGATAAAGTACAAATACTTTGAAATTAATCTTTTAAAATCACCTACCGTGGGTATCATTTTAATGTCCAATATTACAGTACTCACATGGCATGTGTTCTTTATATGTAAACAATATCTGAGTCTCAAATACATGTAGTGGAATAGAAGTATTTGAAGCATGAAATAGAAATGCTCAAGTACAATTATGTTGAAATAGTAAATATAATACTTGAGTAAATGTACTTAGTTACAATCCACCACTGCAGGTCCCATGTTTACCTGCTTATCTGCCCCATGCTTTCCCTTCACTTCTAAATGAATTTCCCATGGCATGTGTCACGTTATCTCCGAGTTATCTGTAAGGCTGTCTGCTGGACTGTACTGTGCTGCTCTGATAACTTCTACTTTCTGTTGGGGGTTTATCTGCTGCCATGTTTGCTTTAGTTCAAGAAGATAGATGGCCACAGCGACAGTTGCAGTGCTACACACACACGAGTAAGATCACTGCAGCCTTGACAAGTTCACAGATAAGTTCTGCTTTGGTTTGCTTTGCTCCTGTTTTAAAAAAAGGAGGCGATACAGGATTGATTCTGCAGATTGGTTGTGCAGTTTAAGATCCGAGACTAAGCATAGTTCCATTTTGCCCCATAGCCACTCCCCTATATATCTACTTCTGTCCTTGATGTGTCTGTGGCGTGACCTTGCATCTCATAAACTGAGCACTGTAACAGATACTGCAGCGGCTATAGTGTCTAGCTCAACGTCAAACTGTTAGATGTTCATTTCTCATCTCTGTGCCTCCCATGGGTGACCCTGCTGCCTCAGTTCACCCTTTAACTTTAGATTGTAAAGTGTTGGGTGGAGTTGGCTCAGTTTGCCTTTGGCTCCAGCTGCTTGTTTTAAAATCGTGCAAACCTAGGCACCAACTTCTTATGCTGTCAAGTGTTCCCTCTGCTCCTACCAAACCAAAAACTGTCATGTAAATAAAGAATGACAACACAAACTCAGACTGCACCCAATACATTTTATTTTTAGATAGATAGATAGATAGATAGATCGCTTATTCATCCCAAATTGGAAAATTGTTTTGTCACAGCGGCTGTGCATTTCACAAGTTAAACATTATTTAAAAGATAAAATAAGATACAAATATAATAATCTTTTAAATTAACATTATCAGCAAGTATATACAAATGTACAATAGAAAAGACAAATATAATACTGAAAATAACTGAAAGGTTGACTTTAATTAAATGTCAACAGATTTCTCATAACTGTATTAGGTTAGTTGAAAGCAATACTATTACGTTTGAATACAGAATATTAGGTTCAACTTAATATTATTGCTTTCAACTAACCTAATACAGTTATGAGAAATGTGTTGACATAATACATTTAATTAAAGTCAATATTCAGTTTGTCCAGTGCACTAGAGCAGGGGTCCCAAAGTGGGGGTCGTGAGATGATTTAAAAAAAAAGAATTAGATACAAAAAAATGTAATCAATTTTTTACAAATTATTATTAATAATAAAAACGTGTGCATAGGCATTTTTCAGGGGCGGACTGGCCATCTGTATAATTTCCCCGCAGCGAGGCTCCCCCCGTTGATAATTCACTAAGGCAGTGTTTCTCAAACTTTTTCATACCAAGGACACTTAGCCAATAAAAAAACACTCACGGACCACCTGACTCCACAGATATCCAAAAACAATAGGCCTGCTTACCACTCCAACAGTATAACAAAGTACAGCCTAATAATAACTACAGCTTAACTTCTCTATATCGCCTCGTTCACACATTCAATCAACAATACAAATACAACTACAGATTATATAAGCATTTAGTTCAAATGGTTTGGTCAGGTTTTACACCTCTTATGAAACGTAGACTACATTTATTACGAGTTTATTTCCGAGCCAACAGACTCACAGATCGTTGGCTACTGAGAGATATGCAAAATACACCGCATGTAGTACGACCCAGTACGACACAAGCCTCCGCTGTGGATTTTCAAAACAAAATACAGTAAAACTATGGTCGCAGGCCCAAGTTGAACTCTCTGAGGTCTAAGCCATATTTCCACGGCTCGCCTGGGCCTGAACCTTGAACCTTGGTGACTATCGGGCTGGCCTGCATGGTCTGCCTACACAACACAAATAAAAAAACGTTTTTGCAGCCCCAACAACAGCCTCTGATCATCAACAGACTTCATGCAATGCTTCATATATTAGATAATAATCTCTATCTCACTCCTAACATCTACATCTACTTCCAGCATGGATAAATGTTCATAAAAGACATCCATTGTTTGTTTTATACGCTTCTTGACATCCTAAAAAACACATCGTTTTTCTAGAACAGATTACAAATCAGTTGTCAGGGGTCTCCAGTGTCTGTTATTTTGGGGGTCGCGGTCTGAAAGGTTTGGGAACCCCTGCTCTAGAGTATCTAAATAATATACAATATACTGAATACTTTAGAATATACAATCTCACTAAGCTACAGAAATATATAGAATATTCAGACACACATTATACATTACATGCACTTGGTTAATATGCTGTTATTTGTTGAAATATAATGTTGGGAGTGTTTTGGTGGAAGAGCAGGATAACAACAATAGAAAAAGTGGACTTTGAAGACTTCAGGATGATTTTGCATGAGTGTCTGTGTCTGCCCTTTTCTGCAGAATTGGCTCTATAGCTTAGATCTCTCTCTGTCTCTCCCTTTTTGCTTCCCTTGCAGCCACTGTGCGCCTTGCTCAGAGAGAAGAAAGCGCTTGTTTGTGCAGGACCCTCTCACCTGTAAATGTTCCTGCAAATTCACACAGTTAGACTGCAAGTCCAGGCAACTTGAGTTAAACGAAAGAACTTGCAGGTTTGTTTACCATACATACTCGATAAACAACGTGCCTTTAAACCCCCTTTATTATTTCCTCCCCCCTACCTGTCTACCCATCTCTGTGCTTGCTGCAAAGTTTGTTCTCCTGCTGAGGAACGCATGCTTCTCCCTGCTTCTTGGCCCTGTGTTGGTGTTTGGGAATGTGGCAGCTCTGTGCTTCTCTGTGCTTGCATTGTGTTTGTGTTCAGTCATGTCAGATTTGTTCATTGTTTATGATGTTTTTAGATCCAAATGTAGTTTTGATCCAGTCTGAATGCTCAAGATGTTCAGACTGCATGACACTATGTTATTATACCAGGGTTAGAAACTTCCAAACGTCTCGTTAGATTGATATATGTTTATGACAGAACGTTTTTCTTAGTTTAATAATGGACCTTGTTTTAGCTAGATGAAAAAAACACATTATATAAGGGAAAGGATTGTGTGGTGTTATAAGCTTAAGAGTGGAGCATTGTGCATATAAAGGGTTGGTTAGCCCATCTCTTCACTCACCTTTGGTGGTATCTAGCTTTGCAGAGACTCAATGCTTAGAGATATCCACTTCCTGCCACCCTAATACAATAGTAGTGAATGCAATCTAATTTGGGATGCTGGAAAAATAGTCTTTATGCAGAAATTCCCCATCAGTTAGCTGTTCTCTCAAACTGAAACATCTCCATTTGCTGCTGAAGACTGGGGGGAGAAGACAGAAAGCACCGGGGGGAGAAGTTAGTAAATGATGCAAGTCTTTAGTGTTTTATTGCCATAGTTAAGCAATACAACAGTACATTGGAGACAAGACAGTGATAATATCTGAATCAATCTGTGAGGGAGTTTTAATCCGTCTTTGTTACCAGTAGACAATGAGTTTGTAACAATGTCCATGAGGTTCCAGTTTTCTACAAAGCAGGAGTTCACGCTTGCAGTTTACTGACTTTTACTCAGAGAGGGTTTCACTCATTCTGTACAGCTGATAGAGGTGCTGCCCCTAGTTAACAAGGTCTCACTACCTCCCCTGACCCAACCACTTCCATGACCTCTGACCCCCCAAGCCCCCCCACCCCTCTGAGGGATCTCCCACACTGATTTGGATTTACAGAGCCAACACACTCCTGGGTGAAGTGACCACTGAGAGGATTCTTATTGGTTGCTCAGTGGTCAGGAGAAATAGGCTGGCTGACCTAAGGATGGGGGGGGATCTCTGGAAGTGGGGTTAGGTGCCTGTTCAACCTCACCACTTAAACCTACCCCCAATTCCAGCTATAAATAACCCCCACCCTGAACCCAGAAAACACACACGTACTGTTTATGGCTTATTTCATTGAAAAGACCACTTTTTTGTAGAAAAGGTACATTTGATATATAGCAGAAAAAGTACCAGGAGGTGCAAACTGACCCAGATCATACATCCCACAACCCCGACCCCCCCCTGACTATCCCCGTTTGCTTTTGCTCCTGCCTTTATATAATCCCTCGTTTTGCATGGAGCAGTTGTGTGTGAGACATCGTGCTGATCATATTCTGAGACTAGGCTGTTTAAAACAAATATTCTGGCATCATCTAACCACATTTGTTCCTTGTCTTCCACAGATGTGAGAGACCGAGGAGGTGAGACCAGCAACACTGTTATGAAGGAATTATTTTCTTGGCTCAGCACTTTGAAAACCTGAGGATGCATTCCCTGCCAGGACACGAAACGACAACGCAAGACAGGACATTCTTAAACGCAACTCTTGCCAGTGTTTGTTTTCCGTATAAAGATATTAATATATATATACATATACTATAAGTACATCGACAATGTGTATTGCTGCTACGTAAAAGAGACACTATTTAAAGCAAAACGAATGCGCCACTGGCGTGTGAACGGGAAATGTTTCAGTGGCGTTCTGCTCATGGGTAGAATTTGTAGAAGAGATTTTATGTGACATTTCACTGGATGCTGGTCTGCTGTGGATATCTTAAAAATATTTTTTAGTAACAAAAACGAGCAGTGCAGCAGGAGCCGAGCTCCCCCTCCAAACTCTGACAAAGGAGACTTGAAGAAGGAGGAAGAAGAGCCTCTGTTGTACTTGAACTGAAATGCAGGTCCAAGAACTGTTTCCCTCTGAGACATGATGTGAAGCTTTGTCCCCACTGTATGGACCGTGGAAACACACCTGGGAAGTCTCTCAGAGTTTCCTGAAGTAACTGTGGATGCAGGTGATGTGCCGTGGTGACGGATAAATGTGAAGATGACCTTCTTTCCTCGTGGGAGGGTTACGTGACAATGGCAGGAACTGAACCAAAGAGTAGCTCATGGGGAAGACTAGCAAGTACAAATATTTTATGTTAAAAAATATGAAAATTGGGTTAGTGTTCAGGGTTAAAGTTAATAAACCACTTCCTGGTTCTGGTTCCGCCTCCTTCATGTAACCCTTTCCTCGATTAGAAACCAGACGTGTCTCTCTCTTTGTGCACAGAGTTTATAATTTACATTTTGAGGTATTGCGTTTCTTTCACAAAATGTCTTGAGACCAGGCTGTCTAAAGGGATATTACTGTAGGTATATACGGAGACAAGAAGTGAACAGACAAGCTGATCACATCAGATCAGTGCCTCACTGTACAAATCCACAAACTTCCTTATTTAATGGCTTTGTGTGTGTTCCAAAGACAAAATCAGGCATCCACAGAAAACCTAAACGATCTGTATATACTTACTAGATATCCCTTTGTCTAGTTCACTTCATTTTTATTTATAGAAAATCCTCAGTATTCTGCATACTGATATTTATATTCAGTGTTAAGGTTATTTTTTAAAGTGTATTATCGGAGATTGAATGGAGAACGTGTATGACTGTTGACTCCTTTTCTGTGGGAAAAAGGACCGATGCTTTGACATTCCTGATTTAAACTAAAGCTGTTTCTCAGCGGCTAGAGGGGTGGGGGGAGGGGGATTATGGTGGGCCTGTTGACCGATATTAACCCCTACCACCAACATGTGCATGAATGATGCGCCAACACAGGTGTTTTTCATTTTGGACTGGGGACATGGACATGGACATGTGGTTTTGCACTTGTTGGCCCAAAGGCACATGGAAGACTGAAGTAGTCTGCTGCTCAGCTCGGACCTAATTTAGTGAAGACTGTCCAATCAGACGGGGGCCTCCAGTCTGACGGTGGTAAACTGGCACGGTGTCTCTATGACCTCAACCCAGCCTCATTCCTAAGTATTACACTTATGTGTGCTTCAGTAGCCACTTGGCACAAATTACCGTAATGCTACATTTTGACGAATGAGAAAAGAGCTTCCTCATTGATGAGCCATAATAGAGGAGAAAATAGGATATCAAGTTGGTAATGATGAAGAAATATAATTTAAAAATACTTTACAGATGTTTTATACTATATAGACTAATTTAAATGTAAGGTCACTGATGTGCCTCCATATATTATGTATATCATTTTTAATATATCTGGCTCAGATTGATGTTTGGGAGCTGTGCTTTCACATCATCTAATTCTGATACAGTTTTTTCTAGTGGAGGAAACAAATGAAAATAATCGATTTCTGATTTTATCTCAATTATATGTAGCCTGACAGTCATTCAAATGTGTACTTGAAAAACTGAAACATTACCTTTAATATCCTCTTATATCAATATTTCACATAACTGTATTAGATTAGTTAAACTTAATATTATTGATTTAAACTAACCTAATAGTTATGTGAAATGTGTTGACATAATACATTAAATGAATGTCAATGTTTCAGTTTTTTCAGTGTGTGAATGCTAATTGGACTAGCTCCTCAAACTTGAGTCCTTTTCCCTATAGAGAGGTTGTAGCTGAGCGTCGGTCTGCCACCCTCATACTGAGGCCTGAGCGTGTTCCCTGAACGCACCCTCCACTTCTCTGATGACGACAACATTCTATTTGTATTTAAAAGACTATTTCTTGAGTTTGTACAGCCACACATTTTTAGTATATTTTCACATTAATATATTTATTGCTGTAAAATGTTTTACAATATTAATACTCTTTTTGTTGTTTTTAGTGTAAGTATTAAAACATAATATTTATTTTGAAAAAAAACAAATCTGTTCTTCTTATTATTGTCTTTGAAAGCTTGCGTTTTTAGTGTGAAAACCTTGTCGGATACAGCTGAGTGGAACATTACAGGACAGATATTTCACATCCTGTTGATCATTAACAGACATGATCTGTTGCCAGGTACAATAGTTTGTTGGTGTACATTTCCAGCAAAGGGTAGCAAGATATTTCTAAGAATAATTTATATGTGTTTGATATACTGTATTTGAACTGGTTGGGATTCAATCATAATTGTTTTATAATGCTACAGTAGTTTCCATTGTATTCTCATCTGCTACTGTTTTGAAGTCTACTTCAAAAAGTCTATAAACATGTTTGTAGTGGCTGTCAAGACTGTCAAAGGGTGGATGAGTTCCCCCATTCAACTGGGAAACCAACGGCCATCTATACCTGGAGAGAAGATCAACACCACCAGGGAAACAGCTGACTGAAACATAATGTATTACCATAGCATATCACACAGGCAGGACCACACATGCCTATGTACTCACAATGACAATGGCTTGTTCAAAACCTCAGTACCAATCTTCATGGCAACCCATTCCTTTTAGTTTTCAAGACATTCCACACGCTGATGGACCAAAGTGGTGGACCGACCAATCAGCAGTGCCATCCATGCAGCAACGCCGCAGCAGGTTTAACCTCCTGATTCGGGCACAACATCGACAAAACTATGGGTCATTTGGTTTTGATGGATTTCTTAGTAGTGGCTGTTAACAGCTTTATAAATGTAGTCCATTTACCAATTACTAGGTACAATAAGCACAATGCACAGGTGAAGCAACATGTGTATTTCCTGATATTTTCAGCCTCATAAGCAGAGGCATTTTAGTCTTACTGTATGTTTTGAATTAGATCGGCTTTCAAGTACTTCACTTTAAATGTTTACACCTCAATGTTGTTATTAAAGGTATGTACAACAAATCCGACAACCTGCTGCTGAATGACTGATTTAAAACATTTGAAGATCCTGCAGTCCTGATGTTGGTGCACTAAAGACATTGTGGGTGCGCTGGTCCAACTCTAGGCCAGAAACAAAAGGGAACCTAGGACCAAGACATCTGTGTTTAATGCAAGGGAAAACCTGCAGGTCTGAAAAGGCTAGTCAATGCTGAAGGGCCCTAAACCTGCACCCTTTCCGAGAGGTGTCCAGCCCAATGGGGCAGGACGCCCTGGCACACGACTGGCCAGACAGTCTCCTGTACGCCTTCCCGCCGCTGCCGCTGTTGTTACAGACGCTTCAGAGGGTCCTTACTCAGGGGCACAGGCTCCTTCTGGTCGCCCCCCGCTGGCCGGGGAGAGTTTGGTTCCCGCTGCTGCACAGTCTCTGCTGCGGCCCACCATGGCGCCTCCCCGACAGGAAGGACCTTCTGTCACAGCTCAGGGGTCAGATCTGGCATCCCGACCCTCACCGCCTTCAGCTCTGGGCTTGGCCTCTGCGGGGCCCAACCCACTGTTGAGCGTTTTTACGGCCTCTGGCCGAATGTGGCGTTCCTGCCCAAGGTGCTTCCACTTGCCCACTCCAATCGGCCCATCCAGCTGGCATGCTTTAACTTCCCACAGAAGAGCCGCACGCCCGAGTTGCTGTGCCCTGTGCGTGCCCTAAGAGCGTATGTCGATGCTACGGCCTGTATACGGCAGTCAGAGCAGCTCTTCGTTTGCCATGGCGGCACTAGGAAGGGTTGGGCTCTCTCCAAGCAGCGGCTGTCCCACTGGGTTGTTGATACAATCGCACATGCCTATGGGGCCAGTGGCCGCCCCCTGCCATCAGGGGTGAGATGCCACTCAGCAAGGAGCGTCTCAACGTCTTGGGCTGACCTGAGAGGAGTGCCCCTGGAGACCATCTGCGCCGCGGCGTCGTGGGCGTCTTCTGGCACATTCTCCAGGTTCTACCGGGTCAATGTCGCCACCCCCCATCCTTTGGGCGTGGTCCTGTTGCCAAGCTCCGCTGCTTCCAGCTAGGTGAGTATTGGTTTCTTCATGACATGGTTGGTATAGGTCATCCAGTGCTAAAGCACCGCCTCTGGCGGTCATTAGGGATGAAATAGAACGATAGTTACGTCTGTAACTACGGTTCTATGAGTCCCGGATGACCGCCAGAGTTTCCTGTCACTCAGAATTCTAGTGTGCTCGCGAGAAGATTCTGGGAACAGATCCTCTGATGACACCAGCTGATATAGCCGGTGTCACATGGGTCACAGTTGACTTTGTTGTTATTGGTACTCGTACGGCGCATGCGCGCGATGGACATATCCAGCAGTGGCGGCGCTAGGGGGTGGCTACTTGGGCTCAAGCCCCGGATGTTTTCTGAAAAGCCCCGGATGTTTCACTTAAAAAAGAAAATATATTTTTATTTTTTTGTTGAAAATGTCTCGGGAGTAATGTGCAGTACCGGAGTCCACCAGAGAGGCAGCCGCTGCGGGACATTAGCCTGCGTACTGCGTAGCCTTCCCTGCCCTGAAGAAGAAGTGATCCTTCAGTGCCTGACGAGTTTTAAGCTAATAGCCTATAAAGTTATGGATATTAGAAAGTTATTTTCATCGAAGCAGGCGCCACAAGCTGCAGCAGCAGCAGCAGCAGTATCAGCAGCTGACAACAATGTCATCACCAGCAGTGAAGAAATGGAAGATGTTTCAGGTTTGTGAATCTAATGGTGATATCTGCACTCTGGAACAACAGAACCATAGCAACGGAACTGACAGGCAACAGCCAGAAACGTGACTTTTACACTCTTTACGTCACAAACAAAGATGGTGGATGAGAATAGATCTATAAAACGATAAGCAATGCGCCAGAATCAAGGTGAGACTATCCGCATCCTTTAAAACTCTACGCACATTCGTTTCACCGAAATAAGTAAACGACTGTATTTGAGTAAGTTAAGGCATTAGTTTGCTTCATTAAAGGGTGTTAATGAATAAGTGTTCTCCAGTGCCTTTTGTCCGCTTTAAGGTATTATTAAGGTAGGGTTAATGTTGCTCTCAAAGTTCACCAGATTGCCCCTAAAGGATGTTCGGTCCACCCCCCACTTGTAAAAAAATAGCACTTTACCCCTGCACCCCCCCCCCTAATAACTCCTGGGCTAAGCCCCGGATCTCCTGCAATCCTAAATCTGCCACTGATATCCAGTGCTAAAGCCTCTGGCGCTCATCCGGGACTCATAGAACTGTAGTTACAGACATAACTATCGTTTTTGGTTTCAGTTCAATGAAAAGCACTGTCTTACACGTTATTATCGCATTCATTAATTTATGCAGACAATTATTTTATCGCGCATTAACAGGGTTTGTTATTAATATTATTATTTATAAAGTCTGTTGCTCACTGGCACTGAATGCACATACAGACCAGGGTTTCCACTAGGATTTCGTGGCGAGCTTCTTTTGCCACGCACAGAGAACAGTCTCATGTATTTTGCGTCATCTGATCGGCCTATTAAGAGTTCGATCGGAGCATCCCTAATTATTACCGGACATTTTGAATTTACCTCTTTTTAATAAATGTTACCAGCTAAAAAACGGTAATTGCCGGCTAACGGAAACCCTGAGACAGACAAACCATGGGTCACAGGAGGGTGGGATGTTGATCAGTATTGGCTTAGGATGGGCGTCATCACGTGTCCCAACCAATGAGAGTATTTGGGGCGGGCCTAAGACTGCTAAGACTGCTGCAGCGCTCACATGAACGGAAACAGAAAGAAGTGGCAGGGACAGAAACATGGAGAAAGGTAGCTTTGGCTTTATATTTTATTTGATTAAATTCATTAATATTTAAGTTGAGATTTACAATATTTTAACTGCTACTGTGTAAAGTGAATACTGCTGTTAAAAAGCACCTTATTTGTTTAAAGAGTTTGCAAACCAAATGTTATTGCACTTTTGTTCATATAGCAGTACTTTTAAAATAAAAGTATGCAATGCACTACTTTTGAATTCATTATTTCATTTTGCGCATGACAATGTGAGACAAGGAATTGCATTTTAAGTTCAATATTGATTCATTTTGGGAATATTATTTTAGGACTTTTTTCCTAGGATAGGGCAAGGGTTTAATGCGTATTTTAAATTGCGTCCGTACTAACCAAAATAGTATTGCCTTTGCACTTAAAATATCAATGTAACTGACTAAGAGATAGATATTTTGGTTTCTAGTTTTCTCGATTCATCCCTGGCGAGTGGAAAGTCGAGCCCCATCACTGTTAACACTGTAAATAATTTCCTTTACGCCAAACTCTCATTAGTCAATCATAATTCAAGAATGGACTCAATGATGGAATGAGGAACACAGAACAGGGAAGTACGGATGAATGGAAACGTGTGTGTGTGTGTGTGTGTGTGTGTGTGTGTGTGTGTGTGTGTGTGTGTGTGTGTGTGTGGAATCTTCAATCTTTTCCTAACGACAATGACATTTCTCCACAAGAATAAAATGATGAGCCAAGAAGTCTGAACGCGTCTCACTGGGAGTTAATGTCTACCAGCCGGACTGAACACTCTTACAACAGGAGGTGTGTGTGTGTGTGTGTGTGTGTGTGTGTGTGTGTGTGTGTGTGAGTTTGCGTATGGGGGGGAGGGGGGGGGGGGGGAGATTGCAGACAGAGTTTCCACTCCCTCCTCTGTGTGTGGTGTAACCTGCCTTAGATTTTCCTGAGAAATGATTTCAGTGGAAAGTCACAGTTGGGAAACGTTCCTGCTGCAGCTTGAGACTGCAGACTTTTCAAAAAGCTCTTTTAAATTAGGTTACTCGGTCATATAAAATGAACTATGTGAACTGTTTTGGATGGGATATTTGAATGTGTGGTTTATTGACTTTCCAAATTATACAACAAGCTCCATATTTCCTTAGATTATGCCATGAACATGTGGGCGTTATTGTAGATAAGCTAAATGCAGATATTCGACATTCAATATCATATCAATCAATGATTTAGAGTAAACCCAGTTCATAAAAATGTCTAATATATACTGTAGATACAATTCTTATCACTGTTGCCAGGCTTGTGACTGTTCTTACACCTTGGCAACAAGCGACAAATGTAACAACTATTTTCAGACAAACACAGAGTTGTGTTGACTGCCAAGTCCTTAAGCAACACATGGGTCCAGCTGATCCCAGTGTGTGCACATTCGGCTGTTGTTTTTTCTGCTGATTACGGCAATTCATGTACAGTAAAGACCGTCCCCCAGCAAAAGCAGTCTGTAACAAGTAGGTTCAAGACCTAAATGACCCTTTTAGCCACAGTAGCAGCTTGAGTTGAGTGAGCTGATGGTTAATGTTAGAGCTGGTTTATAAAAGACACTAGCAGAGTAACATGGTACAACATTACAATAAGCACAGTATAAACTAGAGATACGTCAGACCAATAAATATAACTATTTATCTTTAAACATCTCACTTACAGCTGAAACGAAACAGCCTAGTTCAATTATCTTAATATATGCCCACTTAATACCTCTAACGGTACGTCCACACAGCCGCGTTTAAAAAATCTTGAAAATCTTGGAGGTGGGCGTGTCTGAAGCTTGGGGATTTTTGCGAGCAACGCGACCAACAACCAATCACATGAATATCCCGCCCCCGATATACAAAGTCGTCCTTCATGCTGGCTAAAGATACTGTCTATGCTTGCTAGCAATGTTAAAACGAAGTAAACTGGATATAAAATCCCCAAACAGGCGAAAACCTACCAGTTTCACCCACTGTCTCTGCCACCTCCCTCCATGCCTGGTTCCTCCGGTTTGTATCCCGGACCGGTAAGTTATTAGGGACTGGTCATAGAGAACCGGGTGATTTGCTACCGCAACAACTAACTTCTCTTCCGTGTTTAGGAATGTAGAAAATGAACTGCGGTATGTCACTCCCAGCTTGCACGCGGTTTGATTGGCTAGCGCTTGTACTGTCAGATTTGCATAAACGGGATTTGATTGGCTGACGCTTCCACCTCAGCTTCAAAAGTTGAACATTGCTCAAATTTTTAATCCTGAAAATCCTGGAAATCTTTGCTTTGCTTCCCACAATGCAGTTTGGCGAAAAGTGAAGCAACGTGACGTCACCCCATTCAAAGTGAATGGGCAGAAGCATTGGAAGATTTTTTTTAACGCGGCTGTGTGGACGGGCCGTCAGTGTCTGTTGTAGTGCACCATCAGAGTGTTGCAGTATATAGGGAGGCGTGTGGTGCAGTGGGTTGTGTGTAGGTGTTGGAATCAGGGGGTCACAGGTTCAAACCCCACTGCAGTCAGCATGTCGTTGTGTCCCTGAGACACTTCACCCCAAAGTGCTCGGGATTGCCCACAGTATTGAGCATGTAAGTCGCTTTGGATAAAAGCGTCTAACAAGTGACATGTAATGTAATACTGTACATATATCAAAAAACATTCTCCTTGTCTCGTTATATCGCCACACAAACTGAAACTTTAATTAAATGTATTATGTCAACCCATTTCACATAACTGTGCTAGGTTAGTTGAAACCTAATATTTTTCATTTAAACCTAATATTATTGCTTTCAACAACCCTAATACAGTTATGGGAGATCTGTTGATATAATATATTTAATAAAAGTCAAGTTTTTTCAATGTACAAGGTTCATCGAGGAAGCATCATTCTAACACATTCACACACCTACCCAACACCTTCCGATGGATAGACGACCGCATTCCCTCACAGCTACAGTCGCCCCAGTTTAGATTTACTAACTCTTTACTGTGCAAAAATAATTTAATTTACATTTAATCAATTATTGCCAAAAAACGTAATTAAGATGAAAAATCTATGTAAAGCAAAGGGAAGTGAAATATAAATGTGATACAGTATGACATTAAATGCCTCCCTGGAGCAGTACAGGCACACACAAAAAAATCCTGTGTACAAGTGAGCATAGCTGGGTGACAGTTTGACGGTCTGTGCTGCTCTGAGATAAGTGAAGGGATGCTGAAGGAACTGAGATAGTGCTAAGCTCATGCAAACCTCTGGCAAGCTGAGGGCTTCAACTCACTGCATCTCACACCCATATGGCCTGTGTGTGTGTGTGTGTGTGTGTGTGTGTGTGTGTGTGTGTGTGTGTGTGTGTGTGAGGGGGTGTCTGTGTGTG
>CALSBZ010045434.1:10903-25595 GCA_943591055.1 Gobionotothen gibberifrons | reverse complement strand
GGTAGGTGTGTGTGTGTGTGTGTGTGTGTGTGTGTGTGTGTGTGTGTGTGTGTGTGTGTGTGTGTGTGTGTTAGACCTGGCACACTGTGCGGGCTGGGAGTTAAACAAATGTGCCTGCATTGTTGTAGATAAGCTACATTAGTCTCAGTTGGGTGCACATACACACATGTGCTCTATTCAATTCACCTATGTACTTATGCTTACATACCCCAACACGTTATAATACAAGACCAGAGTAAGACGAAACCGATGAATACTGTCTAAAGCCCTTCCCTCCTACACGGTCTTTTATGAAAAACTGGGATTGCACAAGTTGGCCTCTTGCAACGCTGAGAAGCCTGAGAACTATGAGGAGCTTAGCCTCTTCAATTCTTGACCCAGTTTGACCCGGGGCCTCAGAGGGAGACTTCCAGTAGGAGAACCAATAAAAGACAGGGTGCACAAACAGTAAAGTGACTTCATCCACCAGTAAAGTGGAGGGTGATATTCAGAGGCCAGGAGGAGCTAGAGGAACTCAGCATGTGAGGTGAAGCTTGATGGACTTCTTTCGTTTTTATATGTCCCATGACAGCTGTCCTTTAAAGAGGATATATTCTGCACATTTTCAGGTTCTTATTAGTATTTTGTGCCTTTACTGTGACATGTCTCCATGCTTAAATGTTCAAAAGCTCTTTATTGTTCTCATACTGCCTGTGCTGCAGCACCTATTTTCACCCTCTGTCTGAAACCAGAGCCCAGTCTGCTCTGAATGGTTAGCTGGCCGGCTCTGTTGTAATGTGGTCAATTGCTTAGAGATGTTCCGCCCCTTAACCTATCAGGTACACAATACCTCCGCCAGCTTGCCTTCTTCCCATAGTGCAGGAGTGGCCAACCCGCAGCTCTTTGCCCAGTCTCATGCGGCTCCTCAGTTCATATAGAATTGTAATTGTGTTGTTTGTTTTTTGCGCATATGTATCCCAGTTCACAAAGGGTTAACAACACAAAAGGTCCAGCCCAATCGTTACACAGAGTTTTCAACAAAGAAGTGCTTTAGCCAATCAGAATGCAGATCCTGCAGTACTGGAGGCGGGCTTTACTGCACTCGCGATGTGACAGTGAAGGGAGAGATCTGCTTCAGATCGGCAGAAATATAACTCAGATAAAACCGTAATAACTCAATACAATGTTGTCAAATCAAAATGGTAACAATTTGCAGTTGTATATGTGTATGTGAGAAGGCCTGCTCCCGGAAAGCTGGCTACTGACACAGAAGGGCTCCCGAATTTGATGATTCGCAGTAAAGAAATAAACAAGAGAGAAAATGCATCTGTCAGCAGAGCTTCTGTCAGCCCAGCCCACTCTCTTCAGTCTGCGTACAAATGACACGACTTTGCAAAGGCGTGCAATAGATACGCAGAAGTCCGTTTTTGCGTGCATATGATACGCCCACGTTACGTTTGTTATGAACGTATCTTAAATGTGTTTATTTTCTACATATCTTTGCCATTTATTTAACCCTAACCCTAACCATAACCTAATAAGCTGCTGTGTCGTTTATTGCACCGCAAACATTAAAACTGTCATTGGAACGGCGATCAAGCCTGAAGCCACAGAGCTCTTTGTTTTAATGTTTGAGGTGCAATATCAGCGTATCATATGCACGCAAAAACGGACTTCTGCGTATCTATTGCACGACGTGTAAAGTCGTGTCATTTGTACGCAGACTGTGAGACCGGGTTGGTCAGCCAGAGGGTTAGGTAAAAGTTGAGATGTCATGTGAGGAGAATTAACAAAATTACACTTTATTTATTTACATTTATTTTTAAATAACTGTCATGATTCTGTGTGTGAGATACAGACAGGGAGAAAAAAGTCAGGCATATTTTTATTAAATTATTAACAAAGATCTCAAATGTGCTCTTTCATGCATTTGAGCCCCTTCCACATCCTCTGCACGTTTCAAGAAGCAACATGCATAGTAAGATGACAACTTTTTTCAAATGTTTTGAACTGAGAGTTTATGTGAGAGACACAATATTAATGGTTGACTATAACTGGCCTCTGGTCTTAATAATGGTAGGAGAGGTTTAAGTCAATTTCTGTCAATATCATGGACTGTGACATTTATAGGAAATCTGGCTGAGCGGAGGTATGTGTTTCTGTATGTGAGAGGGTGTGTGTGTCTATCTATGGGAGGGTGTGTCTTTGAGTGTGTGTGTGTCAATTATTGTTCATTTTTAGATTTTCATTTTGTATGTGTGAGAGATAGAGAGGGGCACATAGAGGAAGAGAGCGAGGGAGCACACAGAAAGGGTGAGAGCAAAAGAGAGAAGGAGAGAGAGAGGTCGGGGGACATACAACCAGCATGTGCCTGTGTGTGTGATGTGGCTCTTTGCAGTAACACAGTCAAATGTTTACCTGTTTTCCTTCCTTGGACATCTTTTGGTAGGTACTGACCACTGCAGAGTGGGAACAACCCACAAGAGCTGCAGTTTTGGAGATGCTCTGACCGAGTTGTCTAGGCATCACAATTTAGCCCTTGTCACGCTTGCCCATTACGCTTGCCCATTTTTCCTGCTTTCAACACATCAACTTTAAGGACAAAGTGTTCACTTGCTGCCTAACATATCCCGTCCACTGACAGGTGCCATTCTAATGACATAATCAATGATTTTCAATTCACCTGTCAGTGGTCATAATGTTATGGCTGATCTGTGTATATGCCACATTGCCCAGGGGGTTCCACGTGATACGCTGCAGCAACCAGTTCTGGTCAGTCCTTAGCTCTGACCTCGTCATCGAGCATACCTTGATGCAAACCTTGAAGAGTAGTGGAGGCTTGACTCATGAAGTGGAATGACTGAAGAATTGCGTGCGTTGGGGACCATGTCCACACCCATCACGTCTGAGTACAACAATTCTATGCAGGAATTCAATAATCTCACATACACGACCAGCTAGTAACACCGAGAATCAACAGAAGCAAGGATGAAACTAGATCACTCTGACCTGGAAAACATCAAGGAAACACGTTTTACTTGCACGCCTTTCTCTCCAGACCCATCTCTGATAAACATTGTTTCTGGTGTAGTTTCCAAAGAGGATGTGAATGTGCATGAGGTTGAGACTGAGACAAAACCATTTTGGGATCTCATTCAAAAGGAAAGATCGGGCAAAAGCAAATTTGCCAATGACCGAACCATTGATCCTGCTTGGCTGTTCCCAGGGGCGGACTGGGACTACAAATCAGCCCGGGACTATCGACCGGCCCACTTCGGTACCGCCGGCCCACATTGGTACCGGGGGGGGGGGGTGCTAGTGACTTATCCGACCGGCCCACATCGTCCGACCGGCCCACTTCAGTACCGGCCCATCGGGAAACGTCCCGAACGTCCCGACGTTCCAATGGTTTTTAATTATGTCAAAAACTAGACACCTAAAAGATGTAATGAGCTCAGCCAATTCCCTGCAGCCCTGTTTGAAGCCAAAGAAATATTTCGTAAGGCCGACTAGCCCAAACTAGCACAGGCAGTCACTGAATTTTCAAAAGTGTCCTGGATTCTATCCTACCACAACACTTTCTCACTCCCAACCCGTCAGGGCTCCTCCCCGTCACTCTATTACGGACAGGGTAACCCTTGAGAGTCAGTTTTCAACGGGCAGGGCGTCCCATAGACCTCCCATAGCGTTGAAAATAGACGCCATGAGAACGCTCCCCGACGGTCGGTTGTTATTGTCAATATTAATATAATTATCTTTTATTTTTTAATAGTCACACTCGATTTCGACGATTTTCTTGTTGCCCCAGCTGGTCGACACCTCTTTTAGCAGAAACAAAGGCTACATTAACAATATTATACATATGTATTATACTCTTGATCTATGTAGATAGTATAAGAAATGTGCAGAATACAACAGTTAAAGAGCCTGTGACACGAGTTTTCCCCATCATCCAAACCCATACATTTGAGTAAACATTGTCCCCTTGAAAACCGTTACTGAACTGATTTTGGATATTTGTACTTTGATAACCATTAATCTGCCCTTCAATGTGACCATATTCTGGATCTTCTCGGGGATCCTTCAAGTCCCGGCAAATGATGTGTGACGTCATTGCAGGCACAGCGCTCCAGCTGCACCGTTCAGGATCCCAGCATCTGCATGTAAACGCACAATGGCGCAAGCTCAGACAGCGATGACAGTTTAATTTTGAACGTGTCTGAGAGCTCATATGAGGCTGAAGGATCGGTTTATGTTGTATCTGTTAGAAGTTTAGGAATTAGGTGCGTCAATATGGGCGATAATACGGTCATGTAGCCAGTGGTGGACTGGGACTAAAAATCATCCCGGGACTCTCGACCGGCCCACTTCGGTACCGCTAGTAAATTGTCAACGTGGGGGATGTGCTAGTGACTTATCCAACTGGCCCACTTCGGTACCGGCCCGTCCGCCACTGCACCCAGCCCAGCCCACGTAAACTGTCAACGGCCCACAGACAGTGACAGTGACAGGCTGACAGCGCGCGACAATTGTTTGGATGTGTTTTCGACCTAGAACGATCAGATTGGATTTAATTGATAGTTTTTGTGGACAAATATGAATATACTGTAGTCAACTTCATTAAAACGTTATTAATGTGCCTAAACTCAGCAATTCACCATTTCTACGCATGACAACACACTTTGTCCGTGTTTGGATCTCTCGCTGCACAGTGAAGCGTTCCCGCATTGACGTCACTTCCGGCTCCCCCCAAAACCTCAAAATGAGTCCAAGGAATTTCCCCGCGATGTTCGAAATTATTGATATTTATCGAAACGGTATTTCTTCTTTTTTAAATCGATGGTTCGAGATTACTAGTAGTCCAATATGTCATTGCACAACAGTTGTTGGGTGGGTGTCACAGGCTCTTTAAATGGTGGAGGTATACACACATATTGATAGATGTCTTGTAATGCTGTTGAGGAACCTGCGACCCAAGTTTTTCATCTCTGACCTTGTCAGGTATTGAACATTCAATAAATAAAGAACACAGAATTATTAAATATAAAACACAGAATTTGTGTGATTATACGAAATGATTTACAAATAAACACCACTGCATATTTACAACTGTTACACATGCTGCTGCATACCTGCCAACCCTACCGATTTGGGCGGTAGTCTACCACTTTTGACATGTTTCTACCGCCTACCGACTTAGCTGGCTTTCCCTACCGATTTTCAATCTTCCCAAACTATAACAAATAAAAATGACACTACATAGACACTGGACTCGACTTTTGGCGGACACCGTTTGCAGCGTCTCTGTGATCGCATCATACAAACAGTCCTCTGTGTTTCTGAAAGAGAAACAACGTGCAGATGGGGGTAACGCTGCCTTTCCTCTGCACCCCCGGGGCTGATGGGTAATCACTCCCAAATGAGTTTAAGGGAACAGAGACGAGGCATTTGAGTCCTGCAGGATTTCCCCGTTAATATCAGTGTCTCGAAAACACATGTTGGCGACTGAAAGACATCCAGTGTTTGGTCTTTTCCTGAAGCATCCTTCACCTACAGTGTCTCAACTTAAAGAGGACCACAAACACACACAGCATATAATACCATTTTGAGATTTGGGGATATTTATCGCCCATTCTTTCACTTTTTCTGACATTTTCAACACCAAACTTAATGTCTCTGTTTAGTGATCTACAGCAATCTGAAAGCCTGTACATTATCTATATCACACTTCATCAGTAGAAAAATGCAGAAAATGACTTTTTTAATGCAGTATTTTCTGATTTATGGCACAACACAAAGATATTTCGCTCAGTGCAAACCTTTGACTCTAATATGTCAACAACATGAAACAAGAATATGAACCTGGCTTTATCCAATGTTCACACAAGAGTTCTACATCCTGACACATCCTTCATCTACACTGTCTTAACTGAAAGAGGACCAGAAACACATTAAAAATATAATAAAATGTGGAGACTTTGGGATATTTATCTCCCATTCTTTTACTTTTCGGGCATTTTACAGACCAGACATGTCGTTGATGTCACTGTTTACCAAACTACCACTTTTTCTGAAAAATGCATAAAATGATGCAATATATGTTAAATACATGTATTTACTGGGGTTCCATTTCTTCTGATTACCTAGTTTGGGCGTGCACATTTGACGCACGCAAACCTACCTCTTTTGGATTTGGAAAGGTTGGCATGTATGCTGCTGTAACGCAAATGTTTCCAACTTGGGATCAATAAAGTATATCTTATCTTAAGATGATCGATGGCTACTGCCATATTTGCAAAATGTGCCTCTGAACCTTGACAAGTGCATCTTTCAGGCTTATCAATGAACAACAGGAGGGGTCACAGACATAAGACCAGCTGTTAAATAAAGCTCTTCTGACCTTAGCTGTCATGTGGGTATATATTAATGCTGCCCATTATGGGCACAAGCAATTTTCACCCATTTATTAATTATATGTTTTAAATGTGAGTGTTTCCTATCCCCTAAACCTCCAGGGATGTACACAGTTTAATACTGGCAACTTCTTATTATGGGAAATACGAAAACGTCTTTTAAAACTACAATTTCCAGCAGAGACGTGCCATAGAATAGAACATGTTGCGAAACACACAATAGCCAGCATGTGTAGTTCTGGGGACGGGGTGGGGGAGGGGGGGACGGGGTGGACCCGTTCAAATCCAGTTTTGGACAGTCTGCCGTGGTTCCATCCCATTTCAAGTGCTGTTCAACGCTCGGCGAGCACACTCAAACATCCAATCACAGAGCTCGAGGACTATCACGGGGTTTGTCAAGCGAAGCGGAGAGAATACTTACTTCCGGGTGTAAAATTCTCGAAAGTAACAACTATGAGCTGCTCCGACCCTCGGTCCTGACGGACTCCAACTTGTGTTTATTAATCAAACAAATAAATAAACACAAGGATAATTATGTGTTATTGTTGAGTAAATAACAGTGTTTAGAAAAGAATACAAAATTAGAAGGAAAAAACGATGAAACAATACAGATTTCAGTATTCTGAGCCCATACTCTCCCCATAACTGACAGCAACTAAAGTCCTACATTATTCAATTAAAATAAAGAAGTAAAAACAATAAGCGTGGCTTGATATTGAGTAAGAAAAAGGTTGATAAACGCTGTGAGAATGGGTCTGCGAAGAGCATTTCGCCGTGATCCCAACTCGTCTATTACCAACGTTCAGGGAGCTCTATGCAAGTCAATGGGACGCCCTGCCCGTTGAAAACTGACTCTCAAGGGGTACCCTGTGCGTAATAGAGTGACGGGGAGGGGCCCTGACCGTCCGGCAACATGTGACGGGTTGGGAGTGAGAACGTGTTGCCTACCATCTGAATATTATGTCCTTGATGGTGGCTCCCTGTTTCATAGTTGTGCCATGGAAAAGGGGTGAGAGTTATGGTACCATTGCATGGTCCTATGCTGACTTCACCATACACCATTATGGTAAAGCACCTGTATTCTCTGATGGTTATAGTGAAGGTCCTTCCATCAAAGACAATACGCATCAGCGACGTGGGCAAAACACCCACCCGATCATGGGCTTCAATCCAAAACCTTGATGATTTACTCTCCTGATCCTGTAAGAGGACTAGAAATGCATCTGGTGACTGAGGAACTGCAGAAGGAGGGCTGCACTGTAATCAATGCATCAGGGGATGCAGACGTGGACATTGTCAAGGTTGCAATCAAGGTGTCACAACATCAGCCCACAAGCTTGGTTGGGGGAGGTACAGACTTCTTCTGCTGTACTATGCTGAGACGACCAATAGATGCCTCCATTTTCGTTCAGACAAGTCCAAAGTCCCTAAGGTGTATGATATCAACGAGATCACTGGATGTGATACAACTTCCTGCATCTTTAGTGTTGGCAAAAAGTCAGCATTCCAGAAATGTGCGAATGGTGAATCGACCATCCAGACCTGTGCAAATGCGTTTCTGCTCCAAAATCAAGCAACACATTTAATAGAGGACCTTGGGAGAAGAGTGATAGTGATTAGGTTTGGTGCATAGACTGTATATATAAATGGACGTAGGGTCCGTGACGTCACCCATAGGATTCTGCAGAGTTGCCGAGAAGCCCTTAGTAGGCGGAGTCGGCCACTAACGGCTCGACAGTGACGTCAGAGTCCAACTCCCGCCTGCTCCAGCCTGTTCCAAATAAGGGCAAAGAGGCGGAGCCGAGGTGGGACCTGCTGCCACCGAGCTGGAAGCTCCAGAGCTAGCTGAGGCTACCAAGCTAAGCTAACATGCTCCCCATCTGCACACTACCGTCGCATTTTACATTTCTAAGGTAAGCGGACATGAAACTATTCAGCAAAACTATAAATAATAATTATTTATTGAGTTTTTAGCATAATACTTCAGAATCTTAAAATCCCTTAACGTTTGTTTGCAATTGTGCTAAATTCAACACTGGAATCAAGCAAATATTAATATGTTTGCATGACATTAGTTATTTATATTTTGATATCACTTAATTATACGTTTAATACATTTAAGTCAAGCTAAGGTACATGTGATGGTAGCTAGTTAGTGCTCTTACCTGTGATGCCTCCTCCAAACAGCATTATAACCAGACTGTATCATTAAAACCTTGTTCCCTGTGTGTGCCTCTCCACCTCTGTTTCTTACTTCTTACTTGCTACCCTTTTCCCTCAACCTATCCTAAGGGAGTTTAGCTGCTATAGGCTTGGACTGTCGGGGGACGCCTTGCTTCTTCCTTCTGTCTGTCTGTACCTGTGTACTCTCATGTTTCGATTAACCCAGCCTCCCCCAAATTTCTTTTTTTTGTGTCTGTATCTACGCCGGGATCCTGAGTCGAGGCTGATCCTGTTGCTGTGGTCCTGTGTCCTGGATCCTCTATCCTGAGTTCTGGATTGAACCTGTCTCTGCGGTCCTGCCTCATCATACTACTTCCCTGATGGCTCCCACAGGACTGTTGACATCCTCGTGGATTCATCTTCTTACTATAGACTAGTGTTGTCACGATACCAACATTTTGGTTTCGATACCAAGTCAAGAATTGCGATTCCGATTCTTTTTCGATACTTTTCTTAAAAAAAGGGAAACAGTCTTAAATGTAATTATTGTGCTTTATTTCACACCAGAACCATAACACAAACTTTTAAACAATGAGAACAATAAACAAAATAAATGACAATAATTCGTATTAAATAAAATTAAGCATCATCTCAAACAACTTTTTTGTTCTATAATTGTTTTAATATTGTATTAACATGTAATAGTACAGTAATATAAATAATTATTGACAACATGTACATTGCAGATGTTAGCCACATTGGTAAGTTAGCTAAAAAAGATAGCCATATTAGACAGTTATCATTGCCATTAATTGCCTCGTCAAACTACGAAAACGTTCGTTTGTCACAAAATAAATTACACTTCTTTGACTTAGATTTGAGGGCATGGGCTTGAGCATGATGTAATTATGTTATCTATCACATTCGCTAAACCTGTCTGTCTTTAAATTCCTTAAACAGCTCTGGATGCCGGTCAGCGAGGTGCTTAGCCAAGTTTGATGTGTTGGCTCCCTTGGTTTGCAGGGATCTAAAACATGTCTTACAGACAGGCCTCGTGGTGTCCGTAGGCTTGCCCTCACTGTCAGAGATATCGCTAAAATACTTCCCGAATGTCGCTTCTGGCATCTTTTTTGTCAACAAGCCGAGGCGCAGCGGCAGTTGCACTCCCACATGCAGCCATGCTTCTCCTTTTCTCACATGCTCTGGCAGCTAGCGCGTGCACGAGAGAGGGGAGGCACTTAGAGCGTGCTTGAGAGGGGAGGGACTGCAGGCACGGCTGCAGTGCAGGGAGTGGAAGCAGAGCGTTGAACACACACGGCTCTTATTAAAACGGCGCTTTCTCACCGGAGTACTTTTCCCCGTCATTCTTAAAGTACCGATACTAATGAAACGGAGGAATCGTACCGTTTTTAACGGCAGGGTATCGCGGTACCTTTCAAGTATCGGTACACCGTGCAACACTACTATAGACACATGAATTTCCAAACATTCGGTCTACCTACGCTATAAAATATATTATCTCTTCGATTTACACACGGCATCTATTGCACGTCTGTCCGTCCTGGGAGAGGAATCCCTCCTCTGTTGCTCTCCCTGAGGTTTCTGTGGGTTTTTCTCTGGAAGTTTTTCCTTGTACGATGTGAGGGTCTAAGGACAGAGGGTGTCGTTTTCTCATACTGATATTCTGCACAAACTTTGCTGTTGTATTTGTTGTAAAGTGTCCTTATTGCAAAGTGTTTTTACTCTATGTACAGCACTTTGGCTCGACCAAAAATCGTTTTAAAAATGTGCTATATAAATAAAACTTGATTTGATCATTAAAACTATAAGTACCAGTTCTAGATCCTTGACTTTTGACCAACGATTCAAAAGACAAAATCAACAAAATGTATTTAAAGACCAATCTTTATTTGAATGTGCCTCTTAACCTGAGATATTAGTTATACAGTAATAGTATTGATAATCTAAAAAAACTGAGCAACTCAACAGTTAACTTTATATTTCTTATTGTCTAAAGCATTTATTATTTTCATTTTCCCCCTCTCATATTCAGTGTGGACGGATTGAGACAGCGTGGTGTCCAGAGAGCTGCAGAGACTTCAGGGAGAAACCTCCGTGTGATGGACGTCCTGTCTGTTGGTTTGGAGAGGACTGAGGGTCTTTCCTCAGCAAGGAGGACCAGGCCTGATGGAGGAGGACCAGGCCTGATGGAGGAGCCCATGCTGGGCAAAGCTGATACCAACTGCACAGGCCTAGTCTGTCACTTTATTGACTAAATGTGTTTACTTATACATTTAATAGGTTTACACCTTCTGTCCATATGTGCTTTTTATTTTTTTTAAATTGATTTAAATTTAACTTTTGGTTCACATTTCAATACATTGAATTTGTATTTGCACTCCTTTCGTCCATTATTCTTACTGAAGGAGGCGTGTGGTGCAGTGGGTTGTGCATTGGTGTTCGGATCAGGGGGTCACAGGTTCAAAACCCACCCCAGTCAGCATGTTGTTGTGTCCCTGAGACACTTCACCCCAAAGTGCTCCTGTGGGGATTGTCCACAGTATTCTTGAGTATGTAAGTCGCTTTGGATAAAAGCGTCTAACAAGTGACATGTAATGTAATGTAATGAAAATGTTAGATTACACATTCACATCTGACTGAAGATTTATTTGTGACGTTGCAAACTCTGCGGTGCAAGGCATAGGTGTTGTGAAGTTCATAAAGTGAGGCAAATAGAAATAATCAGCTGATGGAGTGTAGGTGTGGAAATAGGTGCATTCGATCAGCTGACTGTGTTATTTGCCACAGTTTATAAGCCTATAACCATACCTTCTCTGAGGTGCAGCGTCACAAACAAATGATGGTCCTGATAAAAACATAACATTCATTTAGTCGTCAAAATTACTTGTCTAGAATAAATTATGAACAAGTTTAATAAACTATGAATGTGTCATACTCACTTAACGGGAAGAAACTACGCTAACTGATGATATGAACAATTTTTACCGAAACAAAACACAAATCAAATCAGGTTTTATTTATAAAGCACATTTTTAAAACGATTTTTGGTCGAGCCAAAGTGCTGTACATACAATAAAAAAGCTTTACAATAAAAACACTTTACAATAAATACAACAGCACAAATACAAAATAACACACAGGGAAATGTCAGGAGTCGTGCTCCGCTCTGACTAGAAGGCCAGAGAGAAGAAGTGAGTTTTTAGAGTTGATTTAAAAACCCCCATGGTCTGGGCCGACCTCACATGGAGGGGCAGAGTGTTCCAGAGCCTGGGGCCAGCTGCTGCGAAGGCTCGGTGCCCTCGGGTTTTAAGCCTGGTCTGGGGCACTACCAGCAGCAGCTGGTCGGCAGACCTTAAGGCTCTGGCTGGGGTGTAGCGCTGGAGGAGTTTGGCTATATAGGCCGGAGCCAGCCCATTTAGGGCTTTAAAAACAAATAAAAGGAGTTTAAAATCAATTCGGAACCGAATTGGAAGCCAGTGCAGTGAGGCCAGAATTGGGGTAATGTGGTCACGCTTTTTGTGGCCCGTGAGAAGACGTGCAGCTGCATTCTGCACTAGCTGCAGGCGTTTAATTGAGGCCTGGTCCATACCCACATACAGACCGTTGCAGTAATCCAACCTTGTGGTTACGAAGGCGTTGATGACCCTTTCCAAGTCTTTAAAAGATAACAACGACTTGGTCTTAGCCAATAGTCGTATTTTAAAAAAGCAAGTTTTAACTACGCTGCTGACCTGCTTATCAAATTTAAAGGTGCTATCGAAGGTCACTCCAAGGTTCTTGACAGAGGGGAGGATGTTTTTTTTGAGGGAGCCCAGAGTATCAACTGGGGAGGTTGGAGGTTGGGGTCCAAAAAAGATGACCTCAGTCTTACTCTCGTTTAGGTTGAGGAAATGTTGGCTCAGCCAGGATTTGACCTCTGTCAAGCAGTCCATCAATAGCTGTAAAGAGTTAGCATTGGAATTGAGAGGCAGGTAGATTTGTACATCATCTGCATAACAATGGAAGGGGACATTGTGTTTTGTAAGGATTGAACCAACAAGTCTCACAAGAAGCGTCTAAATGAGCCCTGAGCGAAAAAATGCTAACGCACTAAGCACAGAACTCTAGGTATAAATCGATCGATATACTTATCGGATCTGCACAAACAAGCTTTGCTAGCAAGCTGAGATTCCACAGATTCTATAAATATAAGTATCATCACTGAGCGATCAGAACTCGTGACGGGAAGCAAAACCAGACAACAGCTGAGATATGCTCACCTTTTGCTGTTATTCGGATCAAAAGTTGTGTTCAATGGCATTAAAACGAAAAAAACGCTGCTGAAGGTTAATCCAAAGGTTAATCCAATGTGTGTCATTTTGAAAAAATTATTGAGACGGAAACGTAGTTTTCATATTAGCTGCCAGAGTGTATGACAGCTTCCTGTTTTGGGTATTCTGGCTACGCGTCACTCTCACTCCTTATTTGGTAACGTGTGAGTGTGTGTATGTGGAACTTCCCCTCGATTCCATTGGCTCTAACGGTTAAAAAGAGATGTCAAGCATCAAAATCGACTAGGTGGGCCAGAGATAGGTCAAATCCACCCAAAGGACCCCAGAAGTGGGTTTTTTGTGCTAAATCTCTCTGAGAAGGTCACATTTCTATGGAAGCCTGTTTGCGCCACAGGAATAAATAAAAAAATCCTGTAAGTCATTATAATGACTTAGTTATCTCATTATATTGACTTAGTTATCTCACTATATTGACTTAATATCTCATTATATTCAATCAATAGGATACGGCTGTAATAGGCCTAAGGCCTTTTAGTCGCCCATGAATAAATAAGATCACTGATTCTTTATTTACTATGGATGCTGGCAACAGTCACATAGTCCAAAGTGAAGGTGATGTTTGACCAGTAATGGTCGAGGCGGGACTTTAGACAGTCTTGGATGTGACAACGCTTTCTGGCAGATCATTCCACAAGTCAACCACACGCAGGTTGAAAATAACATATTACAAAATATTGACTTAGTCAGGGGTACTCAAATACAAATCTTAAAGGTCCAAAGAAAATGTTCAATAAGACAAAGGTCCGTTTATTACGGTCATTCAAACTTTTAAACAATTGCAACAAGATTCAAAACAAAAATAATCTGTATGCAGCAGTTTTCATAGTTATTGTGTCTGTGCTTGATCACTCAGTCGCAGTGTAAGAGCTGCACAGTTATGAATAAAGGCAGCTGCACCCTCTTTCATTCAGCATTCCCATTATTGCTTTATAAATGTCTTGCCCCCTTCTGTGTCCACTGAGGTTCGTCAGGCCCAACACATCTTCAACAAACTCCCCCTTTGCCTCATCATAAAAACTCACAAACACCAG
Organism: Gobionotothen gibberifrons; assembly: GCA_943591055.1. Classification (NCBI taxonomy): domain Eukaryota; kingdom Metazoa; phylum Chordata; class Actinopteri; order Perciformes; family Nototheniidae; genus Gobionotothen; species Gobionotothen gibberifrons. The sequence goes on along the minus strand of CALSBZ010045434.1, from coordinate 11,657 downwards.
CAACTGAGCATTGTCAGTGGTGTCAGTGGACTCATCCACAGCTAAGGAAATGCACTGTGCATTTTTTATTCCATCACAAAGCTGATGAATCAAATCACCAGCCAGTATTTATGTTCTTCTGGTTGCTGTGGAATCTGAGAGGGGGATTTGCTTGATTTGACCTGTTATTTCCTCTTTTTGTTTGCCTTCAAACATGGTCTCCATCACTTCAGTCATGCATTATTTTATACTTCAGTTATGATCCAGTGGAAAGCCCTTACCTACTGGCCTAGTTAAATCAAAGTGGTTACTTTTTTTTGGCTGGACAGTGCAGTTTAACACACCGTCTTATTTGACTTTCTCAGGACTTAAAACAGTTTTTTGGGGGCAGACCCCCTCAAAGAAAAAAATATATTTACACGTAAGGTTATCATCTAAACAGTTTTGTATGCTTATCCGTGAGCAGAGCATCAAGTTGACATGTCTATTACAGCTGAATGCAGCGATTACCATTCTGTTCAGCAAAACGCCTCACAGACTTATTAAGATCCAAAGCTTTAGTGCGTTTTGATTCTCTGTCATTGTAGACCGCAAATACCTCGTTACTTCCGTCTACTTGAGTCCGAATGCTTCTCGTTTTGCTCCGTCCCGTTCAAATGAAATCACCGCCAATCATATTTCCATGCTCGCGCCAGGGCCGGGGGAGGGGTTACCCCCTGATCCCACCAGGAGCGTCTGCGCCACGCCACGCCACGTTGCGTCTGCTGGGTTTTTA
>CALSBZ010045434.1:0-10503 GCA_943591055.1 Gobionotothen gibberifrons | reverse complement strand
AACGTAACGTAGCGCAGACGCTCCCAGTGGGATCAGGGGGTTACAGGACGTGCGTCTTGTGCTGCATTCACTTGCACTCGGACATTAGAGACTTTCTCTCATAAATGTCCGATGAGCCACAACTTTTCTTTCAAAACAAAGCTGCCAACTGGGGTGGCAGCTGGGGTAGGTGAAACTAGGCTACTAGCTACAGTACAGATGCAACTAGATGAGCTGTTAACTCTCGCTCTGACTTTTTTTTTTTAAACTCTCGCTCTGACTCAGACAGGTTGAAAGAGACAAGACACGCATTTTTCCCACCAGCATTCCGCGAAGACCCGCCTTACTGCGCCTCTGATTCGCAGACTGTTGGTGGGGGGAAAAAACGCTGACGAGATGCTGAATGTGATTGGACCAATGCGTTGACAGACACACAGACAGTGGAACAGTCGGACATGCAGAGCGCTGTTTGCAGTGGACATAGCGGAGAATTTTGAGTCGTTGCGTTGTGGCGATGTCTCGCAGATAACACATATGAAAAGTATAATTTGCTCAGAGTCCAGAGACAGTTGTGGTTCGGTTTTACTCCCACCGAAAGGGTTGGACAACACGGGGCGTGACCACTCAACTTTAGTTTCGGATTTATTTGTATTTAATATGCTCTTCTCCACTCAAAGAAGCACCTTTTCTTCATACATGTCCATTTACAGTTTCAAAGTTAACTTCCTCCATAAAAAGTTAGGTTATCAACCTAAGAGAAAACACAAATACACAAATTACATAAAGAATACACCACAAAAGTCTGTCACCATAAACACATATGTAAATCAAAGCCCGTGTGCCCTGTGGCTGATCAAAACATAAGTGACAAACGTTTCACTGGCCTTTTAAAGATGGCTGACGGTCCATCATCAAAAGAGTCCCAAGGGAAACAAAATATTGGAACCAAGGTTCCTTCCCAGCTGAGACCTATTTTGCATGACAATCTGCACAACTAAACGCATATCTTAATGCCTCATGATTGAAATAAATAAATAGAAAATAAATGAATAAACAACCAAAGTGGAACTCCACACCTCCCACTTGGGCTCCTGATCACTAGATCCAGGGAGACCACACAAAATTCACCCTGGACTCCCAAAAACCAGAGTCTCTTTTAGTGGGGTGTCTGGGACTTCTTGTTTTTTTCAAGCCAAGGAGGGACGTCCTGCCCTTCCGTCTCCATACAACCGGCGCTGGAACCGGTCACAGCCCTGATGAACTTTCAGGACAGGCTTCTACTGCTCCTCCACGGGGAGCAATACCACCAGCCTCCGTACGTCTCTGCAGAGGATGGTAGTTGGGACTGGGACTGTCCATCTCTTCTGGGATCCAGCAGTGAGGGGGGCAGGAAGGCCCACACAGGTCCGAATATCAGCGTCCCGGACGACTCCTCTTCTGTCTGGATAGGCTTTTACAACTCGGCCTAGTCGAAATTGACCTCTTAAGGTGTTCTGGTCCGCGATCCAGACCAGGTCTCCCATCTGGATATTCCTGGCAGCTCTGTGCCATTTGGGTCGGAGGAACAGGTTTGGGCCTGCCAAATCACTCCAGCTTGTCCAGAACGTATCTACTCCGGCCTGGATAGCCTTTAACCTGTGCAAAAAAAACTCAAAACAATTTATTTTCCATTTTCCCCCCCCAAAAAAAACCCACAATGCTAACACTGACCCTCTGAATTAGCCCCGAGCGAAACATCCTAACCTATTACCGCACCGAAAATCACTCCAAGCTCCCTTATTACTTATCCTAGCTCTGCACATCCAGCACATCGTTTATGATCGTAAAGACACAGAATCTAACGGTGCCACCTTCAACACTGAAAGATATAAACTCGCAACAGGGGAAGCAAACACAGACATCACAACACGTAGCTTTACGGAGCTTTTACGGGACATCGTCTCACCGTAGCTGTCAATCTGATCATAAGACTGTTCAATGGCATTCAAACGAGAAAAAACGCTGCTGCATCGGTTAATCCATAGGTTGAGAAAGTATGGGCAGACTCATTTTTTTCATTTATAGTCCATAATTCCATATTTGTGTAAAAATCGGAGACCAAAAGTTAGCTGCTAATGGTAGCCACCTGCTGCTGCTGCTCCAATGCTTTGACTGACGCGGCAGTCTAACAAACAGACATGACCAAATAAGGACTATGTGGGACTTCCCCTCGATTCCATTGGCTCTGACGGTCAGAAAGAGATGTCACATGTCAAAATCGAACAAGGGGGGCCAGAGATAGGTCAAATCCACCCAAATGACCCCAAAAGAGGTTGTTTTTTTCTAAATGTCTCTAAAAAGGTCAAATATCACTTGTTTTGCATCAATCTTGATACAGGGTACTTATTATATGTTGTACTTTGGATTCCTAAAGCTTTTAGTCTACTAACCCATCATCCAAGGTTAGTTTTCACTACTATATTTTTTGGACGGACACTATAATTTACAGTTTTTTACCATGTTCAATCTGAGTTTTCTTTAAAATAAAAAAACATCTATATTGATTCTGACTTTTCTACATCCAACTCACAGGTTTATCATTACTTTGAGAAAAAAGATTATTAATGTAACCCTTTTAGAAGGGAAGATATGGTCATTTGTTCTGGGAATGTCATTTTCAAGCCTGAAACATGAAAAACAGGCTTGGGGTGTAACAGGTTAAAAAGGTAACATGTAAAGTAATGTTACTGGTATAGGCCTAATGTTAAATAGATAAACGTTAAATATAGCATGTACCGACCGTTTGGATGGCCGAACTGACTCGAGGTAGGCCTAGGTGTCTAACGTAACTGTATTGCTATATTTCGTGTAGTGTTAGCTTACTGGGTTTAACTGACGTATTTATTAAATAACATAAACATTTCCTGTTCAGCAATTTCTTTACAATAATGTGCGTGAGTACTAGTGTTAATTTCGTCAGCTATTTTTTAATTTAGTTTTAGTCTTAGTCCTGTGTTAAATTTCCGTTTTAGTCATTTAGTCACCTTCATCCTGTTTTTATTTAGTCAAGTTTTAGTCGACTAAAAGTCAGAGCATTTTAGTCTTATTTTAGTAGACTAAAACACAGTGATGCAAATTAGTCTCTTTTCGGCGCCTCCCGCTTTTTTAACGCTGATTTGGGTGACTTGTGTAATTTGTGGAGAACCGAAGAGTTTTCGTTTTGGGGGGGGGGGTCCGTCCGTCCGTCCGTCCGTCCGTCTGTCCGTCTGTCTGTCTGTCTGTCCGTCCGTCTGTCCGTCTGTCTGCAATAGTATGAAGCGGACAACTTCTCACTTCAAAAAAGAAGAAGAAATCTAGATCGCTAAATAATTAAACAAGGGAGTGCCTGTTTTTCCTGGCCAAGGACAGGTTCAATGAACACAACACGAGCGTAACGTGTCTTCACGTGGTTATGTCTCGTCTGAAAGGAGTGACGGAGAGCACCGGAACGCCGCTCCAGCTCTTCAAATATTGCAGTACCCATAAGGAGCCGTACACATGCCGCAGGGTTTGCGTGGCTGTGTCTTTAGTTGTAAGCACAGTGGCGATCGGTTGTTATTAGCATCTGGTTAGCTAGCTATGCTAACGAATTTAAAGAGCTTTTCTACAACCAGGTGGAAGAGAGCTCTCTCCTGAGGCTCAAATAACCTCAGCTCAGTGAGGTTAAGGCACACCTTGATATGATCATTATAGTTATTAATGAGATATTAGAGACTACATTTAAAAACAGGTATAAAATACTATATGACAGTAACAAAAAAGTTGTTAAAAATAACAAGAATAGAGTTTAAAAGGGGAGTGATTTGTAAAATATCCAAAAAGAAAAATCTGCTTACAGTTCTGTTTCATATGGTTGTTGAGATGTATCCATAGATCTCCTCATGTTGCTCTCAAAGTGCATCAGATTGATGCTTTTAACGTCAATATTTAAAAACAAATCTTCCCGGGGATCATGCCCCCGGACCCCCCGGAGAGGAGGTTAGGTCCCCCCCCACTTAAATCATGATAGGATACTAAATACACTTGCACACATCTTGTGTCCATATCTTTCTGTTTTGGTGGTCATGCCACACCATGCACGTGCATGCATGCGCGAGTCATGGTAAGATATCTGGAGTAAGAGGTTGCTTTTTCTTTGCACAGCATGAAAGAAAGGCCAAATGAATGGGCTGTGATTTTAGCTTTTTTAAGCAGAGGTTGATTTCAATAATTTGTACGGCCCTCCGAGGATGTTGTAAAAATTGAAAGGAAAAAGGTTCCCCACCCCTGCTGTAAATAATAATAAAAACCATTGATTTCTAACTTAACATCGCTGTCTCCTATTGATCTGAGTATATTATAAAGAATAGCCAGTTAATTGAAGCATTATAGCACAGGCCTTTGTCAGATGGTATATTACGCTGTTTTTTTTCTGCTTCGAATAGTTCTCTCTTTTTTCACCATACCTGTGTTTGCATCACTGAAAACAGTAAATATTTTAGTCAAGATTTAGTCGACTAAAAGTCTGAGCATTTTAGTCTTATTTTAGTCAAAGAAAACTAATTATTTGAGTCTACTTTTTGTCAATGAAAACTGTTGAATCTTTTTTAGTCATCAGATTATATAGAACATTTCAGTCCAACTAGTCTAGCCAAAACCAATAATTTGTCATTTTAGTCAAACTTATTTCACAATAAGATTATATCTTGTCCTTATTTGATGAAAAACACAGGTTGAATGATTAAGAATGCAGCTTTGCAGAGAGTATCTGGTCAGGTTTGTGGTGTTTTTACCAGCTGTGTTATGGCCACATTGCTTCCCTTCTGATAAAACAATGCATTCACTTTTTTTCTCCGCCTCATTGTAGTGAAAATGGGCCCAAATATCACATTGTTTCTTTCTCCCAAGCAGTGGTGGCTTTAGACTTTTTCGTTGTCAGTCATTTTGACGGACAGGATCGTAACATTTCCGTCATAATCCATTATTACCCGTCGAGTGCACAATTGATCACTCACTCGCGCTGACGGGGGGGTATTCGGTTAACGCGAGTGCGACCACTGCTCCCAAGCCCTGTTGTTGCCATTTTATTTTCCGTTAAATAAGGTTAGTTCGACCATGAGTATTCCTGACAATTCATATTGTGCCGCTGCCCGGTGTAATTCAAATGTACCGCCGCGCGCAGCACGGACACACAGCTGCTGGCCAGCCGCAGCACCGGAAATGGAACTGCTGGGAGAAAAACTGACTATCAGAGATGTAACGTTATCTTTGATAATATTTCGTCTCCTCATAGTAAAGAGAGATTTTGGCATAGTTTTGATTTAGTAAACTACATTTTCGTCTCGTCACTTCTCGTCAACGATATTGCATGATGATTTCGTTACAGTTATTGTTTACTGCCGTCGGTACCGTCTCGTCAATGAAATTAACACTCGTCCTGTGCAGCTTAACCCCCAGACCACTCGCCACAGCGTTCCAGAGCTCGGACGTGAACTGTGAGCCCCTGTCCGAGGAAATGTCTGACGGGGTGCCAAAACGACACACCCACGTCGCAATGAAAGCCCGGGCAATGTCTGTGGCTGATGTTGACACGAGAGGAGCCGCCTCCGGCCAACGGGTCGTCCTGTCCACCATGGTGAGGAGGTAGGAAAAGCCCTGAGAGGAGGGCAATGGACCAACCAGGTCGATATTGACGTTGTCAAACCTCCTCTCAGGCACCAGGAAACGCTCCAAAGGGGCCTTCGTGTGGCGGTGCACCTTAGCGCGCTGACAAGCCACGCACTTACCAGCCACGCACTTACCAGCCACGCACTTACCAGCCCAAGTCCTCACATCCTTCTTCAGCCCATGCCAGACGAACTTCGCGGCCACCAAGCGCACCGAAGGCTTAACACCGGGGTGTGACAGTCCGTGCACTGCCTCGAACACAGAGCACCTCCAGCTGGCGGGAACGACTGTCCGCGACAGGCCCGTGGAAACGTCGCACAGGAGGGTAATGCCCGCGGGGCCGAATACCACGTCTTCCAAGCGCAGCCCCGCGCCCTCCACCTTCAGAGACTGGACGCCGGGGTCTGCGACCTGGTCCGCCGCCATGCGAGTATAGTCCAGGCCCAACTGGCATTTTAGCCATGCCTCATTTCGCTCTATGTGCTGTTTGCTGTCTACGGGGCTGATCTCTGTGAGCTGCAGCTGACCACGCCCCCCTGCAGGACAGGGGAGCCGTGCCCTGATGAAGTCAAGAGAATTACAGCACTTGCCTCGACGGGGAGGGATTGCATTGAATTAAAGCAGCGGGAGCAAACGCTTGCCTCGGGGAGGGAGAACGGAGAATAAACAGAAGGGTAACCATGGTAACTATGGGCGGGAAGTCTCTTCGCTGCTTTTGTGGCAGACTACAGCGCCACTTACAGGCCTGGCATATGTACTACAGCATCTCCAGCGCTTTCGAGCGGAAATGGCCGGCCATGGCCCAACCCCACATTCCCCTGATAGGTGGAGAGTTGGCCCAATAGCCGTAGCGCCACTTCTGTGACGACATAGAAGTGTTCAAATCTGGATCAGTCTGTATCAGATCCATTGCAGCCCCTTTTTTAGAGATTTGGGTATGGAGGAAAATAGAGAGGGTTGTGTTTTCTGACACTTGGTGAGTTCCCTGGAACACCGGGGACACATATTCATGTATAAAAGACGTACAAAAGTGCATTTTGCATGATAGGTCCCCTTTAAGGTTACTCTGAACATGAGCTGTGCATGCTTGTATGGTACTTCCGTCCCAAGCAGCATACACAGAGGAAATCAGCCAAACGTTCATTAACCAAAACGAAACACAACCGCTCAGTTTCACAGGTAAGGATACCGTCAATCACAGATTCTGGTAAGGCAATGTCCAAATGTGGATTTGAAATTACACTTGCCAGTTCTGAAGATGTGTTGGTATCCTGCCGACAACGCCAATTTATAAGGGGAACTTCTGCAGCAATGGAGAGTCAGGACTCGAGGAGAGTTGGAGCTTTGATGTCAAACACTGATAGTTTATTCACAAGTTTACGGCCGGAGAATTCATATCACAAGTCACAGCAGCAAAAGGTTCTGACTGCACGGGTGGGTTGCCATGTCAATTCTGCCCAGCCTCTCTCTTGGTAGACCTTTTAACTAGTTTACAGAGAGTTAATCCACATATTGGGGGATGTTGCGTAAACACCTGGGAACACTGGAGATATCTCCAGAATCCGTCAATAATCACTTGTCTGTGGTGCTTAGAAGCCAGCGTTCTCAGTCGTAAAACTGTGAGAACGCGGGTTAGTGATAAACGTCAACAGGCAATAAGGTTAAATATTTAGAAGTAAAGACAGAATTATTCCCCAACAATATTTATGTATAAAAGACATCAAAAAGTGCATTTCGCATAATAGGTGACCTTTAATAGTAAATTAGACATAGTTAATTATTAGGTATCTCTTTTGTACCCGTGGAATTGGCATTGGCACCGTGGCATCCTGGTGAAAGGATGACTCCAGTTCTATGTAAAGGTGAGTCATAGTCAACTGTAAATAAATATCAATTGGTGCATGTGGTTTTGTGAGAAATTCCCTGAGAAAAAACTCACAAGACTTAACCTGTCACGGCATTCCTGGCATCAGAGAACAATGAAGTCAAGTCACGGCATTCCTGGCATCAGAGAACAATGAAGTCAAGCTGAAAAGAGCTTCAGGGCATCTAGTGAGTGTGAATGATGAAGGGAACTCTGAGTGTCACAAAAGAGAAAACTGGAGGTTTTATAAATATAAAGTAATAATATCTAAATGCATGGGTTTAGGCTTGGGGGTGAAAGATGAGTTAAAGGAAAAACTAAATTCAACAGTTCATATTAATACAATGTGGAGACCTTATATAATAATAATAATAATCTGATCATTAGATAATAGCTGATGGCAGTACCAGGGGCACAAAACAAACATAGTAATCCAATGTATAATAGTAACAGGTACAAAAGACGAGAAAATTATATATATATAAAACCTTAAAATATAAAATACAATAAGTGCAAGGGGATAAGGATTTTTATTTTCGATCATTCATGGTCTTTAATAAAGTAAAAAAACTCATTATGAAAAAACATAGGAAGCACCTTAATTAACCTGTTAAACCCTGAGCCTGTTTTTCAGGTCTCAGCCTCGAAAATGACATTCCCAGAACAAATGACCATAACTTCACTTCTAAAAGCGGCAAATTAATAATCTTTTTTCTCAAAGCAATGATAAACCTGTGAGTTGGATGTAGAAAAGTCAGAATCAATATAGATTTTTTTTATTTTAAAGTAAATTCAGATTGAACATAGTAAAAAAAATGTAAATGATTGTGTCCGTCCAAAAAAAAACAACATTACTTCTAGTGAAAACTACCCTTGAATGATGGGTTAGTAGACTAAAAGCTTTAGGAATCCAAACTATAACATATAATAAGTACCCTGTATCAAGATTGAAGCAAAACAAGTGAAATTTGACCTTTTTAGATTTAGCACAAAAAAACACTTCTGGGGTCATTTGGGTGGATTTGACCTATCTCTGGCCCCCCTTGGTCGATTTTGATGATTGACATCTCTTTTTAACCGCGAGAGCCAATGGAATTGAGGTGAAGTTCCACAGAGAGGCAAAGTCACTCCCCTTCCGGTGGACCTCTATGGGACCGTATTTCGGAAAAATTATGTATTGAAGTCAATGGCGAGAGAAAGATTATCTTTCGATCCCGTTTGAATTGTGCCATGAATTACACATATGATGTTTGACAATTTTTTAAAGATAATTTTGCAAGTAAAAACAATTAAAATGTGCCGTAAAACTGTGAAGTAACACATTTGTTTGTGTGAAACGCTCAATGAACTACATCTCTGGTCTCGCACACGTCACCAACACCAAGATGGCCGTCACGTTAGCACATTTCACCCATGGAAGTATAATAAGAACTGGATACAGTGTTGGAGGAGGGGCCTCATTCATTCCTATGAGAGCTGCTCATTGGCGCATGAAAACAAAATGGCCCAACTTTTGAGAGAGCGAAATGTCACAGATTACCCGTATGTGCATGCGCAACTTTAACCACGCCCCCCAAAAGGCTCGTTCACATCAAGCACGTCAATTTGCGTACAAGTAACAGCACCGCGCGTTCATGACAGCATGGTACTGGATTGTTATATGATGGATTTGATATTAACGAGGCGGCAGTTAGCAGCTAGCGGCTAGCTAGTAATTATGCTAAGTTACATATCAATCTTTATGTACTTTATATTACGCTGATGTAACAGGATCTAGTGATATCCAAGCAACAGAGCTTAATTTAGCATGATACTTTTGTGGGTTGTACATCAAACCACTTGGTAATATATACAGATATATGTATTTTGAAGCCTGTTATGATCATTTGTGAGTTAAATCTTTATCTAAAAAGTAAAGCTGATTATGGATTACTGTGGTGGAGTTAAAAAGCCTATTTATCTTTGAAATGTGATGGAGTAAAAGGATAGTAACTGTGATTATTCATGTTAAGTACCCCACAAGTAACTAAAACATATAGTACTTGAAGGAAAGGTGTCAAATGTTCCCATAAATACCAATATCACACACTACAACACAGACTATAACACCCCTTGTTGTTAAATACCAACCATGTGTGTAAATGACGTAACAAAGTTAGCTTAATTAAAAAAGAATAACACAATTAATGTCATAGTTCAATTAGATAAATAAATACTTTATTTCATGTTATTTTATAATCGTTAAATATGGCATGATTTAATACAGTTTGTTTTACATGTTAAACCGATATGCGTATGTGTTTCTTGTTCCTAGGAACTAATGTTTGTTGTTACACTGGACAACTCAACGTGGGTTGAAGTCTGTGACAAAGTTTAATGTGACAAAGTTATACAGAAAAGGAACTGTAAGATTAATCTCCTTTCACGACAAGCGGCCAACGAGGTATTTGTTTTCATTTTCTTATTTTCATACATATGTGTAGCACAATATGCTAATATGTTTGGCTATGTATATGTGTCATTCGGTGTTGTAGTTCTCACGGCGTAACGGAAGAGGGGAGGCTACAGGATGAAAACTCCAATAAATAAACGCCCGTTTTAAAGAATCGACCTGTGTCTGTGTCGTGAAGAGAGCTACAGTGAGAACTCGCCTGCTCAGCGTGGGTGGGAAAGACAACGAGACTGGAGCGAGAGACTACGCTGCGTTCAAGGACCATCCAACACATCAGAGAAGCAACGCCAGTGGTCCGATCCGATGAGATCCCCAAAAGAAATGAAATGAGATGTACTGGGTTTCTTACCTTACGAGCTAGCTGCGGTGATCTATGGATATAATGAGAGATTATACGGGGACAGAGAGACATCTATATTGACTAGCGTAGAACTAAGAGTTGGATAAGCGTGGGTGGACGCGTCCTGGCTCACGCGAGCCTCTGGCCCTTACAGTCGAACATGAAAATAAAATGCGTGGATGTCACATCCTGGCTCACAAGCCT
>CALSBZ010045433.1:0-11436 GCA_943591055.1 Gobionotothen gibberifrons | reverse complement strand
GACTCGGGTCCTGATAACCTCTCGCACACTGCCAAAGAAGAAGCATTAATAGAAAGGACAGTAGAGACCAGTACCTCTGCTTTTTCTGAAGGTCCAATTGAGCCCACGATAGAAACTGAAGAAGCTGAACACCTCTCACATGCCGCCTTAATCCTGAATGCACAAGACTCCTTGCCTTTGAATAATGAATCGAATGTAGAATCATGCTCGGTGAATGTAGACAAGGCTCTGATAGCGTCGACAACATTTGTCGTCGAAGGAGAACAGCTGAAGGAGATTGGAGCGAATGACAAAGCTGCCGTGACAGAAACGGAGAATTTAAGCGACGACGAGCGAGACGTTTTAACCCAAGTTCCTTCCTCTTTTTCGGAGGATCTTCATGTGTTAAAAGGAACTAGTGGCATGTTAGTGAAAGAGCTTCTCTGTCATGTTCCTGCTGAGCTGTCCAAAGCTCCTGAAGCAAAAGGAGAGCACGCAGAGGAAGAAGAAGCCATGACGCTGGAATCGATAACTTTAGCAAAAGTCATGGAGGGATTCGGAGGTCTTGAAGATCTGTTAGAAACAAGGAATGCACTGGAGGAAGAAGCTGAGGTACTCGCCAAAGAGGAGGAGATGAGAGTTGAGACCGCACAACAGGACGTTGTTGTTGTTTACGAGGACACGTCAGAGGAAGACATTTTAACGCTGGATTCTATCTCTGAAGCTACAGATGCAATAGAAGCCGAGGCCGCTGTCATGCTGGAGGCCATACTTGGTCTTAAACAAGCAGCCAGACAGCAGGAAGAACGGCAACATGGTGAATCTATTGACCAGGAAGCAGAGAAGGAGTCCGTAGGGCAGCAAGCGAGCGTGTTGGAGGCGATGGCTGAAGTTGAGGTGTCTATGGAGAACGAGTCTCTGAGCGAAGCCACCGATAGTCTGGAGAGAGAAGCTGATTGTGGAGAGGTGGAGGATATGGAGGCGACTGAGATTCTGAAGAGGTCTGAAGATCTGCAGATAGATGTCCTGACGGAGGAGCGGCTCATTTCTGTTTCTGGACACGAGGAAGGAGCAGGCCCTGTTGGTCAGGAGGTCATAAGAGCGGATATTTCGGAGGGTAAGTCTGACTCCTGAAGTTGTAGAGGCATAGGTAGAAGCAAATGAAAAGGGGAGTAGTAAGAAGATACTAGAGATGCAACAATGAATCTGCTAAACGTTGGAAAAGGCAGTTTTTTGCTGTGTTTTATTATCATTTCTGCTTGGCTATTTGTGTGAGGATTTTACAACCTAGATAACAGCTTTATAACAGGATTTTATTGACATTCGTACTTAGCTACAGTGTAGTTATGTCAATGAAAATCTTAGGTCACAAGCTCCTCCAACAGAGCAACACAATAAAACAGAGAAAATAGTTAAAATAGTGCAAGTACATACAAATAAAATACAGTAGGATAGAATCTTGTGAGATGTGGCAGCTGTTTCCCCCTGATACCAGTCTTTAAATGGACGGACGGACAGACAGACGGACGGACAGACGGACGGACAGACGGACGGACAGACAGACGGGCAGACAGACGGAGAGACAGAAAGACGGACGGACGGACAGACGGACAGACGGACGGACAGACGGACGGACGGACAGACAGACGGACAGACAGACAGGCAGACAGACGGAGAGACAGACGGACGGGCGGACGGACGGACGGACAGACAGACGGACAGACAGACGGACAGACAGAAGGACACACAGAAGGACACACAGAAGGACACACAGGAGGACACACAGGGAGGCGCGTGGCGTAGTGGGTTGTCCGTAGGTGTTCGGATCAGTGAAGCACAGGTTCAAACCCCACTGCAGTCAGCATGTCGTTGACAGACAGACAGACAGACAGACAGACAGACAGACAGACAGACAGACGTGTGTCTTACTGATGTGTATCCTGCGTGGTTGATTTCCCTCTGAAGGTTTGAAGCTGTACAGTGTAGTTTGTGAGCGCCATCCAACTCTGAGATGGACCCTTTAGAAATAGATGTATTGATTGAAACTGAATCTGATGCACACCTCGGCTCCACGCGTCCCTGTGCAGAGCTGGTTAAATTATAAAGGAAGAAATCAAAGCACCAGGATAACAGATAAACAATGATCTGTGTTAATGGTAAAATACAACAATACAAATTAAGGAGTACTCCTGCTCTTTCTCCCTGCTGGGAGACCTTACTGTCTGGTCAGCGAGTGGACAAAAAGAGAGAAAAAAGGATGTCACAGAGACATGTCACAGTTTCAAAGCGGGAGGAGCTGTCCAGCAACTCCCTTAAGGAGATCATTGATTGGCCCAGCCGAGGGGCCCAGAAACAACAGTCTTTTAAGAGATAAAACAGATACCTTTGGTGTCGGGTACCAACCTCTCTGCAAAACAAGTTCCTTATCTCTGGATCTTCAGCGGAATGCACAGACACACATTTTTTCCCCTCCTCCTCAGTGGCCTCCTCAGTTTAACACACATTGTTTCACATTAAGATTTGGCGTTTTCAAGATATGTTTAAGATATAATTGTTTATAGTTGGCTAAACATAAGTACATACAAGTAGGTCACTTCAATCCCCCTTTTGATCTCACCTCAAGAGATCAATTTACACAAGGCATTCACATTATAACATTATAAGCTGAGATTTAGAGCACTTTAAACATTCGGGAACAGCTCCACATAACAACTTCATATGACAGTGGAGAGAGACCAAAATATGTTAAAAAACTGCATCTTTATCTGCTGAGTCATCGTATCTGTCCTCTCCCTCAGAGGCATAAGCCAAAAGGGGCATTTGGTACGAAGGGGGAGGAGCAGATTTTCCTTCAATGGTGGAACTGATTAGTTTGATACATAATGAGCGGATGCACGGTATACAACAACAACAACCACATGTTACTAAAATGTCAATAAAAGTAGCCATAGAAATCAAAAGAGACATTACTAAACCTTTCCATTGACCAAACATATTAGTAAACCATTCTTCCAAGGGATTGTGGATTCCTGATTGTTCATGCATAGTTTTGGATAGTGTGCGAAGGCCTTCTAAAGCCTTTGCGACGGAACCGTCCGGAGCCGTATTGTTTGGAATGAAAGTACAACACATATCACCAAACATTGAACACACACCTCCACACTTTCTCAGCTAACACCATGTCAAGAGCCATTCTATTCTGAACTGCCGGCCCCACCTGTTCAGCGAGTCCTTCTACAGCGTCCCTAGTGAGATTAGCTGATCACCCCACCGTGGATTGTTATCCATTCTGCTAGTCCCCGGCGTCCTTTTCACCCAGCCTGCTGACGGCAGCTTCTGGGCTGGCGATAGGAGTGATGTCCTCTGGTTTCTTCTCCTCTGGTCCGCTGATGGCGGCTTCCGAGTTGTCTGCTGAAGGGATGTCCTCGGTGTCCTCCTCCTGTCCTCTGATGGCGGCTTCCGGGTCGACCTCCTCTGCGAGGGCCACGTCCGTCCTGATGTTGTCTAGGGTCCTTCCAGGGTCCTTGTGGTTTTCCCAACCGCGCACTGGCTCCAGTGGGACCAGATGTCCCCCTTTCCTTCTAGGCAGACGGCATGGGAGATCCTCTGGGTCACTCTGTAGGGGCCGGAGAACCTGGGTCTTAGCCACTTGGGTCTGATGACCTTCAGCCAGACGAACTCCGCTGTGTTGGCCTCGTGCTTCTCGGGTCCCCCTTTGGCCTCTGCAACCTGAGTGGAAAAGTCTGACCCCAATCCCTTAAGTTTCTATTATGAATTTTAATTAAATGTATATCCCCATAATGACCTAAACAATAAAGTCTATGGCTTTTACTTCTTTATCAGGCTAGTTACAAGATGTTGTCTAAATTAAATTCTGTCTCATTACATTACTAAGTTTTAGCTTAACTGTAATATGTTCTACATTTCAAACCTCAGGTACTCTAATATCTGTTGAAATATTACAAAATTGTTTCATTATCAGAGGTCAACTTCTTCGGTATCCCATTCTGGAATTACATCTCTCACAGTAGCCCCTTGGACACTGATTCTGCATCTGTGTTACCTGTTATAACTCAATCAATATTTAGAAACATGTCAACATTCACCAAACAGTATCTTATGGATATGGAGCAGGTTCATTCTAAAACTGTCAATCAATGGTCAGATTGAACATCCAAGTTGGGGCGGCAGGTTTCCTTCAGTCCCTAAATGAAAAATGTAGATTGTGAATTTGACAGCCATGTTGATACAATACATTACACACACACTCCCCCTTTTTACACATGAACTCATGTGTAACAAAATCCTGCAATGGGAAGAAAACGTCCAGGTAATCATTGATTATAAGAAAATACCAAACATTATACACAAATTTACATCCATTATTTTCCACAGTAAACACTTCAGTGAAAAGAAGTATTTCTCTCCGTCTTTCAGTCCTAAAAGAAACAGAATCTTCAGATTTTAGTTTGAGCTTCACATTTTGCAAACCGCCGCTGCCTGTGGGAGTACAATAGCATCAAGTAGATTAGAAACGGGTCACATGCGCGGTTTCCCCTTTATGTGGAATTTTTAGGAAACCTCTCCTTTCCCTTGGAGCTCCAAAAATAATATATTAGTCCAAAAACATGCTTGGTTAGTTATTGTCTTAGAATCATGCAGTTACCCTGATCACATGCCGGCATTCATTCACACTCACACTGTCTGGTTGTCAGGTCAGGTTTGGTCAGGTACACCCCAGAGTCAGTCATTGACAGTGCTTTTGTCACACTGTCAGTCAGGGTCAAAGGTCATTTGGTCTCGGCCTTTTGGCCATGTCGTGCTCTGCAGAGTCTTTACAAAAATATGTCATATGCGGAGCGCCATTCCTTATTCATTCATGATTTCAACTATGATTTTCAAGATGGTTCTAACTTTTTATTGGGACTTCTGCCTCCCACCCTTCCTGAAACTTGGTACAAAACTCACTTCCTTAGAGTACTACTACTACTGCAATTCATTTACACCTAATTAGTATTAAAATGTCTAATAGATCTATTTCAGGTTACTTGTGTACATAACTATTATCTTGAGTCTGAGATCTAGGATCTGTGTAGCTCTGCTATGCATTTCATAGCTCATTATACCCATTTATCTTCAATTCTGATCTACTTAAAAAAAACAATGTTAAACTCTTTAGCAGTGTGTGGAGCCTTGGGTGTCCGAACATGCAACAATCACTCCATCCTTTATCAAGGATTTAAAAACTGAAGTTATTTCATATTTCCATCTTAAAGCCCTCCTAAGGTAATAAATATGCTACAATGGTGAAATCAATACTTTAGATTGGAATACTATATTTGGCTTGGCACGAGCCCTCCCTTTAACATTATCCATACAAATAAAGATTTGTCTTATAGAGTGGTTCCTAAAACTATCCTGTTAATGGTGATCAATATTGTAATGAATGAGATCACTACTATTCACACATGAATACAAATCTCTTAAAGAATAATTTGTTAACATGATGAAAAGATTTAAGAATATAGTTCTACTCTGTACTCCAAAACACCCACTGCTTAAAGTGTAGTGAATATTTCCATCATGTCTCCCCCTTTATCCCTCAGTATGTTTTAGGATCATTTTCTCATTTTACTTTAATAGTTTCCTCTTGCTATTTTAATTTACCAATTGATTAATTCATGGTCAATAAATCTTTTTGTCTTTACGTATTTATCAAGTCTATCCAAGTTCTTTAAATGTGGTCTCTTTTATGTGCGTTTTGTGAATAAGTGTGTTTATGTGTAAACTCACTCATTCCCGTTCTCCTTTTCTCCTCCTCTGGTTTTCTCAAGCCGTGACCCCGGCCTCCCCACTTCTAATCGACCATGCCAACTCCTCTGATTCTGTCTTCTCTTCAGTCCATCAGCTCTTGAATCCATCCGCTGTAACTCTTTTAGGCAGCCTTTGGCCCAGTTACGTCTGCAGCCCACATCATGCCACTGTTCTTGCACTGCTTTGCATGTCATCTCCTCCTTTACAGTCTCTTCGCTGCTTTTATGGAGGGCGGATTCTGCTGTGTCCCACACTTTGCTCTTGACAAATCTCGTGGCTCAGCTTGGAACGTCATGCCCTGTCTAAGGGACTGATGAGAGTATCTCCCTGTATGTCAGCATAAAGTTTGGTTCTGGATGCCTCCGGTGGAGATAGTTCTGGCTGCAGTCTTGTTGTTGTTGTTTCAGCTCTGGTTCTCTGTCTGTTCGATGGAGAAGGAGGAGTCTCCTGTTGGGTTAGGTCTTTTGTCTGCTTGGAGGGTCGGGGTCGTAGCCTTTCTGACTCAGAGGGGGTGTCCAGGTCTCGGGACGCATTACCTATAGGAAGTCTAGCACACTGAGGTTAAATAAATCCAACCCTTTCCACTCTGTCTTTTCTAATCATACTATCTGTCTTAGTTGTTAAAAGCCATCTACTAATGTTATTACAAAAACTCCCTCTAAAAATTATTTCATCCATTGTTACATATTTACCCAACATAACCCTTTCAGGAAACCATTTTCTCCTATAAATTGGAATACTTACATGTTTCAAGCATCATATATTTCACACACTACGAAAGAACAACTCCATATTTTCTCCAATATTCTAAATCCCACTGTTACTTAGAACAGTAGTAAACTTGCAGAGCACACCAATCAGATCACAGTAATATAATTTGACTCAAGTGTAGGCCTATGTCTACTTTCTATTATACTTATTACTTTCGGTGAACATTTATTTATATTATCTAAATTGCTGTCGTTCATAAACATTTAAAGCTGAGCCTAAATTTCCTAACGTCTCATCTCCTCCCACTCTGTCTTTTTTTTAAATTTTGATATACTTTATTAATCCCTGTGGGGAAATTGTTTCTCTGCATTTGACCCATCCTAGTGTTAGGAGCAGTGTGCTGCCATTTTGAACGGCGCCCGGGGAGCAGTGTAGGGAACGGTGCCTTGCTCAGGGACACCTCGGTAGCACTCGGTCTTGCCGGGACTTCCAGTTGCCAAGCCAAATCCCTATCAACTTCGCCACCACCGCCCGTCTTCCGCTATCATTCTATCATGGAGGAACCGGAGGTCGGCACAAGCCTTTTTCTTGTCTTCCTGTTTGATTCCACTGAGAATCAATCTCTCAATCTGTCCCCATTGTTCTTGGAAACTTCCAGGAATTTGAATCATTCTTCTCAAACTGTCCTCCCTTGTTGACTTCGCTTTTATTTATATGACTAGGTTAATATGTGTTCACTTGTATTTATTAATATACTGGACAATTATTGTCGTTACTCTTAACATACTTATTCTATTTATTTAAATGCCCTGTCCTCAATTCAGACATGCAAATCGTATGAGTGTAATATTCAAAGTTTGAAACTGCAACAATACAAAAAATGTCCAGCAGATGGAGCCAAATATAAATGTCTCTGTTTGTGTTGTTACCCCCCTGTCAGCCACTAGATGGCAGCAGCTGACCACGAATGAGCTTCCCTCTATTGGTGCAACTCAGCAGACTCGCCTCCAGGAAGCAATAGGCTATGTTTCTGCAATTCCCTCTCAACTGCTACACAGATATTACATCACACAGTTATATTCCCCGTACAGATTATCCGGCTTTTATTGCGCGATGTTTGTTTCAACAGGTTGGGAGATTTCTGAAGGCGCTTCGACACTTCCTCGAAACCCAAATCTGCAAAACCTTTTATCGTCACGTTGAGCCTTCTAGATTACTCCCACAAACAAAGGATAAATGAGGTCCGGTCGCTTCAAATGGGTTTTTGAAGTTTGCGTTACTCTCCTTTGGATTTATTACATATAACTCACCTCCAGCTTCTATAAGCCTCGGATTTGTTATTCAATTTTGTCTTGGATGGAGACTCGATACTCCACTAGACTTCCCCAGTTAGTTGCCGTGCGGGACTCGATACCACGCAACCAACACTACACTGCTTCACTTTTATGTTATATACCTTTCCTACCTAACTAAAATATGTATTGTATATTCTACCGTAACTTTAAACACTGTGAGTGTCTTTGACAACTCTAAAATGTAGTTTAGCCAATCACAGACCTTCGATAGAAACAGGCGTCCGTTTACCTTTTTGTCGTTCACAGGGCCCTGCGTTCAGTTGTCAAAGCTATTCGAAGTGTGGTCCCTCGACCCAGTCCGGTCGCTGGTGCTCCTTCCTCAGTCTCTGCTCACAAACGTCGGAGGTCACCATTTGTTGGGGCCGCTCTGAGTTGTCTGATGCTCGGCTCCGCGCGTCCCTGTGCAGAGCTGATTAAATTATAAAAGGAAGAAATCAAAGCACCAGGATAACAGATAAACAATGATCTGTTTTAATGGTAAAATACAACAATACAAAATAAGGAGTACTCGTGCTCTTTCTCCTGTCTGGGAGATCTTACTATCTGGACAGCATGAGGACAAAGAGAACGAAAACAGCAAAGGCAGGGACACAAATACAAATAGCAGCGGAAGGAGCTGTCTTGATTGGCAGATACAAACACGAGGGTCTTGTCGCAGCCAATCAGCGCGAGCCAGGAATGCACACACATACACACTTTCTCCCCTCTTCCCTTCTCTGCGGCCCCCCTTTTAACACACAGTTACACATTAAGATTAGGCGTTTTCAAGATATGTTTAAGATATAGTTGTTTATAGTTGGCTAATACAAGTAAATACAAGTAGGTTACTTTAGTACATACAAATAAAATACAGTAGGATAGAATCTTGTGAGATGTGGCAACTGATACCAGTCTTTAAACGGACGGACGGACGGACAGACAGACAGACGTGTGTCTTACTGATGTATATATTGTACTCTTAGAATCCACGTCCAGTGGATGTGTAGGATCTATAGTTTGATAGATATTTACGAAGATGCTGACGCACCCGTTGATTGAAAACGCTGCTGTGGGTCGTATTAATGAGTCGGAAAAACAATCGACCTATTTGGTCGTATAGTTGGAGGACTTGTTGAAAGGAATACTGCTGGTTGATTTCCCTATGAAGGTTTGAAGCTGAACAGTGCAGTTTGTGAGCGCCATACAACTCCGAGATGGACCCTTTAGAAATAGATGTATTGATTGAAACTGAAATACAACAGAGGAGAAAGTATTTGTTAACCTGTCAAAGAGATTTGTACTGAAAACAAAGTAGATGCTTTGTTAAGGAGTCACCTCTTGCCCTTATCTCTCCTGTTTCTGGGGTTGTTTAAACAAAACAGCTGCTGTAGTGACCGAAGATTTGAAGGAGGAGCAGCTGGAGGAGAAGATGGAGGAGCAAGAGGAGGGAGCGCAGACTGGAAACATGGGGGATGAAGACGCCTCAGGAACACATGCAGGTGATTGCAATTGCAGACCTATGCAGATACATTCACAGTTATAGATCATTCAGATCAAACTGCAGAATCTTTTTGGGATTCAACCACTGGAAAGGGTGTCAGATGCTTTTAGCCAATCAGACCTGCATTGTTTGGAGTGTTGTATTTGCCTAACTTTACCTATTTCATGAATGTACTTAACTTGCTAACACCATGAACTTTCGTTAACCTTAACCTTAACATAGTTTCCCCTGCATTGTTAATTGATCATTTAACAATTTAAAATACGTCATAACTAATCATAATCTGGAGTTTTGCAGAATTGTATATTATCAACTTTGTCTGGTGATAGTTTTGGGTTTTAATAATAGTATTGTTTTTATGTGTTTTCTCAGATTTAGATCCGATACAGAGACTCTTCCTGGAGAAGATCAGAGAATACAACAACATGCACAGGTAGAGGAAAAACCTTTCTTCATATATTAGATAAATAACTAATAAGTTTCAGGTATTTTGTTGCTCCATTTAAAAATTAAATAATTAATTAAAAGATATACTAATTATAATACAAATATTTGTACAAACATATGAAGATAAATGAGTATCAAGTAAGAGAATAAAATAAAATAAAATGTGGATATTTAATAAACATGAGAAGAAAAGTAAAATATCCAATAAAAAATAAAAAATAAAGATTAAATTGATAACAAATAAAAGTTAAGAATATGGGATAAGAGGATAAAATAAATGCCTTTTATTTATGCCTCTTATTGTGTGCATATATAAATACAGTATGTGTCTATGTTTGATTATGTATGTGTATATAAGTGAGTGCAGTGGCGGCTGGTGCATTTTTCTCCAGGGGGGGCTCTACCAAAATGTAAGCAAACTTATACACAAACTCAAAACATTATGTCATATTACAATGCAGGGCTAGCTCAAAGGCACACAGCACTTGATACAGTCTATTATTTTAGTGCCTCCTTATTATGCTTACTGATCCCTATCCTGTAGCCCTCATTGGACAGCTGTGTTTACTTTCCTAAACATGGCTAGTCGCATAGCATCATCCATGTGGACTCTAGTTTGTTCATGGTTAGTTTAAAAAATTTCAAAATTTTTATATTTTTTAATGACAATCTAGAATGTGGAAAGAGGTAGGGGCGGTGCCCCTATGGGCCGGCCGCCAGGTATTCTGAAATGGACCAATCTGCGCAATGACTACTTTTACTGTCGCTACTTTAACTATATTTTGATGATAATACTTTTCTACTTTTACTTGAGGAACATTTTGAATGCAGGACTTTCACTGTAACAGAGTATTCCTATACTCTGGTACTTCTACTTTTACTCAAGTACAATACCTGAGTACTTCTACTTTTACTCAAGTACAAGATCTGAGTACTTCTACTTTTACTCAACTACAAGATCTGAGTACTTCTACTTTTAGTTTGTATTTATTTTTGTATTTATACTGTTTATGAGTGCAGTGAACTGTTCAACAGTTAAAAATGAAATTCATGATCTCCGTGAGGAATGGGATTATCAGCCATAATGTCATGTGATGTATATTCTGACAACGTTAATGCAAAACAGAACTGAGCACATGTGTTTTATTTGCATTGAAAATGTTAAGAGACGTTCAAAGGCAAGCTCTGTAGTTGGAGTTAAACTCTAAACAACCTGTCATTGTTGGTATGACAGTTTGAAATCAAGGCTTATACCAAAGTGTACTTCTAGATTTACACTTACAAACAGACACGTGTATATATACTTAACATATCCACAAATATACAGTACATTGTATATAAGTATACTTATTCATTTTAATCTATACTGTTAGATTTTGTATTTTTATAGCTATTGTTTTTCTTACACTTTCATTAATAGATACCCTAGCTGCTTTTTAGTAAATGTTCCAATGACTGCCATGTGATTTATATGCATATGTTTAGAATACTTTATATAGTGTTCGTCACTGGCTTGAGCTTCAATCTCAGGATCCATGTATTTATGATCCTCTCCAGAATGGAAGTAGTCATCACATACAGAGCATCAACTAGTTCCTGAACAGTGTCCTTCACATGCTGATATCCAAGAGAGGGAGTTACACAGTCACA
>CALSBZ010045432.1:7900-18882 GCA_943591055.1 Gobionotothen gibberifrons | reverse complement strand
TTACTCAAGTACAAGATCTGAGTACTTCTACTTTTACTCAAGTACAATATCTGAGTACTTCTACTTTTAGTTTGTATTTATTTTTGTATTTATACTGTTTATGAGTGCAGTGAACTGTTCCAGAGTTAAAAATGAAATTCATGATCTCCGTGAGGAATGGGATTATCAGCCATAATGTCATGTGATGTATATTCTGACATCCTTAATGCAAAACAGAACTGAGCACATGTGTTTTATTTGCATTGAAAATGTTAAGAGATGTTCAAAGGCAAGCTCTGTAGTTGGAGTTAAACTCTAAACAACCTGTCATTGTTGGAATGACAGTTTGAAATCAAGGCTTATACCAGTGGTTCTCAAACTTTTTCTGTCATTCCCCACTTTGAACAGGTGGGCCTTTTCAAGCCCCACCTGTTCCTCATCGCTCCAATAAAATGGTAGGCCAAGCTTAAAATTGTCAAATGTATCGTTCTATAACAGGGGTCTCCAACCTCTTTTAGGATGAGAGCTATACTTTCAAAAAATAAAACAAGTCGTGAGCTACTTTTACTCCTCTTTTTTGTTTTTTTGCAGTGTATATATTTAGCACATTTTAACATTATTATATGCTGACCTTTAACCTTTGTGTGCTGTTTGAGTCTGTGGGACCCGTTTTCAGTGTTTACTAAAATAAAATGTATGCAATTTAATTATTTTAACCTGCTTTATTTTGGGGTGGACGTCACATCCTCTAGGGGGGTCCGGGGGCATGCACCCCCAGGAAGAATTTTTTTAAATGTTGAAGTTAAATGCATCAATCTGGTGCACTTTGAGCTAGGGCTGCTCAATTAATCGTATTTTAATCGCAATTACGATTTTGGCTTGCAACGATTATGAAAACAACATAATCAAAATAAAACGATTTCTTTCTTTTTTTTAAATAGGTTTTTCAGTTGAATTATACTTAAAGTTCAGGGTAATTAACTGTTAAAAACATACTTTTCAAATTATTTTCTTCAATAAATTGATGTTTTCAAAGTAAATAGTTAATCGTTTTTAACAATCGTGATATCAATTATTGACCCAAATAATCGAGATTATGATTTTTGCCATAATCGAGCAGCCCTACTTTGAGCACAACATGAATTTATGGAAACAGCTCTCAACACTCAGATGAAAGGGAGCTGTATACTTTTCAATAATCCAAACATCTTCAGAATATGATCACAACCATAAACAAATCATTTAAACTTGTTTATTCTTAATTTATGTTAGTTAGCATTCTTTCTTTTTCGTTATGCATATTTTACTAATCCCTCCCCTTTTAAACTTTTTACTGTCCTATAGTACACATTGGAATGATTTCTTACTTTATTTTTTACAACTTTATTAAATAGATAAAGGTGTGCTCTCTCTCTTGCTCTCTCGCTCTCTCTCTCGCTCCACATTACTTTTCTTCCCGACTGCAACGCTGTTGTGTGTGTCTGTGAGAGCGTTCACACAAAATGAGAGATTTTTACCAGTGGCGAGCCTGTCTCTGAGGGCCTAAGATATTCAACAAAATAATATTTAAAAACATTAAAACAAATTATATTTTTCTTTATATATTTAAAAAATATATGTTTTCAGTAATATTTGTCATTAGTTTTACCAAAAATAACTTGATAACATTTTGATTTGATTGATTAGAAATAAATCCTTTGAATCTGCCTATTCAGTTTCTGTTTGAATGTGAAGGGTTAAATGAAAGAAGCTCGATGCGTTTTGCACCCCGGGCCGTAGTTTTGACATTCCACCAGCGACCCACCTATCACATCTCTGCGCCCCACCAGTGGGGCGCGCCCCACACTTTGAGAAACGCTGGCTTATACCAAAGTGTACTTCTGGATTTACACTTACAGACACGTGTATATACTTAACATATCCACAAATATACAGTACATTGTATACAAGTATACTTATTCATTTTAATCTATACTGTTAGATTTTGTATTTTTATTGTTTTTCTTACACTTTCATTAATGGATACCCTAGCTGCTTTTTAGTAAATGTTACAATGACTGCCATGTGATTTATATGCATATGTTTAGAACACTTTATATAGTGTTCGTCCCCGGCTTGAGCTTCAATGTCAGGATCCATGTATTTGTGATCCTCTCCAGAATGGAAGGAGTCATCACATACAGAGCATCAACTAGTTCCTGAACAGTGTCCTTCACATGCTGATATCCAAGAGAGGGAGTTACACAGTCACAAGATGGAGGAATAGAAAGCAGTATTCAATGTTTACTTCAGATTAGCTCCACGTCAGAAATGATCGTGCGTGTGTCATGGCCTGGCTCTTGGCCATAACAAAAAGCGTGCGAAGGACAAGAATATGTAGGAAAAGGTATTTATTTACAAAACTCAATATGGCCAAAGACAAACAAAAAGGCAAGGCAAAAAAGAATAAACGACGCTGCTCTCCGAGGTCCGGTCCTCTGGGGGGAGAACGCTCGAGGGACTGACTCAGGCCTTTTAACCCTCTGGTACCAGCAGCCAGGTGTCCTTAATCAATGCTGATAGGCAAACGGGAGAACATTTAAAGGGCCACACACACAACAGGCGATAGCAAGGCAGGGGTTGTCACACTTGTCATATGTCTATCTCCATAGAGGCTGAATCATCATGTTAATCACATAGCTATCATATGCCTCAAACAGTCCTGATGCTCTTCTAGGTAATCACACATCCTGTCATGTTCACAGCTACAGTTGGGATACCTTTGTTATCATGTTAATCTGATATTGGAAGAGTACATTCAGTATTTTCCCAACAAGGGTGATCACAGCCCAGTGGTGAACCATCAGGGCCTTCAAGGTATTCAGAGAATACCCTGGAACACTCAGATAAAACAAACAAAAAATCGATTTAATTATATAAATAAAATGAATAAATGAGAATGGTATCTGTGTTGTTGATCTGTAATATTACAGTGTTACGTTAATTTGTTTGTCCTTCTCGGACCATGCACTACGCAATTCAGTGGTTTTGTGTTAGAAAAGAAAGCAACCAATCAGATCTTGTTCTGGGTCTCTGGGTAGAATATCCTTCAACAAGGTATTCTATATCCTTGATTGAATGCCCTGGCCCTCACACTGAATGACAGCGTACGTTTCGATTGACAGTTTGATCAACCAATCCTATATTGATTTGTAGCCAATGGGCGTATTCACATGGGTGTGTGTGAGTCCACAGAAGGTCCAGTTGTGATAGACATGTACACATTATACCAGGGGTACTCAAATACAAATCTTAAAGGTCCAAAAAAATGTTTTCAATAAGACAAAGGTCCGTTTATTACGGTCATTCAAACTTTTAAACAATTGCAACAAGATTCTTAACACGAGGTTGCAAAAACAAAAATAATCTGTATGCAGCAGTTTTCATTGTTATTGTGTCTGTGCTTGATCCCTCAGAGTGGCAGTGTAAGAGCTGCACAGTTATGAATAAAGGCAGCTGCACCCTCTTTCATTCAGCATTCCCATTATTGCTTTATAAATGTCTTGCCCCCTTGTGTGTCCACTGAGGTTCGTCAGGCCCAACACATCTTCAACAAACTCCCCCTTTGCCTCATCATAAAAACTCACAAACACCAGCAACTGTCAGTGGTGTCAGTGGACTCATCCACAGCTAAGGAAATGCATTGTGCATTTTTTATTCCATCACAAAGCTGATGAATCAAATCACCAGCCAGTATTTATGTTCTTCTGGTTGCTGTGGAATCTGAGAGGGGGTTTGCTTGATTTGACCTTATTTCCTCTTTTAGTTTGCCTTCAAACATGGTTTCCATCACTTCAGTCATGCATTCTTTTATACTTCAGTTATGATCCAGTGGAATGTCCTTACCTACTGGCCTAGTTAAATCAAAGTGGTTACTTTTTTTTTGGCTGGGCAGTGTAGTTTTACACAACGTCTTATTTCACTTTGTTTTTTGGGGGCAGACCACCACAAAGAAAAACATATATTTACACACGTAATGTCATCATCTTAACAGTTTTGTATGCTCATCCGTGAGCAGAGCATCACGTTGACATGTCTATTAGGCTACAGCTGAATGCGGCGATTACCATCTTGTTCAGCAAAACAAGACGTGCTGCATTCACTTGCACTCGGACATTAGAGACTTTCTCTCATAAATGTCCGATGAGCCACAACTTTTCTTTCAAAACAAAGCTGCCAACTGGGGTGGCAGCTGGTAGGTGAAACTAGGCTACTAGCTACAGTACAGATGCAACTAGATGAGCTGTTAACTCTCGCTCTGACTTTCTTTTTTGTAAACTCTCGCTCTGACTCAGAAAGGTTGAAAGAGACGAGACACGCATTTTTCCCACCCGCATCCGCGAAGACCCGCCTTACTGTGCCTCTGATTCGCAGACTGTTGGTGGGGGAAAAAAACGCTGAATGTGATTGGACCAATGCGTTGACAGACACACACAGACAGTGTGACAGTCGGACATGCAAAGCGCTGTTTGCAGTGGACATATAGCGGAGAAGATTGACTCGTTGTGTTGTGGCGATGTCTCGCAGATAACACAGATAATATATATGAAAAATATAATTTGCTCAGAGTCCAGAGACAGTTGTGGTTGGGTCCGGCTCCGGACCGGAGTCCGGACTTTGAGGATGCCTGCATTATACATATGGTGATCACATTTGATTGGTTTAGCTAAGTGTCGGCAAATTGTCAGACTTCATGTTATAATGAAGTAAAAACCCTCAGACTCAGGTTGGTACTAACTAACATCAGCTGTGATCCTGTACAGACTGAACTATCTGGGCAGCAGGGAGGAGGTCTTTGGAACAGGAGGAGACTCTTCCTCCTCCAGAGGACACAGAGACACTGAGGATCCAGAGCAAACACCAATCCCAAAGCCAGCATAAAGAGGTTCAGTGAATGTGGTTCTGAAGGTGTGGAGGTGGATCAGTGTGTCAGAGGAGACTCTGTAGAAGGACAGAGAGCCAGCAGGATGATCCAGATACACTGCTACTCTACCAGAGGAGGAGGAGGAGGAGGGGGGGGAGGAGGAGGAGGAGTAGTATTCTTTCTTATTGAACCAGACAGAGTAACCACCATCAGAGCAGCTCAGAATCCAGGACTGATCATTATATCCAAACCCACAGTCCTCTCTGACTCCTCTCCTGCTGATTCCTCTGTAAGTCACTGATATAGTAACCCTTCCACTCCTCTCGACCTCCCAGTAACAGCGACCAGTCAGAGCTTCTCTACACATCAGCTGAGACCAGCCATGAAACCTCTCTGGATGATCAGGATATGGCTGCCTCTCTTCCACACATGTCACCGTCCTGTTGTCCTCAGACAGTTTGAGGTTTCTCTGTGCTGTGTTTGTGTCGAGTGAGAGTTCACAGGAATCTGATGAGAGAAACAGCAGCAGTTATTAATCTATCAGCTGTTCATTTATTGACACTTTGATGATGAAGGTTACATTTGAAGATGGCGGCTGCTTTGTTTTCATGAATCAAATTAAACCACACTCACACTTCCTCAGACCGGGTCTCAACCATCGGACTCCACCAGGCTCCATCCTGAAAGAGGGGGGGGGGGGGAACATGGACATGACATCACTCTCAAACACAGCTTTGTTATTCTCCACAGATTAACCAACATGTTCACGATATACTTTTAGGTCAGTCGAACATCTTATTAGCCGATAAATAAAGCTCATTAACTTCAATTATTATTTATCAGAGAATGAGATGTAAGAGTTTATCAGTGTTCAGTTAGTGTTCCCTCAGCATCTGCTAGCAGCAGCCAATGAGTGTTTCTCTTACCTGGAATCTGAAGAGGAAAATAAATGAACTTTATTTAAAAGCATCTTTCATGCAAAGCACTTTGGGTTTGCTTTGAGCAATGAAAGGTGCTTTGCACATACCATTTATTATTATTATTAATTCACAGGACATCTGATAGTTCATCATTGTTTTTAACAGAGGGAGGGGCCATTTAGTGCTTTAACAAGAGGAGAAGCACTTCAGAATCAATTCAGATACAGGAGCCAGTGTAGATCACGTCCATCAGGAGTGGGATGATCTCTGCTGTATGTTTAGGTTGTTGGATGGATTTTGTGAAACTTGCCGACTAAGTAAATGTCCCCCTGACTATATTTCCAAAATGATAAAAGCAGTTTTGGTCAGCAAATTAAAATGAGCATTACAATCGAGATCAGAATCTAAAATTATAAAGATTTATTTCTTGTTGTCGTGTCTTTCCTGTAAACACAGCGCTGCTGCCTGAGTCTTATCCAGTGTCCTTCGTTCCCTTCAATGTTATTGTCTGGCATACACACAGAGGAGGAAATACGTATTTGATTCCCTGCAGATTTTGTAAGTTTGCCCACAAATAAATGACCAGTCTGTCATTTTAATGGTAGGTTTATATAAACAGTGAGAGTAAGAATATCAAAAAGAAAATCCAGAAATTGACATTATATAAAAGATAAAAGTTAACCCCAATACAAATGTATTTGCATTTAACTGTGGGAAATAGGTATTTGGTCCCCTTGCAGAACATGTCTTAGTTCTTGGTGGAGAAACCCTTGTTGGACACCACTGTTCAGGGTCATTGTCGTGCTGGAAGACCCTTCCATGACCCATCACAGTGTCCTGGCTGAGGGAAGGAGGCTATTGGCCAAGATTGTACGGTACACGGCCCCGTCCATCCTCTCCTCGATGCAGGGAAGTCATCCTGTCCCCTCAGCAGAGAAACACCCCCAAAGCATAATGTTTCTGCCTCCATGCTTGACAGATGGTGTTCTGGGGTTATAGTCAGCATCTCTCTTCCTCCAAACACGACTTGTCAAGTTGATGCCAAATATCTTGATTTTAGTCTCATCTGACTTCATCCTCTTCTCCCAAGCTTTCTCTGAATCATTCGCTGCAGGATTTGATCCATTATGGTGTAGTGTGTTGCCAATAGTTTTCTTGGTGACTGTGGTCCCAGCTGCCTTGAGATCATTAACAAGTTCCTCCGTGTAGTTCTTGACTGATACCTCACCTTTCTCATGATCATCAATACCCCACTGGGCCAGATCTTGTGTGGAGCCCCAGACCGAGGGCGATGATGGTCATTTTGTGATTCTTCCATTTAGAAACACACACATTATTCTGAATAATCGCACCAACAGTTGTCTCCTTCTCACCGAGCTGTTTGCTGATGGTCTTGTAGCCGATCCCAGTCTTGTGCAGGTCTACGATCTTGTCCCTGAGGTCCTTAGACAGCTCTTCAGTCTTGCCCAGGGTGGAGAGGTTGGAATCTAATTGATTGATTCTGTGGACAGGTGTCTTTTATACAGCTAACAAGTTGATTAGGAGTACTTTTTTTTTTTTTTTTTTTTTTTTAAAAAGGAAGATGAATTATTTAACCGGTCTGTGGGAGCCAGAATTCTTGTTTGTTGCAAAGGGATCAAATACTTATTTCCCACAGTTAAATGCAAATACATTTTAATCTTTTATATAATGACAATTTCTGGATTTTCTTACTCTCAATGTTTATATAAACCTACAATTATAGACTGTTAATGTATCTGTGTTTGGGCAAACATACAACATCTGCAGGGGATCAAATACTTATTTCCTCCACTGTATATGTTTATAATACCTGAGGGCGTGCAGTCCCCTGAGTGGATCCTCCAGTCCAGCAGACAGCAGCTTCTCTCCTGAGTCCCCTGGATGATTGTAGCTCAGGTCCAGCTCTCTCAGATGGGAGGGGTTGGATCTCAGAGCTGAAGCCAGAGAAACACAGCCTTCCTCTGAGACCAGACAGCCTGACAGACTGAAAACACACAAGTTCAAACAAGAGAGTAAAAAAAACAAATGTTATTGAAGCAGATACAACAAAAGGTTATGAGTTCATCCATCATTAATGTAAATTGCAATTTAACTGGCTATAAGTTTAACATGTAGAAGAATCCTGACCTGAGAGTCTCCAGAGTACAGTGTGGACTCTCCAGTCCAGCAGACAGCAGCTTCACTCCTGAATCCTGCAGGTCGTTGTTACTCAGGTCCAGCTCTCGCAGACTAGAGGACTGGGAGCTGAGGACTGAAGACAGAGCTTCACAGCTTCTCTCTGACAGGTTACAGCCACTCAGTCTGAAGAGACATACAAATAGAAATAAAAACCTCTCCATTTACCCTTTGCATTATTAAAATAACCAAACATAATGGTGTTGCGACCTGGCTCAAAAGGCCACAACAAAAAGGAGACACACCATAACGGTTACTAAAATATGTTTATTTAACCAAACAATTCAAATTAACCAAATCAAATGGAGTGCAACAATAAGTAAATCATGAGGTGTGGACGTCAGTGGTATCAGTAGTGTAAATGCAGGGTGAGGGTTGCATGGACGTGTATGTGTGAGGGTGTTGAGGTGCACAAAGTAAAGCAACTAAAGTAACAACAGCATATACTCAACAAAACCGGAGGCCTGTAGGGAAAAGCAGAGAGAGCCCAGAGAGGAGCAGAGAGGCTTTAAATAGGGCACCAGACCCAGGTGCCCTGAGTTACTGCAATCAATGCAACACAGACAGGACAGCCACACCCTCTCCACTGATGGACCCACAGGGGCATCACAAATGGTAATAAAACCACATATTGGAGAAACAAAGTTCGACCTTTGGTCTGTTGTATTCATAACGTAATCCCCTGAAAGCAATTATTTGAACTGATTGATATGAGGAGTGAAGCAGGTAGGACCCAAACGCAGATAACACTGATAATACCTTTATTTCAAGGGCTCTTATCTAACATATCACATGGACAAACAAAACATTCCACGGAGAACTAGTTACAAACAAAAGACGAACCAACACCGAACACAGGACGAGACCAGACTAAATACAGGGAGGGGTAATCACAAGACGAGAAACAGCCGGGCAGGGGAGGAGAAACACAAGGGCCACAGGTGAACACAATCAGACAATTAACACACCAGGGAGACTAACGACAGGAGGAAAAACACGGGGAAAAGGACCAGACAATAAACCAGGATGAAAACATGAGGGAGAACAGCAAAAAACCCAAACCTAGACATAAAAACGTGACATGACATGAATATCGTGACACTGATCGACATAATTTTGCATAATAATTGGATTTAAATGCAAATGTACAAATAAATTGCAAAAATCTTAAGTGAATAAGGAGTGCATATTATGTATCTTTCTGGGCTAAATAGAACTAATATAAAATATACTAAATGATGTTACACAGGGTCTAAAAATTGAACACCACAACTGGGTGAAAAAATAATTTGAGTATGGTAAACATAAAAATCTCATCCAAACAAAAACACACAACATGGATTCATACACCCACTTCAGTTCCTCTGTTTTTCTAGTTCCTGGAACTTTATGGTCAAAAAGGGGCTTATACAATCTGAAATCCAGATCATCCAGTATTCAGACATGTTATTTTAGCTTATGCTTTACTGAAGCGACTAACATACACTGCAATACCGTATAGAAGAGCAATTTGGGGTTAAAGGTGACATGTCATGCTTTTCCGGTTATTACCGTCCCCTTGTGTGTTATGAAGGTTTCTCTGCATGTAAACGGTCTGCAGAGTCAAAACCCTCAAAGTACACCCTGTAGGGAGTAAAACTCTAACACAGAAAATACCTCCCCAAAACGCCTCGTTGGTGAAACGTCATCATCCATTTGATTCTTCCGGGTCGTGCTTACGAAAGCACGTACCCGGAACTAAATGGGCCAATCCGTGGAGCCGTTACGTTACGTCCACGGAGCCGTTACGTTAAGCCCCCGCTGATTGGTCCAAATTGACCAATCCACGGACTTCCTCACACACACACTCAGTGCAGGCAGCTCTGCTGATTTCTCCTCCCTGGCTGCAGGCTGATAACAGACAGTTGGGATCGCGGCGAAATTCTCTCTGCAGACCCATTCTCACAGCGTTTATCAACCTATAAACCTTTTTCTTACTCAATATCAAGCCACACTTATTGTTTTTATTTCGGCTGTGACTTTGTGTGTGCTCAGGATGAGTTTGGCTGTGTTTGGCTGTGTATCGCTAAACAAGTAAATCACAGAGGGGGGGGGGGGCTGCAGCAGCAAGCCGTTTAGTGGAGAAAGTGAATACTGCTGAATACACATACTTTACAGAGATGCTGTATGAGAAACCAATGTGAGTTTGGAAAATTGCACAGTATTTTTCTATTTTAGTATACCTCAACAATGGAATTATGATCAGTGGAAATGGCCATGACACCTCTCCTTTAAGTATCTTTCCCAAGGACATTTCAACACGTTTACTGTAGGGAGTGGGGATCGAAGCTTTAACCCTCCCATTGATACTTGCCTATTACCTCTCTGGGCTACATTATATATAACAATATATATATATTAGAAGTTAGCTTCACATGTTGATGAATCCTGACCTGAGAGTCTCCAGAGTACAGTGTGGACTCTCCAGTCCAGCAGACAGCAGCTTCACTCCTGAATCCCGCAGCTTGTTGTTACTCAGGTCCAGATCTCTCAGACTAGAGGACTGGGAGCTGAGGACTGAGGACAGAGCTGCACAGCTTCTCTCTGACAGCTTACATCCACTCAGCCTGAAGAGACAATAATCAACAACAACATAAATACAATTACCTCAGGGTGTTCTTTTTCATTATTGACTGCCTTATCGCACATTATTCCTTATACCAAATGAGCAACAGTTTACTGCTTAACATCTGTGGGGCCAATTTTGATAATATACTGTAGTCTCTTCTCCACGATGGCATTCATTATGGCTTTTCCAGTCAAAATTCTGAGTAACAGGATGAGTGTTTTACATAAACTGTTGTTTATTAATGTTTAATAGAAAAGAAGACTTTGCTTTTGGTTACCTGACTGATTTAAAAAGAGACAGAGACAAAAGGAGGTTATAAACGAGCAGAATGAGAGAGAGAGAGAGAGAGAGAGAGAGAGAGAGAGAGAGAGAGAGA
>CALSBZ010045431.1:0-11589 GCA_943591055.1 Gobionotothen gibberifrons | reverse complement strand
CACTCGACCTCCCAGTAGCAGCGACCAGTCAGAGCTTCTCTGCACATCAGCTGATACCAGCCATCAAACCTCTCTGGATGATCAGGATATGGCTGCTTCTCTCCCACACGTGTCACCGTCCTGTTGTTGTCAGACAGTTTGAGGTTTCTGTTTGCTGTGTTTGTGTCGAGTGAGAGTTCACAGGAATCTGATGAGAGAAACAGCAGCAGTTATTAATCTATCAGCTGTTCATTTATTGACACTTTGATGAGGAAGGTTACATTTGAAGATGGTGGCTGCTTTGTTTTCATGAATCAAATTAAATCACACTCACACTTCCTCAGACCGAGTCTCAACCATCGGACTCCACCAGGCTCCATCCTGAAAGAAGGGGGGGGGGGGGGGACATGGACATGACATCACTCTCAAACACAGAGCTTTGTTATTCTCCACAGATTAACCTACATGTTCACGATGTAATTTTAGGTCAGTCGAACAGCTTATTAGCCGATAAATAAAGCTCATTAACTTCAATTATTATTTATCAGAGAATGAGATGTAAGAGTTTATCAGTGTTCAGTTAGTGTTCCCTCAGCATCTGCTAGCAGCAGCCAATGAGTGTTTCTCTTACCTGGAATCTGAAGAGGAAAATAAATGAACTTTATTTAAAAGCATCTTTCATGCAAAGCACTTTGGGTTTGCTTTGAGCAATGAAAGGTGCTTTGCACATACCATTTATTATTATTATTAATTCACAGGACATCTGATAGTTCATCATTGTTTTTAACAGAGGGAGGGGCCATTTAGTGCTTTAACAAGAGGAGAAGCACTTCAGAATCAATTCAGATACAGGAGCCAGTGTAGATCACGTCCATCAGGAGTGGGATGATCTCTGCTGTATGTTTAGGTTGTTGGATGGATTTTGTGAAACTTGCCGACTAAGTAAATGTCCCCCTGACTATATTTCCAAAATGATAAAAGCAGTTTTGGTCAGCAAATTAAAATGAGCATTAAAATCGAGATCAGAATCTAAAATTATAAAGATTTATTTCTTGTTGTCGTGTCTTTCCTGTAAACACAGCGCTGCTGCCTGAGTCTTATCCAGTGTCTTTAGTTCCCTTCAATGTTATTGTCTGGCATACACACAGTGGAGGAAATACGTATTTGATTCCCTGCAGATTTTGTAAGTTTGCCCACAAATAAATGACCAGTCTGTCATTTTAATGGTAGGTTTATATAAACAGTGAGAGTAAGAATATCAAAAAGAAAATCCAGAAATTGACATTATATAAAAGATAAAAGTTAACCCTAATACAAATGTATTTGCATTTAACTGTGGGAAATAGGTATTTGGTCCCCTTGCAGAACATGTCTTAGTACTTGGTGGAGAAACCCTTGTTGGTCAGACGCTTCTTGTAGTTGATCTCCAGGTTTGTGAACATCTCAGGAAGGATGTTGGTCCACTCCTCTCTGAAGATCCTCTCCAAACCCTTAAGGTTTTGAGGCTGATGCTTGGCATTTCAAAACTTCAGCTTCCTCCACAGATCTTCTGTGGAATTAAGGTCCAGAGACTGGCTAGGCCCCTCCATCACCTAAATGTGCTTCTTCTTTAGCCACTCCTGTGTTGCCTTGGCCGTATGTTCAGGGTCATTGTCCGGCTGGAAGACCCTTCCATGACCCATTGCAGTGTCCTGGCTGAGGGAAGGAGGCTATCGGCCAAGATTGTACGGTACACGGCCCCGTCCATCCTCTCCTCGATGCAGGGAAGTCATCCTGTCCCCTTAGCAGAGAAAGAATGTTTCCGCCTCCATGCTTGACGGATGGTGTTCTGGGGTTATAGTCAGCATCTCTCTTCCTCCAAACACGGCTTGTCAAGTTGATGCCAAAGATCTCGATTTTGGTCTCATCTGACCTCATCCTCTTTTCCCAAGCCTTCTCTGAATCATTCAGATGGTTCGTTCA
This sequence comes from Gobionotothen gibberifrons, assembly GCA_943591055.1. Classification (NCBI taxonomy): domain Eukaryota; kingdom Metazoa; phylum Chordata; class Actinopteri; order Perciformes; family Nototheniidae; genus Gobionotothen; species Gobionotothen gibberifrons. The sequence continues at coordinate 9,648 of CALSBZ010045431.1, read as the reverse complement.
TGAGCCTTCTTGAGCAGGGGGCCTTGCAGTCGCTGCAGGATTTGATCCATTATGGTGTAGTGTGTTGCCAATAGTTTTCTTGGTGACTGTGGTCCCAGCTGCCTTGAGATCATTACCAAGTTCCTCCTGTGTAGTTCTTGACTGATCCCTCACCTTTCTCATGATCATCAATACCCCACTGGGCCAGATCTTGTGTGGAGCCCCAGACCGAGGGCGATGGTCATTTTGTGATTCTTCCATTTAGAAACACACACATTATTCTGAATAATCTCACCAACAGTTGTCTCCTTCTCACCGAGCTGTTTGCTGATGGTCTTGTAGCCGATCCCAGTCTTGTGCAGGTCTACGATCTTGTCCCTGAGGTCCTTAGACAGCTCTTCAGTCTTGCCCAGGGTGGAGAGGTTGGAATCTAATTGATTGATTCTGTGGACAGGTGTCTTTTATACAGCTAACAAGTTGATTAGGAGTACTTTTTTAAAAGATGAATTATTTGTCTGTGGGAGCCAGAATCCTTGTTTGTTGCAAAGGGATCAAATACTTATTTGCCACAGTTAAATGCAAATACATTTTAATCTTTTATATAATGACAATTTCTGGATTTTCTTTTTGATATTCTTACTCCCTCTCTGAAGAACCAGCACCTTACCGTGGTAGAGAGGTTTGTGTGCCCTGATGAACCTGGGGGCTGTGTTGTCTGGAACTTTGTGTTCCTGGTAGGGTCTCCCATGACAAATTGGTCTCAGGCAAGGGGTCAGACTAAGATTGGTTCAATAGACCTCATGAAAGACGACACAGGAAGTGAGGATACCCGGCCCGGAGGAAGCCCGGGGTCCCCTTCTGGAGCCAGGCCCAGAAGGAGGACTCGTCGGCGAGCGTCTGGTGGCCGGGCTTGCCACGGAGCCCGGCCGGGCACAGCCCGAAAAGGCAACGTGGACAATACCTCCGCTTCTCCGTCCCGCGGGCCCACCACCTACGGAAAACAGCGATGGGGTCGGGTGCGCTGCCAAAAGGGTGGCAGTGAAAGCAGAGGGTCTCGACGGACCAGACCCGGGCGACAGAAGCTGGCTTTGGGGACGTGGAACGTCACCTCTCTGGGGGGGAAGGAGCCGGAGCTTGTGCGGGAGGTGGAGCGGTACCAGTTGGATCTGGTTGGGCTCACCTCTACGCACAGCGTCGGCTCTGGAACCTTACTTCTGGATAGGGGTTGGACTCTATTCTTCTCCGGAGTTGCTCAAGGTGTGAGGCGCCGGGCGGGTGTGGGGATACTCACAAGTCCCCGGTTGGGTGCTTCTTTGTTGGAGTCTACCCCAGTGGACGAGAGGGTCGCCTCCCTACGCCTGCGGGTTATGGGGGGGAAAACTCTGACTGTTGTGTGTGCTTATGCACCAAACAACAGTTCAGAGTACACGGCCTTCTTGGAGACCCTGGAAAGAGTCCTGTATGGGGCTCCTGAAGGGGACTCTTTAATCTTGCTGGGAGATTTCAACGCACATGTGGGCAACGATGGAGACACTTGGAGGGGCGTGATTGGGAGGAACGGCCCCCCTGATCTGAACCGGAGTGGTGGTTTGTTACTGGACTTCTGTGCTAGTCATGGATTGGCCATAACAAACACCATGTTCGAACATAAGGATGCTCATAAGTGTACGTGGTACCAGAGCACCCTAGGCAGAAGGTCCATGATCGATTTCATTATCGTATCATCGGACCTGAGGCCGTATGTTTTGGACACTCGGGTAAAGAGAGGGGCGGAGTTGTCAACTGATCACCATCTGGTGGTGAGTTGGGTCGAGTGGCAGGGGAAGCCTCTGGATAGACCTGGTAAGCCCAAACGTGTAGTTCGGGTGAACTGGGAACGTCTGGAGGAGGCCCAAGTTCAGGAGGCCTTCAACTCACACCTCCGGCGGAGCTTTTCGGGCATTCCTGTGGAGGTTGGGGACATTGAACCCGAGTGGTCGGTGTTCAAAGCCTCTATTGCCGAAGCCGCGGCGGGGAGCTGTGGTCTGAAGGTCTTAGGTGCCTCAAGGGGCGGTAACCCTCGAACCTCCTGGTGGACACCGGTGGTCAGGGAAGCCGTTCGACTGAAGAAGGAGGCCTTCAGGGATTTGTTATCCCGGGGGACTCCCGAGGCAGTTGCAAGGTACCGACAGGCCCGAAGGGCAGCAGCCTCAGCCGTGGCCGAGGCAAAGCAGCGGGTGTGGGAGAAGTTCGGAGAAGACATGGAAAAGGACTTTCGGGCGGCACCAAAGTTGTTCTGGAAAACTGTCCGACACCTCAGGAGGGGGAAGCAGGGAACCATCCAAGCTGTGTACAGTAAGGATGGGACGTTGTTGACCTCAACTGATGGAGTGTTGGGCCGTTGGAAGGAACACTTTGAGGAACTCCTGAACCCGACAACTCCGCCCTCTATGTTAGAGGCAGAGCTGGAGTATGACGGGGGATCAACACCAATCTCCCGGGGGGGAGGTCGCTGAGGTAGTCAAACAACTCCACAGTGGCAAAGCCCCGGGGGTGGATGAGATCCGCCCAGAAATGCTGAAGGCTCTGGGTGTTGAGGGACTGTCATGGTTGACACGTCTCATCAACGTTGCGTGGAAGTCGGAAACAGTACCGAAGGAGTGGCAGACCGGGGTGGTGGTTCCCCTTTTCAAAAAGGGGGATCAGAGGGTGTGTGCCAATTACAGAGGCATCACACTACTCAGCCTCCCCGGGAAAGTTTACTCTAAGGTACTCGAAAGGAGGGTCAGGCCGATTGTCGAACCTCAGATTGAGGAGGAACAATGCGGATTCCGTCCTGGTCGTGGAACAACGGATCAGCTTTTTACTCTCGCAAGAATCCTGGAGGGGGCCTGGGAGTACGCTTATCCAGTCTACATGTGTTTTGTAGACTTGGAGAAGGCGTATGACCGGGTTCCCAGGGAGTTACTGTGGGAGGTGCTGCAGGAGTATGGGGTGAGGGGGTCTTTACTAAGGGCCATCCAATCTCTGTACTCCCAAAGCGAGAGCTGTGTCCGGATCCTCGGCAGTAAGTCGGACCTATTTCCGGTGAGGGTTGGCCTCCGCCAGGGCTGCGCTTTGTCACCAATCCTGTTTGTAATATACATGGATCGGATTTCGAGGCGTAGTCGGGGGGGAGGGGGTCTGCAGTTCGGTGGACTAAGGATTGCACCACTGCTTTTTGCAGATGATGTAGTTCTGATGGCTTCATCGGTCTGCGACCTTCAGCTCTCACTGGATCGGTTCGCAACCGAGTGTGAAGCGGCTGGGATGAGGATCAGCACCTCCAAATCTGAGGCCATGGTTCTCAGCAGGAAACCGATGGACTGTCCACTCCAAGTAGGGAATGAGTCCTTACCCCAAGTGAAGGAGTTCAAGTATCTCGGGGTCTTGTTCTCGAGTGGGGGAACAATGGAGCGTGAGATGGGCCGGAGAATCGGAGCAGCGGGAGCGGTACTGCAGTCGCTTTACCGCACCGTTGTGACGAAAAGAGAGCTGAGCCAGAAGGCAAAGCTCTCTGTCTACCGGGCCATTTTCGTTCCTACCCTCACCTATGGTCATGAGGGATGGGTCATGACCGAACGAACGAGATCGCGGATACAAGCGGCCGAGATGGGTTTTCTCCGCAGGGTGGCTGGCGTCTCCCTTAGGGATAAGGTGAGAAGTTCAGTCATCCGGGAGGGACTCGGAGTTGAACCGCTCCTCCTTCGCGTCGAAAGGAGCCAGTTGAGGTGGTTCGGGCACCTAGTTAGGATGCCACCTGGGCGCCTCCCTAGGGAGGTGTTCCAGGCACGTCCAGCTGGGAAGAGACCAAGGGGTAGACCTAGGACCAGGTGGAGGGATTATATCTCTTCGCTGGCCTGGGAGCGCCTTGGGATCCCCCAGTCAGAGCTGGTTGATGTGGCCAGGGAAAAGAAAGTTTGGGGCTCTCTGCTGGAACTGCTACCTCCGCGACCCGACCACGGATAAGCGGGAGAAGATGGATGGATGGATGGATGGATATTCTTACTCTCAATGTTTATATAAACCTACCATTACAATTATAGACTGTTAATGTATCTGTGTTTGGGCAAACATACAATTTAGGCAGGGGATCAAATACTTATTTCCTCCACTGTATATGTTTATAATACCTGAGGGCGTGCAGTCCCCTGAGTGGATCCTCCAGTCCAGCAGACAGCAGCTTCTCTCCTGAGTCTCCTGGATGATTGTAGCTCAGGTCCAGCTCTCTCAGATGGGAGGGGTTGGATCTCAGAGCTGAAGCCAGAGAAACACAGCCTTCCTCTGAGACCAGACAGCATGACAGACTGAACACACACAAGTTCAAACAAGAGAGTAAAAAAACAATAACAAATGTTATTGAAGCAGATACAACAAAAGGTTATGAGTTCATCCATCATTAATGTAAATTGCAATTTAACTGGCTATAAGTTTAACATGTAGAAGAATCCTGACCTGAGAGTCTCCAGAGTACAGTGTGGACTCTCCAGTCCAGCAGACAGCAGCTTCACTCCTGAATCCTGCAGGTCGTTGTTACTCAGGTCCAGCTCTCTCAGACTAGAGGACTGGGAGCTGAGGACTGAAGACAGAGCTTCACAGCTTCTCTCTGACAGCTTACATCCACTCAGTCTGAAGAGACAATAATCAACAAGAACATAAATACAATTACCTCAGGGTGTTCTTTTTCATTAATGACTGCCTTATCACAAATGTTGATGATATACTGTAGTCTCTTCTCCACGATGGCATTCATTATTGCTTTTCCAGTCAAAAGTCTCAGTAACAGGATGAGTGTTTTACATAAACTGTTGTTTATTAATGTTTAATAGAAAAGAAGACTTTGCTTTTGGGAGAGAGAGAGAGAGAGAGAGAGAGAGAGAGAGAGAGAGAGAGAGGTGATGAAGAATACAAAGTGAGTGAGAAAATAAACAATTAAAAATAGTTTAAGAAAAAAAAACTGATCTGACCTGAGAGTCTCCAGAGTACAGTGTGGACTCTCCAGTCCAGCAGACAGCAGCTTCCCTCCTGAATCCTGCAGGTCGTTGTTACTCAGGTCCAGCTCTCTCAGACTAGAGGACTGGGAGCTGAGGACTGAGGACAGAGCTTCACAGCTTCTCTCTGACAGGTTACAGCCACTCAGTCTGAAGAGACATACAAATAGAAATAAAAACCTCTCCATTTACCCTTTGCATTATTAAAATAACCAAACATAATGGTGTTGCGACCCGGCTCAAAAGGCCAAACAAAAAGGAGACACACCATATCAACGGTTACTAAAATATGTTTATTTAACCAAACAATTCAAATTAGCCAAATCAAATGGAGTGCAACAATAAGTGAAGCATGAGGTGTGGACGTCAGTGGTATCAGTAGTGTAAATGCAGGGTGAGGGTTGCATGGATGTGTATGTGTGAGGGTGTTGAGGTGCACAAAGTAAAGCAACTAAGGTAACAACAGCATATACTCAACAAAACCGGAGGCCTGTAGGGAAAAGCAGAGAGAGGAGCAGAGAGGCTTTAAATAGGGCACCAGACCCAGGTGCCCTGAGTTACTGCAATCAGTGCAACCAGTGCAGCACAGACAGGACAGCCACACCCTCTCCACTGATGGACCCACAGGGGCATCACAAATGGTAATAAAACCACATATTGGAGAAACAAAGTTCGACCTTTGGTCTGTTGTATTCATAACGTAATCCCCTGAAAGCAATTATTTGAACTGATCGAGATAATCTTGCATAATAATTGGATTTAAATGCAAATGTACAAATTGCAAAAATCTTAAGTGAATAAGGAGTGCATATTATGTATCTTTCTGGGCTAAATAGAACTAATATAAAATATACTAAATGATGTTACACAGGGTCTCAACACAACTGGGTGAAAAAATAATTTGAGTATGGTAAATGTAAAAATCTCATCCAAACAAAAACACACATCATGGATTCATACACCCACTTCAGTTCCTCTGTTGTTCTAGTTCCTGGAACTTTATGGTCAAAAAGGGGCTTATACAATCTGAAATCCAGATCATCCAGTATTCATACATGTTATTTTAGCTTATGCTTTACTGAAGCGACTAAGATACGCTGCAATACCGTATAGAAGAGCAATTTGGGGTTAAGTATCTTTCCCAAGGACATTTCAACACGTTTACTGTAGGGAGTGGGGATCGAAGCTTTAACCCTCCCATTGGTACTTGCCTATTACCTCTCTGGGCTACATTATATATAACAATATACAGTGGGGCAAAAAAGTATTTAGTCAGCCACCAATTGTGCAAGTTCTCCCACTTAAAAAGATGAGAGGCCTGTAATTTTCATCCTAGGTATACCTCAACTATGAGAGACAAAATGAGAACAAAAAAAAGAAAAAAAATCCAGAAAATCACATTGTCTGATTTTTAAAGAATTTATTTGCAAATTATGGTGGAAAATAAGTATTTGGTCAATAACAAAAGTTAATCTCAATACTTTGTTATATACCCTTTGTTGGCAATGACAGAGGTCAAACATTTTCTGTAAGTCTTCACAAGGTTTCCACACACTGTTGCTGGTATTTTGGCCCATTCCTCCATGCAGATCTCCTCTAGAGCAGTGATGTTTTGGGGCTGTCGCTGGGCAACTCGGACTTTCAACTCCCTCCAAAGATTTTCTATGGGGTTGAGATCTGGAGACTGGCTAGGCCACTCCAGGACCTTGAAATGCTTCTTACGAAGCCACTCCTTCGTTGCACGGGCGGTGTGTTTGGGATCATTGTCATGCTGAAAGACCCAGCCACGTTTCATCTTCAATGCCCTTGCTGATGGAAGGAGGTTGTCACTCAAAATCTCACGATACATGGCCCCATTCATTCTTTCCTTTACACGGATCAGTCGTCCTGGTCCCTTTGCAGAAAAACAGCCCCAAAGCATGACGTTTCCACCCCCATGTTTCACAGTAGGTGTTCTTAGGATGCAACTCAGCGTTCTTTCTCCTCCAAACACGTCTAGTTGAGTTTTTACCAAAAGGTTCCATTTTGGTTTCATCTGACCATATGACATTCTCCCAATCCTCTTCTGCATCATCTAAATGCTCTCTAGCAAACTTCAGACGGGCCTGGACATGTACTGGCTTAAGCAGGGGGACACGTCTGGCACTGCAGGATTTGAGACCATGGCGGCGTAGTGTGTTACTGATGGTAGCCTTTGTTACTTTGGTCCCAGCTCTCTGCAGGTCATCGACTAGGTCCCCCCCCCCGTGTGGTTCTGGGATTTTTGCTCACCGTTCTTGTGATCATTTTGACCCCACGGGGTGAGATCTTGCATGGAGCCCCAGATCGAGGGAGATTATCAGTGGTCTTGTATGTCTTCCATTTTCTAATAATTGCTCCCACAGTTGATTTCTTCACACCAAGCTGCTTACCTATTGCAGATTCAGTCTTCCCAGCCTGGTGCAGGTCTACAATTTTGTTTCTGGTGTCCTTTGACAGCTCTTTGGTCTTGGCCATAGTGGAGTTTGGAGTGTGACTGTTTGAGGTTGTGGACAGGTGTCTTTTATACCGATAACGAGTTCAAACGGGTGCCATTAACACAGTTAACGAGTGGAGGACAGAGGAGGCTCTTAAAGAAGTTACAGGTCTGTGAGAGCCAGAAATCTTGTTTGTTGGTGACCAAATACTTATTTTACCGAGGAATTTACCAATTAATTCATTAAAAATCCTACAATATGATTTCCTGGATTCTTTCCCCCCCATTCTGTCTCTCATAGTTGAAGTGTACCTAGGATGAAAATTACAGGCCTCTCATCTTTTTAAGTGTGAGAACTTGCACAATTGGTGGCTGACTAAATACTTTTTTACCCCACTGTGTGTATATTAGAAGTTAGCTTCATATGTTGATGAACTCTGACCTGAGAGTCTCCAGAGTACAGTGTGGACTCTCCAGTCCAGCAGACAGCAGCTTCACTCCTGAATCCTGCAGGTCGTTGTTACTCAGGTCCAGCTCTCTCAGACTAGAGGACTGGGAGCTGAGGACTGAGGACAGAGCTCCACAGCTTCTCTTTGACAGCTTACAGCCACTCAGTCTGAAGAGACAATAATCAACAACAACATAAATGCAATTACCTCAGGGTGTTCTTTTTCATTAATGGCTGCCTTATCGCACATTATTCCTTATACCAAATGAGCAACAGTTTACTGCTTAACATCTGTGGGGTCAATTTTGATGATATTGTTATGTCAAGTCTTGGACCTGGTCAAAGACTGTATGTTATTGAATTTACAGTATCCAGATAAGTGAGACCCATCGTCTCCTCCGTAATTATTAGGGGTCAGCGGAAGAGCAAGAGAGGTCTTCCTCGGATATAATTGAGTTAAAGGAGCAGTAGGTAAGTTTGAGAAACCGCCTCAGTGCACAAAAATTCCAAAGTACACAACCGAAAAGAATCCGCCCCTTCCTTCAGACTTCCTACAGAGCACCTCCTCCAACACACATGAACACGCACATGACCTCAGTGAAGACTTACATGGCTCAATCAGATGTAAGAAAACAACACAAGATCATGATAATGAATGTAAAACAAATGTATAACATAAAATAAATGTATAACTCGGCTCGGGAGAGTGTGGCTGTCTCCTCTCTGCTCTGACTGCAGAGCTGCTGTGGGAGGCAACTGTGAGTCTGCGCGCCTGTGAGTACTATGGGAGGGCTGAGGGGCTCACGGCAGCTCGTTAACTGCAGAACAATACGTGAGTCTCCAAACACCAGAAAAGTCCCTAATAACACCATTACAAGTTGTTAGATTAGTGGTTAGTCGCTTTTGACAAAAAATAAGTAGCCGGAGGGTTTGGAAAGCCGCCGAATTTAACGACAAAGTCGCCAAGTTGGCAACATTGGAGCGGCTGCTGCTGGCGACTGAGCAGGAGACCGGAAACACGCCCAATGACGGCGGCACACGCAATGACTGCACGAGTGTGTGTGTGTGTGTGTGTGTGTGTGTGCACGAGATTGAAGGCTGACAGACAGGTCGGCCAACCAGTTATTTTAGCCGGCCCGGCTAAAATAATTGGTCGTAGTTTTTACAGTATTACGGCTTCCACAGATGACATTTTTTATGGATTTTTTTTCAAAGCACTTAGAATATTCATTGCTATCAGGATATCAAGAGCATTCCATGGAATATAACAAAAAGTGTATCTCGAGCCGGTTTCTCAAACTTACCTACCCCTCCTTTAAGTGTTGTTAGTTAGTGGTTCATATCCTGACAAGGTACCATTACACCTAAAGACGTCATGAGATAATGATGACCTTTCGACATCTGGAACATACATGTGATAAGGATGTTCGTGCGGTTGGCTGCACGTTGTTCTCATGTGTGTGCGTCATTTAGAAGCTATATGCCTATGTGAAACTTCTACTCTGGGGGCATTTCTGCGATTGGTTGCTGTGAAGCAAGGTGATGTACTCCATTTATTATTTGTTGTTGCGCAACTGAATAATAATTAATCTCAACCATATCTGTGTTTGTGTGTCAACATTTAAAGTTGGTGAGCCATTAATTGCACTAACAATATACTGTAGTCTGTAGAGAGAGAGAGAGAGAGAGAGAGAGAGAGAGAGAGAGAGAGAGAGAGAGAGAGAGAGAGAGAGAGAGAGAGAGAGAGAGAGAGAGAG
>CALSBZ010045429.1:26562-62965 GCA_943591055.1 Gobionotothen gibberifrons | reverse complement strand
AGCCACTCTGACCAGTCTCTCAACAACACTGCTCTCCAAACACCAATCACAGTCAAACACATTATAACACAATGTAAAGACAACTATTTACAACATTGGGAAGAAGAAACTAAAAGCCAAAGTAGATTAGAATGTTACCTGGCTCTAAACAGAGAGTATGAGCTGGCAGAATATCTCTCTACTGTCAGAGATAGAAAGCAGAGACAGATCCTAACCAAGTACAGGCTCAGTGACCACAAACTGGCCATCGAAACAGGAAGACTCAAAAGATCCTGGCAACCAAAAGAGAACAGAATATGTGGTCAATGTACGACAGGTGAGACTGAGACAGAGATGCACTTCCTCCTGAAGTGCCAAACATTCAACGAAGTAAGGAGCATTGACTGTAACAAGTTGAACTCTGTAATCCCAGGTTTCAAGGAGGTTGATGACCTCTCAAGACTGAGAGTACTCCTAGGAGAAGGAGACAAGGCACACCTTGCTGCCCAATATGTATACACATGCCACAACCTGAGGGACAGTGAATGAGACACACACACACACACACACACACACACACACACACACACACACACACACACACACACACACACACACACACACACACACAGAGAGAGAGAGAGAGACCAGCAGGGACCGTGTTGTTAGCATCTGGTTAGCTAGCTGCACTAACGCGACAAAATATTATTTCCGAGGCACACCTTCATATGATCATTATAGTTATAAAAAAAGAGAATAAAGGGAAAACAGTTATGAAATACTATATGGCAGTAAATCAAGAATAGAGTTTAAAAGGGGAGTGATTTGTAAAATATCCATAAAGAAATAGAACATTTGTTTACAGTTCTGTTTCATATGGGTGTTGAGAGATGTATCCATACAGATGAAGCACTTACTTTCGGACAGTTTGAAACGCGAGGGCAGTGATTGGTAAGTGGTCTGCCCTCGCTCAAGGGAAAGCCTCCAGCTTGACTTGAGACCGCCCCCGTTTTAAATAAATGTAATTATAAGGAAGCCAGCTGCAATGGATCATTGATCCACCAGGGGGTGCAGTGGGGTTCCACACTGGTGCTCATGTGAAATAAAGTCTGATACTGTACAGTACGCTGGATGTACAGCGGTCAGCGGAACTTAATGTACTGTAGTCGAAAAAAACGAACGGGAGGAAATGCAGCCCGACTCTCGATTTTTTATCCTAAATTAAGCATCATCTTAAACTCAATATGAACGTCAGTAACTCACTACAAATATATGTATATTTTTAATGGAGCCTCGACGGTGTAGCGGAGGGATCTTGCTCAGCATGAAGGAACAAGTCGCTGCAAATTATCCCGTTTATTACATGGCCAAATTCTCAACAAAGTAACGACATGACTCCCAATATTAATTGAAATGCTTTTATGGATTTAGAAAATGTTTTTATTGATTTAAAAAAGAGTTGTATGTATTGATATAAATTGACATGCATCCGCTAAGAAAAATAGTCCGTTGTGACATCGCGTAAAACAGATTTCGACATGTTACATTAATTGCTTATATCCACACGCCTCTTCTCCTCATATTCACTACCTAAACTAGTTATAAATATGTTTATTTGTACTGTCGGCCGGGTCACTCATTACTGGATAAGCTGCTGCATGAGACAGCTGCCCGAAGAGAGGGAGGAAAAAGAGAGGCTCCGTGTATTTTATATATTATAGGCCTATAGAGTCGTTATTCATTTATTTTAAAGCTCAATAAATAACAAAGAAGACCTTTGACCGGCACTTTTATAATTTTGTCCGGAAGATTTCAACTTTAATACACATTGACTGGCGAAAAACTCTGCCCGGTTCCCTCTGTCCCCAACGTGGAGAATAAACAGAAGGGCAACCATGACAACTATGCTTCTTCGCTGCTTTTGTGGAGGGAGTTACAGCGCCACTTACAGGCCCGGCATATGTACTACAGCGTGCGTCCCCCAAGGCCTGGCTGGAAGGCCTGGAATGTCGGAAGAGAAAGACGTGAATCCAGGAATGTGGACAGCTGGAATCATACTTGCCAACCCTCCCGATTTTCGCGGGAGACTCCCAATTTCATAGCCCTCTCCCGGTTTCCTCCCGGGGTCATATTTCTCCCGCATTTCTCCCGATTTCTGAAAACAGATTTATGCATATTCGACTTTTTTTTACTGACCTATTGAAATTATTTCTTAATTCAGGCTATTTTTTACAACGTGTGTTGGAAGGATTTATTAAATTACTATGAATATTTGGGCTTAAATTAATTGCCATTTTTTAAACTCAGACATTTATCCCTAACATTATCCCTGACTTTGTCATACCATTTTAACAGAGCCCCCCAATTACCCCCAATTACGCCCCACATACCCCCAATTATTTAATATAATTTACCCTTCACCTTAAATATCTAAAATAATGCATTAGAAGACTAAAGCCCTGTAAATAACCATTGCTCTTGCACAATCCATGCCCCTTTTTAGGACTGTCCCACATTAGGCAAATCATACTGTTGACAGTGTTTTCTGATTTATGGAGTGATAAAAAGAGATTTTTTTGACTTTACTTGAAGTATTTCAATGTTTTGCTACTTTGTTATTGTACTCCTCTACAGTTCAGAGGTAAATGGTATTTAATACCTTTAGTTACTTTACAGATGTGGATGAATGATGTGAAATCTAATCAAGTGTTGAATCAGACTTTAGTTCCACCTGGAGTAAATCCACAAGCTACCCTGCAGTATACAAAGTCATTCAAACTAGCTGCACCTTTACCAGCTTTGAGAACACTTTCATGATCAATCATTATAAAACACATCATATATATTATTCTGAAATGGACCAATCTGCACAATAACTACTTTTACTGTCGCTACTTTCACTATATTTTGATGATAATACTATTCTACTTTTACTTGAGGAACATTTTGAATGCAGGATTGCTCCTACACTCTGGTACTTCTATTTTTTCAAACCTGAGTATTTCTACTTGTAATCAAGTACAAGATCTGTGTGCTTCTACTTTTACTCAAGTACAGATCTACATGAATCACACACAACCTATTTTGGATTCAAAACGGCGAATTTCGCCGAAAGGTGACAAGTTTGCATCCCTGATAATAAATGTGTTAAATGAATTGAGCAATTTTTTTTTTAAAGAAGTATAATGTTGCAATCTCTTTAAGATCAGTAATTGCAGTTCGAAGACAGATGTTGTTTTCCAAGGGCCTCTCTTTCACAGGCCCACACCATAAATCATGAGACTTCTAAATCCTAACAGACAGAGATCAGTATCATGTTGTGTTGCAAGTCAAATCCATGAGAGGGGGTTCTACTTGGCCCAATTTAAATACCATAAAGAGAGTATTAACCCAGCTCGAGCTAAATGTCAAATATCTTTAATTAATGTACGAGTGTTTTGATTTCTTAAAAAAATTCCAGTCTAGTTTCCTTCGAGTTCAGTCTAAGCTACGAATTGTTTCTCATAAACATTCTCACTGCTGTCCCAGATGTTGTAAACCTTGGGCAGACACACACACACACACACACACACACACACGCACACACGCACACACACACACACACACACACACACACACACACACACACACACACACACACTAACTTTGGATGAATATTCACCTCATCCACATTGTAAATTGTTGCCTTCTTTAGAGTTATTAGTAATTCAAGATTAATCATTAAATTAAATGTGGTACATTGGATAAAATAACTAAAACTTTGACTGGATAATTTTGTTCACAACGTTAGACCTGTCCTCTAATCTCTACTAAGATAAGATAAGTATGCATGTTTGGGTGTTTTCACACTCCTGTAATGTACCTAATCTTGTTATCCTTTTCGTTACAGAGCTTGGGGAATGGTGTATTGATTAGATTCTGATCCGTGCAAGGCCAATTTTGACTGACTTTAGTTATATTGTTAATGTTAATTTGACTTCAACCCATAGGTCATTATTTAAATGAACTCAACATTTCACATGATGATGGATTAGTGTTCCACATGTTTCCCACTAATTTGTTTTACAATTAGGCCAATGGTAAAGAGAGACATTGATGACCTTGTGTCCCTTTGTTAGTACGTGGTTCCATTTTGTCTATGGCCTTGGACGGCTTCACTGAAAGTCACCCAGTTCTACCCTGCTAAAGTCTGGCTGAGTGCAGTCACAGAGATGCTATGGCTGCTCTACATGACATTATTGGTCTGGTCCGAGAATGGACACCATTTCCTGCTCCCAGAGAGAACGGCACTCCTCAAACTGAACATTACAGCCGTTGATACTGTCTCACGTGGGTCTGCTCCCCCCCACCGAGCCATGAACTGAAAGCTTGACATCTGCTTTGAACACTTGGAAGCCTCCCCGTCACACCGGCACCAACCCTTGGGTCAGTCAGATGAGACTAACGGCTTCACTTAGGGCGTTTGGGTCAGATACATGACTCTCGTTACCACGGAGTGGGTTTTTTTTTTTTTTTTTAAGGCTATTCATACTGCTATGCAGAGGATGCCTGTAAGTTGGCGAGCTGTTAAAAGCCCCTACTATTTTTAGTATAGGCCTAAATGTCAGGGGCCTCTTACTGTCTAATTCTGCATGTATTCACATTATATGGACGATGTTTCCACCTGTTAAAACTAGAGGCTGCACGGTGCTCGGGCTACAATACAACCATTCTCTTCTGCTCTGACGATTCAATTTATAGATTCTACATCAAAACAATTAGCTTTTATTGTTTCCGATGATAACGTCACCTTAAGTGGAGGAATGCAAACCTGTTTTCAAATCTAAGGTTTTTAATTTGTTTGAGTCTCAGTGATGACACCCTCAGACACCCACTATCATTCATGATATGCCTTCAGTAGTTACTCAGATGTTAAGGGGATGAAGCTTTTCCTCCCATATCTGATATGCTTTGTTTTTCGACAAAGGTATACATTTCCTGCATAATATATGTTTCTCACAATTGTTTTTTTTGTAAGCTGCACACCGGTGATACTGAGTCTTCTCGATTGATAGATTGTAAACTATACCATGCTTAAATAGACTCCTACGTTATTGTTACCTATGTGACATATGTGGGATGTGGAAGAGAGGAAAGAGAAGAAAGAGATGGGGAAGTGAGAAAAGAGATAGATGAGGAATAGACTCCTGAGTTATTATTTCATATGTGACATATGTAAGAAAAGGGAGGGGAGAGTCAATAATATTGAGTAATTGATTTCATATTGGAACATTTATTTCTCAAACCTATGTTTTATGGAAGAATAAAAGTATTTCTGATAAACTAATCTTTTATCAAACGGTAAATGGTGAATAAATATAACATTTAGAATCATTGAGAAGGAGTTATATCCACAGGGACTAGCTCACCTTTAACTTAAAATAACATTTCTCTGCTTTGGACTGATGAGTATATGATTCTTGCATGTTAAATGACTAACACAAACCTTACATTTATGCATGTGCATGTGTCAGGAAGGCTCCCAAATAATTCTGAGGGGCCTATCCTATTTTTGTAATTAAATGATAATGTGCTAATCCATTACCTTGAGTTGTCTTCACACAGGAAAACATCCCTATCAAGTGTTAACCCAATAACTAGGACAGCTCTCAAGGCCAAGGGTCAGAGAGAGAGGGTCAAACTCTCCGGCTGCAGAGGGCACCCCCAGCCACGGGCAAGGAGGCACGAGGTCGTTCGAGATGAGAGGATTCTACTCTTCAACTTTCTGATAAGATGGGATGCTTCACTTCATCTTTCTGCTCGGTGGGCTCAAGCAAACAACCCTGCAGGACGAGCGAGGGCTTCAGAGGCTTCTATAATACAAGGTTCCATGTTTCTTGGAGGAGCAGATGTCTTCCTAACCTCTCCCATCACGGGGGACACACCTGGATGCGCCACTTGGAATATGCGGTTCCACTGCTCTCAAGCTGATAGCAGAAGGAACGCAGGCAGATAAGCTTCCATTTCACTGGGGGATCATACAGTGCTCACTGAATGAGCCACAAAAGCAGAGCAATTGGGGGGTTGAAATATGGCGCTCTGATGAAGAAGAGTTTTGAGCCAATCGGCACCTCAGTGCTAATCTACAGTATCAGGATGCCTTTACACACCAGACACTCTGTGTCATAAAGAGAGGAGGAGAACGTGTCAGGAGGACATGTTCTTCCAGCTCTAGTACAAAGATAACATTTGCATTGAATGACCAGATGTTTACAGATGTACACTTAATGATTGTTTTTTATATTTCCGATGACCAGACATGTGTTAAATAGTGGTGATAAATATATTTTGTCAGATCAGATTACACTTTCACACTAAACAAAATAAATTAATTGATATTTTCAGATTATAAGGTATTGGATACTAAGATATTTCTAATATTATAACAGATAATGTTAATATCCTTAATTGTCCAGCAATCAGGCTTAACAACACTACTCTTTAATGTATTACCCATGCACAGACAGACCTAAAATTATGTTTCAAGTTTTAAGAATGTGTAATCCTTCCTTTCCAGGTTTATACAAAAGTCTTTGAATATTTGCCTAACTTTTCCTTTTCAGATTGTTAAAACATTTTGAGAATTGTTTGACTTTTCCTTTTCAGATTTTGAACAGTGTACTTGATTAAAATGAATGTATTGATTTCATTAAGACTGAGTGCCTTACTCTTGACTAAAGCGTAATGAAGTAAACGTAAAGTAATCCTAAAATTGAGGACACTGTAACTTTGCAGATTACAAATTGATCGAATCACCACTGTGAATTTGTATACCTTAACTACCTCACCTGGATCTCTTATGATCCTGAGTTTTAAATGCTTTTGACTAGTGATTGCCTTAAAGTACATCTTTAAACTGCAAGCTGGTTTTGATTTTATAGTTTGATAAGTGAGATTAACTAATGAGTACATGTTAAAACATATTGTTTTAAAGTAGATGTTTTTGCTATTATGCATCTGTGTTTTATGTGTGTTCATTATTATGCTTTTGACAAAAGATGATCAAACACTGATGAGAGATGATTTTTCTATTGTGGTTGTCTGTATCAATCACTGTGGTTGAATGTTTCAACCTTATTCTATTTTGTGATGTAATTGATGTACGGTGGGACCACACTCAAATCTGAATACGCCTATTGATTTAAGTATTGACCAAATTATTATTAGACTAATGTTTTAAAGTTATCAATACATGATAAAAAGGGAGGAACTGTGAGGGAATAATTCTGTCTTCAGGAATTTGACCCTTTCCTGCGTGTTGACCTTTACGATCAGCCCTGATCGTTATCTCCCGTAAGGAACGTGATAAGGCAGCTACATGTTGATACAATACGTTTTACGACTTGATCTGGTGGAAGTAGGGAGTTATAAAACTCTGAGAACGTTGGCTTCAAAGCACAGCAGGGGGGTCAGAGACAGTCTCCAGGTATCAAGGCCCATCCCCAATATGTTGATTATGACTCTCTGTAAACTAGTTAAATGGTCTACCAGATGAGAGGCTGATCAGAATTGACATGGCAACCCACCCGTGCAGTCAGAACCTCTGGCTCCTGTGACTTGTGATGTGAATTTCTCCGGCCGAGACTTGTAATAAATACCAGTGTTTGACATCAGAACTCCTGCTCCTCCTGTGTCTCCTTCATGAGTCGGTGACTCCCACTGCATTGCTACACAGAAGTTTCCCTTACAGCACCCAGTGCACTTGCCTTTTTGCTCTGCAGGGTTTTCGCAACAGCCTCACAAGGTCCAAATAGCGCTTCACATGCGCGGAGGCTGAAAAGAGTTTTGCCTTTGAGGGCCTGTTTGTGAAGTCCGGCTACTTTGGCCCTGGTATCCCCTCTCACACTTCTGTCCTCCTTCAAACTCTCCAGTGTTGCCAGTAAAACAGAGTATGATGCGCAACAGCGTTGAATTGCTTTGGTGCGCACACACCATCGCGTTGGGCATAAACCCAGAATGTTAACAATGACGTATTCACAGCCAAATAGTGATTCAAACAATTGCTTGCGTTTCGCTGACTCTCTGATAATCACAGCAACACTCTGCACAAAATTGAGTCCTTCTGCAATCAGGTTTACCTCACGTGCGACTTCCTGGAGTACAAGATCCAGGGCGTGATTGCAACAGTGTACATACAGTGAGTGTGGGCTCGCTTCTTTCAGCCGGGCCTGATCACCGGACAAACGGCCTGACATATTGGCGGCACCATCAAAACAATACCCCTGTAGATGAGGAATAGGAATGTTCAGTCTCAGTAGAATGTCTTTCAAACAGGTAAAAAGTGTCTCTGCTGTAGTGTCTGGGCAGTTGTAAAATCCTAAAAAGTCACAGTGCGTCTCCAGATCCTTGTCCACATACTGAAGGCAGCAGGAAAACTGCTCGTCAGTGCTGATATCGGTTGTACCATCAGCTGTTAGTCCGTAAAATTCACAGCCAGACGCACGGGAAACTATTGTCCTTTGAACAGAATGCGCAAATTGGGAGATAATCTCATTTTGTATGGTGTTGCTGACCCAGTTGTCTCGCCTCATAACGCAGTCTCTTTCCTTGGGTAAATTATACGTCCTTTCCAACATCAACTCGTAGAGAAAGCCGTCGCACATTGTGTCTCCTCTAAATGGCAATCCCTGTCTTCCAAGAAAGGAAATAGAACAGAACAAAATCTCCAGGACATTTCTTGCCGTCTGTTGTCTTTTAACTACACCATCTGAAAGAAGTGCAGTTATTGGAGTTTGCTGTAATCCAGAAAGTTTCCTGATTGCCTCTGTGTGTATAGGCGATTTCTCGTGCAAACTGAATTTAGCAGTTGCTTTTTGCCAGTTGGAAAATCCCCTCCCCACAAAAAACGTATCACCATGGTCTGACTCTGAAGATATTAGTTTTTTCTGCACAGCCTGGAGGCATGCAAAACAAAAAACGCTGTCAGTCTCTATACTGTAGGTAAGCCATCTCCACTTATCAAACCAGCCGGGTTGAAAAGAACGGGAAAAGTTTTCCTTTCCGAAATGCCTACCGGGGAAAACGTGGTTACGAGGCTGGCACGGATGCGTTAAAGTTGCAGCCTCACTTGGTTTGGAGCCGTTGGCATTAGCTCCCCCCTCTCCTCTTCGCACTTGGCTGCTAGCGCTAGCGTCATCCTCTTTTTGACAGCTGTCAACGACTTCAACAGTGTTAGGGACGTTCTCTCTTGGCAAAGAGTTTCCCGAGGTACTTGGGCTTGAGCTATTGCTTGGTATGCTGTCCGAGGTTGTGTTGCAATCAATTTTACATCTTTTTGAAGGATTCGAAAAGAAATCTAATATTCGCTTTTGTGCCGCCATTATAGTGTGTCCTGTTACTGTACTTGTACTGTACTTAACTTGTCTGTATGTGCTTCACTTGATTTCCGACCAGACTCAAAATGTGTAAAATAAGATCTTCGTTTTTAAACCACATCCTATCATTTAAATAGTGTCAGTATATGAACATAACCAACACAATTGAATGAAACTGTTTTTGTATTATTATTATATTTTTATTATTTTTTATTTAATCTTGTGGAAGTGCAGATTCCCTGTCCTCCACCAGGGGGTGCTGCAGCACCCTCAGCACCCCTACTTCCCACGGCCCTGGATATAGCGCTACTGCAACCATACCATGCGTTTACCGGGAGCGGGAGCGAGAGCACTGCCCTCACCGGCTGAGGGTTCCCACAGCACCAATTTGCCGGCTGGCAGCTCTTGATGCCTTTGGCAATGTCCTGCTAGTCTCATTCTCCTGACTGCAATGTTCTCGCTCACCCTTGGTATTCCCTCGTACAGGATGTTGTTGGTTACATGTACACTCTTGCTGATGTTAAGTACTGCTCGCAACATTCTGGTGTAGCATCCGTCTAGAGACTTTTGCAGGGTTGGCTTCAGGGTCCAGCATTCACTGCCATAGAGGAGAACAGACTCTACCGTTGCATAGAAGAAGCTGAGTTTGATTTGACGGGGGAGGTTGGAGTTCCATACACTGGTCATGCCGTTCAGGGCCCTCCATGCAAGTGCCTTCCTCACCTTAAGATCTTGCTCGGTTGAGTTGACCCATGAGCCCAGGTACTTGAAGTCCTTGACTTCTTTAAGCACAGTGCCTTCTGTTGTTGTCAGAGGTGGATGTTCCGGTAAGATGTTATAGGTGATAACCTCAGTTTTCTTGGCGTTTAGCCTCAGGCCAACCTTGGCACACTCTGACTCCACTCTATTCAGGAGTTCCTGTGCTTGCTCCACGCTGTCGGAGAGCAGGCTGCTGCTAACAATCAAGCAACCATGTCAGAACACAATGTTAAGACCAAATAATTAGCTTCTAAGAAAGAGAACAGCCCGCATAGAACCATAGGCCATGGTTACAGTAGTAACCGCACATGCAGAGCACACAGCACCCGCAGTGAAGATTGTTCTCTGCATATCATCCTAGTGCTAGGAGTCTAGTACTAGGAGCAGTAATACAACGATATAGCGCTACTGCAATCAAACCCTATGTTACTGGGAGTGGGAGCGAGAGCACTGCCCTCACCAGCTGAGTTAAATAATGAAGCGGCTGCTGCTAACAATCAAGCGACCAAGTCAGAACACAAATGTTAAGACCAGATAATTAGGTTCTATGGAATAGAAAGTACTTACCTTACTCTCTGCATCTAAACGAAAAGCGGGTTTAAAATATGACACTCTGGGCTTTCCATACTAAATTGAATGAGGGACGCAGCCAAAGCTGGGACTCAAATGCTAATGATAGCTCGGGCACAACGCCACAAGCAGAACTTTCAAAAGAGCATAAGGGCAACTTTATGGGAGAGGAAGCTGGAACACTGTCGTCACCAGAAAGTCTAAGCCAAACAAAAAATAAAACGGCAATAAGGACAACTTGGCTGGGAGAGGGTGCGGGGACACAGCCATCACCAGCACACAAACCTGTCTGTCGAGGCTCTGCACAGCGCACAGCCGGCCACAGCTCCTGGAGGACGCGTTAACGACCCGTAGCTCCGACTGTCAGTCGCGAAGCTGCACACGGCCAGCTGCTTGCAGAGAAATCCCTCAGATCAAACGTTCAAACCTGAACGCTGTAGGCTACAAAAATGTAGCCACGGTACTCTCGCGCAGCGAGAAGATGAAAGGAACAGATCATCTGACGACACTGGCTGATATAGCCGGTGTCACGTGGGTCACAGGTGACTTTGTTGTTATTGGTACTCGAGCTGCGCATGCGCGCGATGGACATATCCAGTGCTTAAAGCACCGCCTCTGGCAGTCAGTAGGGACGAAATAGAACCACTATTTTCAATTTGTGGGGATAAAGGATGCAAAAAATATTACGGTCAAATGTAAACTGTGTGCAGGACAGAAAGCATGGTCCACATCGAATAACAGCAATGCCAATCTCCTGAAGCACCTAACTAATGTACATGGGGCTATAAAACTTGTCGCCAAAGACCCCACCGTCTCAACCACCGGCAGTGACCCAGATGGAGCAACAATCAATCAATCAATCAATGTTTATTTATATAGCCCAATATCACAAATGTTACATTTGTCTCAGTGGTCTTCACAGTTTGTACAGAATATCAGTATGACAATACGACACCCTCTGTCCTTAGACCCTCACATCGTACAAGGAAAGACTTCCGGAGAAAACCCACAGTTTAAAGGGGAACATGGGAGAACACAGGACAGACAGACGTGCAATAGATGCCGTGTGTAAATCGAAAAGATAATACATTTTACAGCGTAGGTAGACCGAAGGTTTGGAAATGCATGTGTCTATAATAAGAAGATGAATCCACGAGGATGTAAGCAATCTTTTTTATTTTATTTTATTTAGCCTTTATTTATACAGGTGTAGATCTCATTGAGACACAAGGTCTCGTTTTCAAGAGAGACCTGTCAGTGGTAACACTACCACACAAAGTTACAGACAGACAGGACACTAAACACAGAGGCAACACTAAAATATCGTAAAAAAAGTAGTCATTAAAATCTATATACATTAGTCAGATATAGCAGGTGCAAACACCCACAGATGATTTCTCCAGCTTTTTTAAAAATGAGTTTAAAATCCGTGATGGGTATCAAAGTGGTCAGCTTAAGTTCCTGCTGAAATGTGTTCCAGGTCGAGGGGGCAGAGTATGATATGGCTTTTTTCCCAAGCACCGTGCGTACTGAGGGGACGGACAGAGTGATGTAAAATCTTGTGGGAGCCATCAGGGAAGTAGTATGATGAGAGTCAGGCAGGACCGCAGGGACAGGTTCAGCCACGACTCGAAGTCCAGGACTCAGATCCAGAACTCAGGATAGAGGATCCAGGACACACGACCACAGCAACAGGATTAGCCTCGACTCAGGATCCCGGCGTATATATGGACACAAAAAAGAGATTTGGGGGAAGCTGGGTTAATCGGAACATGAGAGTACACAGGTACAAACAGACAGAAAGACGGAGTAAGGTGCCCCCCCCCGCAGTCCAAGCCTATAGCAGCTAAACGAACGTGTCTACATACATGCACTCCCTTAGGATAGGTTGAGGGGAAAGGGTAGCAAGTAAGAAGTAAGAAACAGAGGGGGAGAGGCACACACAGGGAGAAAGGTCCCCACTGGAACCTGAATTGGTTAGAGGTATAGGAGTAGGTCAGTGGCTACATTCCACACTCCCGGTGCCGGGCTAGGCCTTCTCTGCAACCTGTTACCCTCTAATAGAACCTTGAGAGGTCAGAGAGGGGAAAGGTTTTGGATAAAGGTTTAAATATAAGATCTAAGTTTTTAGGATTTAAGTGAAAGAGTAAGAACTCAAATGTATAGGTGAAGAGGCACAACGTATCTACGTCAATGCACTCTTATTAGATTATCTTATTTTATCACTATAAGCTTTATCAAAAAGGAAGGTCTTAAGCGTACTCTTAAAGACGGATAGGGTGTCTGCCGCCCGAACACAAACTGGAAGCTGATTCTACAAATGTGGAGCTTGATAATGTAGCAGGATAGACTGTTCGGCCCTATCACCACACGGGGCAACCTTTATAAAGAGGGGTCAGTGTCGCTCTTGCTCCCTCTTGCTCTTTGGCACGAAGGCCACTTCCGGGTTCCGCTGACGTGCTTTCTCCGCTGGCACCGGTGAGTTTGCAGTTGCTGCCGTTTGTTTTGTACACCTAGCATGACAATTAGCCTGAATACTAAATGTATCGCTGGTTGTAGACCCTTGCAGGGATCCTGCAGCCCATGTCTGCTGCCGCTGTAAATGAAGCTCTCCTGCTGTGTGTTTGTTTGAACTTGGCCTGATCGGTAGGTAGACCTTCTGCTTGTCTCATTCTTCCTGAATGATCTTAACCTAGTCTTATCGGAACATCATCTGATCGCTTAATGTCTGCTAGGCTCTGCGCTGGAAGCGTGATTAAGGACTGCTGTTTTGCCTCTACATCTGTGTTACATCCACGACTGCTCCGCGTCTACGAGTGTCGTGCCTGCCTGATTGAGTGTTGCCTGGACGGCTGGTCTGCCCTCACGGCGATGTCTGTCTACACCGCCGGCTTGCCTGCCCTACGGTGCTTCACCGCTACACAACTGCCTGGCGGGTGTTGCTCTTGGCCTACATTGTCTGTACCAGCCTCTTTGTATCACTGTGCCTTTGCCCGTCATTACAGGGCCATATTTTAAACATTGTTATGGCTGACCGTTCGATTAATCTCTGTTTATGATTTAGTTATTTCATTGAGTTAAGTTTGTTTTGGTTTATTTAATTTAAGATTAAGTAGACTGTTAGGTTGATTTTCGTTTCTTTGGTTTAGTTTTCGACGCTGTTGCTTTAAATTTGTTTTGTTTATTTCAGTTTATATTAGTTAACTGAAATCAGTATTTTGTAGTATTCTTGACTTTTTATTGTCTTATACTTATCTTTTGTGTTGGTCTGTGTATCCCAGTAATTGTGTCTTGTTTGCCCCTCCTTAGTTGCTGAGAGCCAAAGGTGTGGTGCTGGTGTCCCCGGTGGTGGCTTCCCCCTTTGTGTGTTGTGCCGTGTGAGTGTGTAGTGATCACGGGTGCCTTAATTTACTTTGTTGGGATCCCTCTCACCCCTCGTAACCTCCATCCACTGGTAAGCCTCAGCATCCCTGTATTAAGAGTTCCCCCCTTTATTTCCAGTGTATTTTATGATCTTACTGTGTTTTTAATGATATTTTAATGCCAGAAATAAAACATTTGATAAATTGGAACCACGTCTCCTGCCCCTCAGTATCACGAACCTGAGTGCCTTGTTGGTACTTGTAATAATTATTTCCTTGGTTGCAATTCCCAAGGTGGCGTTGTCTGGCTTTTAGTTGAATAGGATTTCCAACAAACACCCCCCACGTGTCGCCACAAAGAAAAGGCTCTGGCTCCCATTGTACTTTTAGAGACTCTAGGAACAACCAACAACCCTGCATTCTTGGAACGCAATGCCCTAGTAGGACAGTAGGGTATAATGAGTTCTTTAAGGTAAGATGGCACCTGCCCATTAAGGGCTTTGTAGGTGAGAAGAAGAATTTTAAATTCTATCCTGTGTTCTATAGGGAGCCAATGTAAGGCAGCCAGAACAGGAGTAATGTGATCCCTTTTTCTAACTCTAGTTAGTACACGAGCTGCAGCATTTTGAATCAGCTGAAGCGACTTAACTGACTTCTTTGTACACCCTGATAATAAAGAGTTACAATAATCCTGCCTAGAAGTAACAAATGCATGGACTAGTTTCTCTGCATCGTTTTGAGGCAAGATATGCCTAATTTTGGCAGTTTTGCTTCGATGGAAGTAGGCGGTCCTTGAGATTGATTTTATGTGGGCGTTAAAGGAAGGCTCCACTCATTAGATATTTAATCAAAACTTCAGTATTTAGTGAAACATTATGTTTAAACCATACCCTGAAGAAATCAGCGATATTCCCCGGTAAATAATGATTTTATAGCTCTTTTTTATCAAAACCTGTATATTCCGTCAGGCAGCTGCCATTTTGGCCATATTCAGTAGTGACGTGATCTGAAAAACTAGGTTGTGACGTCATCTATGCGTTCACTTTGTAAACACACCCTTATATATACAGTCTATGAAACACACGAACAGCTCATTCGACGAAAACATGGCGGAGTATTTGAGTTCGGACTCGTCAGCCGAGGAAGAAGTTTTGAGCAATGTGGAGAGATTGGATGGGGGAATTCAGCCATACAGGTTCGAGCCAAGTGGCCAGAACCGTCAGGAATCCAGGGACAGTGACAATGAGGATGAACAGCACGGTAATCTCGCTGGAGACGATCCCTTTACTCGTGCAATTGATTTCGGGTAGGGAGACCTGTACATGAATGGTGTACTTGCGATCGGTGAGTAGCCATGGACAATCCTCTTATGAACATATGTTGTCATGAGCTTGAAGAGCTTGAAAATAAACTGTTCACAGACGACTTGGATTGCACACAGGGGAATCCCCCTCTCTCTCCCTCTCCTGACAGCCTGTCAGTATCTCATGCAGCTCACTGATCCAGTAATGAGTCACCCGACAGTGAATAATAAATATATGTATAACTAGTTTAGCTTGTTCCAGAGGTAGATAAAATAGCGAAGTGTAGGTCTAACTCTTGTGTGTTTCGCTCCGCTCACCGGTCCGGCGGGCGGGCGGAGCTGCAGGATTTCTGCTTCACACAGACGTTGCATTCCGCTATTTTACTGTCTTTTTCGGACACCTTAAAATAATGCCACTGCATCCCCATTAAGTAATGGTTGATTAATAAATCCCATTTTATGTTTCATCATACTCTCAGAGTAGTCGTCCGGAAACTTGAAATGTTCGCTGCATACATGCGCCTGTGGATCTTTCGGTTCGGGCCGAGCACATTTCGCTAGCCACTGCCTCCGAATGTACTTCCTACGCTTACCCGTTGGCAATAGATGGAACCAAGCATTCCGTGGATTGTTCCTATCCGAATTGTGGCAATGTTTCGCGATACAATGAGGTGTAGTGCCGTGAAAAGGGAGTCGGAGGCGGTGTATTAAGAATGGACTTCCACACTTTATTATCCATTAAACACTCGGAGGTTAATACATGAACTGCTCTCATTGACAAGCTAGCAGGAATGACTAGCTAACACTACCGGTGTTTCCCATGAACCACTTGTTCACAAAGAAGGTGAATTATGGTCCCCAATATGGTGTCACCACAGAGGCATATTTAAATATAATTGTGAGAGTAACTACAGTAAACAACATGAACAAAGCACATACGTCAATTTGTCCTCGACACCAAACGCATAGTTCACGTCACGTCCGGTAAAATGAGTCATGTGACACGTCAAAATGGCGCCGCCCACAGGGTTGATGTTATTTGGGTAATTAATCAGCTTAAAATCACTGATAACGTCATCGGATTAAAAAAAGAAAAAGACTGGTAGAGACTGGTCTGTTTTATCGGATGATAATTTAAAAAAAATGCGTGTCATGAGGATTCCTTCCCTTTAAAGGATAAATCCTGATCAAATATAACACAAAGATTCCTTACAGTCTCACTGGAGGCCAAATTAATGCCATCCATATCTAGTATATCTTTAGATAGTTTGTTTCGTAGATTCTTTGGGCCGAGTACAATAACTTCAGTTTTAGC
The DNA here is from genome assembly GCA_943591055.1 of Gobionotothen gibberifrons. Taxonomy (NCBI): domain Eukaryota; kingdom Metazoa; phylum Chordata; class Actinopteri; order Perciformes; family Nototheniidae; genus Gobionotothen; species Gobionotothen gibberifrons. The sequence continues at coordinate 46,324 of CALSBZ010045429.1, read as the reverse complement.
CGTGTTTAACATCAACAAGTTTAACCTGTTAAGCCCCAAGCCTGTTTTTCATGTTTCAGGCTTGAAAATGACATTCCCAGAACAAATGACCATATCTTCCCTTCTAAAAGGGTTAAATTAATAATCTTTTTTCTCAAAGTAATGATAAACCTGTGAGTTGGATGGAGAAAAGTCAGAATCAATATAGATGTTTTTTTATTTCAAAGAAAATTCAGATTGAACATGGTAAAAAACGGTAAATTATAGTGTCCGTCCAAAAGATATTTTGTACTTATAGTGAAAACTAACCTTGGATGATGGGTTAGTAGACTAAAAGCTTTAGGAATCCAAAGTACAACATATAATAAGTACCCTGTATCAAGATTGATGCAAAACAAGTGATATCTGACCTTTTTAGACAGATTTAGCAAAAAAAATCCTCTTTTGGGGCCATTTGGATGGATTTTCCTTATATCTGGCCCCCCTTGCTCGATTTTGACATGTGACATCTCTTTCTGACCGTTAGAGCCAATAGAACTGAAGGGAAATGGTCCCGCACACTCATGTTAAAAAAAAAAAATGGCGTCTTTGCGTTTGTAAATAAGCATTAGAGCAGGGAGATTCCACTGCTCTAACTTCTAGAAACGGAATTGCAGTTTTATTGCTTTTGGATTATCAGAACATTTCAAAGGGGAAACACTCACATTGGATATTAACCTATGGATTAAATACACTATCGTTTTTATCGTTTTAATGCCATTGAAGACCAGTTTTGACCAGACAAGGACCAAGGTAAGCTATGTTAGCATTTTTGGCTACCTAGCGCCACATGTTTGGATGTACGTTTTTGTTGATAACGTCGCGAGTTTGTATCTTTCAGTGTTGAGGTGTGCACCGTTAGATTCTGTGTCTTTACGATCATAAACGATGTGATGGATGTGCAGAGCTAGGATAAGTATTAAGGGAGCTAGGAGTGATTTTCGGTGCGGTAATAGGTTAGCATTTTTCGCTCGGGGCTAATTCAGAGGGTCAGTGTTAGCATTGTGTGTTTTTTTTTGAAAAAAAAAATGAAAAATATCAGTTAAATGAGTTTTTCCCCATTATATGGATATAAAATATACATAGTTTATCAAATATTAAGGTTCCTTAGACGTTGTTTCCTGCAAATGACGCGATTTAGGGCCCGGGCTCGGGCCCGTGGGGCTTAAAGAGCCTGTGACAGCCACCCAACAACTGTTGTGCAATGACATATTGGACTACTAGTAATCTCGAACCATCGGTTTAAAAAAGAAGATGGGATACCGTTTCGATAAATATTAATAATTTCAAATATCACGGGGAAATTCCTTCGATTCATTTTGAGGTTTTGGGGGGAGCCGGAAGTGACGTCAATGCGGGAACGCTTCACTGTGCAGCGAGAGATCCAAACACGGACAAAGTGTGTTGTCATGCGTATAAATGGTGAATTACTGAGTTTAGGCACGTTAATAACGTTGTAATGAAGTTGACTACAGTATATTCATATTTGTCAGTGCTTTCATGTCAATTCGGCGAACATAAACATAAATGATCGTGGTGAAGATGATGATTAAATTAGGATTAAAAATCGGTAGTGAGAGCTGCTGAATTTCCTCCCGTCGGATGTGATATAAAAACAAATCCATTATTTTTGTAGTTGTAAACTCAAGTGGATGAAACTACATTTATTAGTGCTTTCATGTCAATTCGGCGAACATATGATACATGAATACGTGAATATTTAAAAATCGTTTGTTTGAGCCGGTCTGCATTTCCTGATGAGAAAACAAACCGATGCTTTTTGTAGTTGTAGTACACCAACATGGATTAAACGTGTGTTTTTTTTTACCACAATGTTGGGGAAATTAATGGATAAAATGCACGGATTATTATTATTATTATTATTCCCACTCCGATCGGGACACTAGGTCCACCGTTTCCCCGCAGCGAGGCTCCCCCCGTTGACAGTTTACGTGAGCTGGGCTGGGTGCAGTGGCGGACTGGCCATCGGGACGAATCCCGATGGGCCGGTACCGAAGTGGGCCAGTCGGATAAGTCACTAGCATATCCCCCACTCCCCCCGTTGACAATTTACTAGCGGTACCGAAGTGGGCCGGTCGAGAGTCCCGGGACGATTTTTTGTCCCAGTCCACCACTGGCTACATGACCGTATTATCACCCATATTGACGCACCTAATTCCTAAACTTCTAACAGATACAACATAAACCGATCCTTCAGCCTTGTTTGTTTGTAACCTTTATTTATTGAGATAAGTACCATTGAGATCATAGATCTCTTTTTCAAGGGAGACCTGCAGCAATTAAGTTCCACAGGAAACATAAAACAACATAAAACAATAGAGGATATCACACAACGTATTTACAATCTACGTTTACAAATACCCATAGTTTCAAAGAGCTTTTCACTTAGCCTTGCTTTAGAAACATTCAGAGGAATACAATTGCTCAGTTTTTATTTTAGCTGTAGACTGTTCCAAGCAAGTGGCGCTGCGCACATAAAAGCTGTCTTACCTAAGACAGTCCTTGCTCTTGGCACATCTAACAACACTACGTCAAGCGATCTCAGACAATAGCTGCTTGCAACTCTCTGTTTTATCAGTGTACAGATGTAATACAGGAGTTTACCCAACATGGCTTTATAAATAAACGTGTACCAATGACTGAGCCTCCGTACAGTAAGTGATGGCAAACATGCCTTGGAATACAGGGTACAGAGATGTGTAAGTGCTTTACAATTTGTGACACATCTCAGTGCACTGTGATAGGCGGCATCTAACTTGTTCAGGCAATGGGCAGGTGCATTCATATACAACAAATTACCATAGTCCAGCACAGGTAAAAAGGTCACAGTGACTAGCCTTTTTCTGGCTTCAAAAGTCAGTTTTTGCGTGCATATGATACGCCCACCTTACGTTTGTTATGAACGTATGTTAAATACGTTTTTTTTCTACAATTTTCTCCCACGTTACGTTTGTTGTGAACGTATCTTAAATGCGTTTATTTTCTACATATCTTTGCCATTTATTTAATCCTAACCCTAACCATAACCCAATAAACTGTTAAATGCGTTTATTTTCTACATATCTTTGCCATTTATTTAACCCTAACCATAACCCAATAAGCTGCTGTGTCGTTTATTGCACCGCAAACATTAAAACTGTAATGGAACGGTGATCAAGCCTGAAGCCACAGAGCTCTTTGTTTTAATGTTTGAGGTGCAATATCAGCGTATCATATGCACGCAAAAACGGAATTCTGCGTATCTATTGCACGACGTGTAATGTTGTGTCATTTGTACGCATTCTGGTGAGATCGGGTTGCATTTTCACCTAAACTGTTGATATATATAGAGAATAAAAGTGGACCTAAAACAGAACCTTGGGGAACACCATTAGTGATGTTTAACCACTCAGAAGACAGCCCATCAAACTGAACACATTGGGACCTTTCAGAGAGGTAGTTCACAAACCACCCCACTGCATGGCTGGACATGCCTATACTGGCTAGCCTCTGCTTCAAAATGCGAATGTGTCCAACGCTTTGGAAAGGTCAATAAATAGAGCTGCACAACTCTGCTTATTATCTAAAATACTCGTGATGTCATTCACCACTTTCATTGTGGCATTGATGGTGCTATGTTTCTGAAACCTGACTGATGATTTGACAGGATATCATTTTTACATAAAAATTCCTTCACTTGTTCACTAACTAGGCGTTCAAGAACCTTAGCCAGAACTGACAATTTGGAGATTGGCCTATAGTTATTTAAAATAGTTGCCTCCCCTCCTTTTAGCAAAGGCAAGACATAAGCTGACTTCCATACTTTTAGAATTGCATTTGTGCTGAGGGAGAGGTTAAAAAGAGAAGTAAGAGGTGGAGCAATAAAATCTGCAGCTATCTTTAAAAAGAAAGGTTCTACGTTGTCCGGACCAGCCGGTTTCTTAGGATCTAACTTGGTTAAAGCTTCATGAACAACATTAACAGTAAAAGGAGTAAAACTGAAAGGGTTTTCCAGACCACATTGTTCAGAGTCACGGATCGGGGTGTTCACAGCAGCAGAGTTAGACACAGAATCAAACATAGAACCGCAGGACACAAAATGCTCATTAAAGCAATTTAGCATAGTAGCCCTGTCCGATATAGAGCCAGATGCTGTGGTAAGGCACGGAGGAAGCTCATTTCGGATCTCACCGGTGGAAATCGATTTTATGGCTTTCCAAAATTTCCTCGGATTATTTAGGTTTTCAGTGGTTACTGACAAATAGTACTTCGACTTAGCACTTTTGACATTTGAAGTGAAGCTATTCCTTAGCTGCCTAAAACGCAGCCATTCTACCTCTGAGCCTGATTGCCTAGCCTTTGCCCAGGCCTAGTTTCTCTCATGGAGGAGACTAGACAGTTCAGCAGAAAACCAGGGATTGTCTCGTCCCTTTACTCTAAATGTAAGCCTCATATGAGCTCTCAGACACGTTCAAAATTAAACTGTCATCGCTGTCTGAGCTTGCTGCTGTGTGCGCCATCGTGCGTTTGCATGCAGATGCTGGGATCCTGAACGGTGCAGCTGGAGCGCTGTGCCCGCAATGACGTCACACATAATTTGACGGGACTTGAAGAATCCCCGAGAAGATCCTGAATATGGTCAACATTGAACGGCAGATTAATGGTTATCAAAGTACAAATATCCAAAATCAGTTCAGTAACGGTTTTCAAGGGGACAATATTTACTCAAATTGATGGGTTTGGATGATGGGGGAAACTCGTGTCACAGGCTCTTTAAGAGGTTAAGGTCATCCACGTTTTTAAGTCCTTGAGGCAGTCTTGAATTTTATTTCGGTGATTGGTTTCATCAGGCTTGATGGATAAATATAGTTGAGTATCATCCGCATAACAGTGGAAATTTACAGAATGATTCCTTATAATATTGCCTAGCGTAGGGGTGCCCATTAGGTCGATCGCGATTAATCTTTTTTAAGTTAGGCTATCATCCATCCTTACTATGGCATTTGCCACTTGATAGACGTACAGGTAAGCCAGTCTGAGTTGTATTGTGCCATACAGGTTCATGCTGTTATGAGGGGGCCTCACCTCCTCATCTGAAGCGCAAATGCCACAGTTTATCTGCCGTTTACTCCACTAGCACCCCCCCCCCCTCCTCGCGCTCGCGACACAGATTGGGCAGGGGCGGCCCTGTAGGTAGATCTTTTGGGCTTGGTCATTTTAAAAGTAGCTCCCAAGCTGAAAAGTGTGGGCACCCCTGGCCTAGCGGAAGCATATATAGTGTGAACAAAATAGGTCCAAGCACTGAGCCCTGTGGCACTCCATGGCTAACTTTGTTTTGCATGGAGGATTCATCGTTGACACACACAAACTGAGAGCGTTCAGACAAATAGGACCTAAACCAGCCTAAAGCAGTTCCCTTTATGCCAACTACAGTAAGTGCTCTAGTCTTTGCAATAGGATGTCATGGTCGATAGTATCAAATGCAGCACTGAGATTGAGCAAAACAAGAATAGAGACAAGTCCTTTGTCTGAGGCTATTAGAAGGTCATTTGTGACTTTAACCAGGGCTGTCTCTGTGCTATGATGTGTTCTAAAGCCAGACTGAAAATCTTCAAATAAATCATTGTTTTTTAAGTAATCACACAACTGTTTTGCGACTACTTTCTCAAGAATTTTTGAGAGGAACTGGAGATTAGAAATAGGTCTATAATGGGCTAAAAGAGGAGAAAAGGTGTGTGGAGTCATACAATGAACACACTACGTTTAAATCCTCTGTTATGCGCGATATCGGACATAGAAGAAAGAGGTGGGAGGACCCCCGTCACCACGGACGCCATTGAGAGGAGGAGTCACGGATGAGATATATAGATAGGTGGCGAGGCTTGTTCGCTCTCTTTCCACCGGAACCACTTCGAGACAACAGCTGATGTCTCCACTACTCCCTCTGTTTGTTTCATTACCACGCTACTTAATTAAAGTAACCAATTTGACCCTTTTCAGAGATTCCATTGTCTCTTATTTTAAACTTCCTCCTGGTCGCGAGAACAGCTAACATAATCCAACACACTTGGGAAGCCGCCTGACACTACAACATTCGGCGACTATGCCAACAAGTTTGCTGAGACGGTGTTGAAGATAGGAGAGAAGTACCAGAGGGTTGATCTAGTCTTCGACAGGTACAATTAGGAATTGTAAGTAATTTCGAACCCTGAAGGCAGGAGAGACTGAAAAGAGTCAAGGGAAGCTTATAAAAGTTAACAGCATTTAATTAAACAAAAGATGCGGTGGTCTACAAATGAAATGTGCGAGGAGGCGCTCTCCCCATCCGTCTGCTCAGTCCAGGTCCGGGGTGAAAGAGGTAGATCCTTGGCTTGCTCTTTCCTGTTGGCCGGCGTCGTCGGGGGGCGGGTCCAATGCATGTGGTGCCTTTTTCTGTTGCTAAATTACATCATTCTGGTGTCTGTGGTTATTTAAACATTCCCTGCTACACATTATTCAGCGTCAATAAGTGAGTGCTAATCCCAGTGTGCTCAGTATAGAACATCACATGTCATTTCACCTTGGTTCAAGGTTTGAAATCGTAGCATTTCCGCCAGATGCTAAATGCTAACCGGAAGTGACGCATTTTCAGAATAAAAGTGTCAAGTTAATAGTTACTGAACTTCCGGTTTTTCAGAATAAAACTGATTTAAATCAAATAGTGTATTTAATTCAAATTACGCCATATCAACATTGATTTTAATTTACTAACAGTCCCTCCTTACACACCTTAAAAGGTGTGTACATAATACTGAAATCAATGAGTTCTTCATCTGAACGTTACATAGTACATAACTCTTATCAAAATCATACAATCAAAATGGAATGGTTCAATAACCTCAACTTTATAAAATACAAAAATACTTTGATGGTGCTCAAACATAAAAGTTTTCCCTTGTGCATAACTTCTAGTGTTAACATTCAATATCATTCCTAAAAATAGCAGCATGGCTTGGTATTGGAACATTTCTTTCTCCCTCCTTTCACATCATAAATCATCTTCATACTGTATCTGGTGTAAAGGCACTTGTTCTTTTACAAAGTATAAGAAGGATTAAACTATCTAAAAATAGCTAAATATTACTCTTTATTTAAACAAGTATCGCGCCATTCTATCGGTCTGTTTTTATCTAAATGTTTGTGTCATCCTTTTACTGTGTCTCTGGTGCAATTTACGAATCTCTGCTGGCTCCAGTAGATATAGCTCTCCCCATCCATATTCTTGTTGGTTGTGGGACAGAGGAATAATAATTCAGAACCTGCTGATACTTGAATCTTACTACTTGTCATATGTTACAAAACAAAAAACATCTTCATGGTCAAGTCAAGTCAAGTTTATTTATATAGCCCATAAATCACAAATCCTATTTGTCCCAGAGGGCTTCACAAATCAACAAACACAATTGGTAATGTAAAACAATGTAAAAACAACAAACGTATATTACAGGATCAATGTAAAAATGTAAAAAGGAACATAACACTTAATGACACAAATACAGTTAGAGTACAATAAAATGTCATAAAACGAAGGGTCCATGAGGATGTATAAAAGGGGGTTTAAAACCAGTCTTAACTATACGCTGTACTAAAAAGGAAAGTCTTTAACTTACTCTTGAATGTGTGGACACTGTCTGCCTCCCTAATTGTCACTGGAAGTCGATTCCAGAGGAATGGGGCTTGGTAGCCGAAAGATCTAGCACCTGACCTTTTTTTGTGGACTCTGGGAACCACCAACAGACCTGCACTCTGGGATCTTAATGCCTTAGAGGGGCAATAGGATATTAAAAGATCCTGTAGGTAGGATGGTCCCTGACCATTTCGCGCTTTGTATGTCAGTAAAAGTATTTAAAAATCAATCCTGGACTTAACTGGTAGCCAGTGCAATGCTGCTAAAACAGGAGTGATGTGGTCCATCTTCTTTGTTCCTGTTAAAACCCGTGCTGCAGCATTTTGTATCAATTGAAGGGTCTTTAATGATGAGTTTGGGCAGCCTGATAAAAGGGAATTGCAATAATCCAGCCTGGAGGTGATAAAAGCATGGATTAGTGTTTCTGCATTGTTCTGATTTAGGATATGCCTGATTTTTGCAATATTCCGTAGATGGAAGTAGGCAGTCCTTGAAACTTGCTTTATATGGAATTTAAAAGACAAATCTTCGTCAAAAATAACACCAAGATTTTTTACCGTGGTGCTGGAGGTTTTGGTAATACAATCCGAAGAAATTATATTGTTGGACAGTCCGTTCCGAAGGTGCTGGGGGCCTAATATAATTACTTCTGTTTTGTCGGAGTTTAAAAATAGAAAGTTGCTGGTCATCCATGTTTTTATGTCTTTGAGGCATTCCTGCAGTTTAACTAATGGAAATTGTACATCTGGTTTAATTGATAGATACAATTGTGTATCATCTGCATAACAATGAAAATTGATGGAGTTATTCCTTACGATATTGCCCAATGGTAGCATATATATGATGAACAGAATGGGTCCAAGTACAGACCCTTGTGGTACTCCATGACTGACTGTAGTTTGTAATGAGGATTCATCGTTGACAGATACAAACTGGGACCGTTTTAATAGATAAGACCTGAACCAGCTTAGTGCAGTTCCCCTTATACCTATCAAAAACTCTAATCTTTGGAGTAGTATGTTATGGTCAATAGTGTCAAAGGCAGCACTTAGGTCTAACAGAACCAGGATAGAGGCAAGTCCATTATCAGATGCACAAAGCAGGTCATTTGTGACTTTAACCAGTGCTGTCTCTGTGCTATGATGTTTTCTAAAACCTGACTGGAATTTCTCAAATAAACAATTTGTATTTAGAAATGCACATAATTGTGAGGCCACTGCTTTCTCGAGGATCTTTGAGAGGAAGGAAGTGTTTGATATTGGCCTGTAGTTGACCATAACCTCAGGATCAAGGTTTTTTTTTTTTATAATCGGTTTAATTACAGCTACTTTAAATGACTGTGGAACATAGCCTACAGTAAAGACATATTCACCATATTTAATACTGGTGTTTTAATTAGGGGTGCAATTTCCTTGAACAGCTTAGATGGAACAGGGTCTAAGATACAGGTAGATGCTTTAGAGGTAGTGTGTTCAGGGTCAGTGACCGTTGTTGTGACTAGTGCTGGCGTGGCTGTAGGGGACAGCGGACGATGGCAGGGGGCGCCAATCCTCAGGTCAGCAGACTGTCCCGATACCCCAGAAGAAGATGGGTTTGATGTTAATAGTCAGGCACGAGGATAAGACAGCACTGTGTGTTGAATATTAGCGGACAACATGTGAGAACCTGCTCTGTTTGGATGTACACCGTCGTTGTTAAAAAGAGACCGGCGATTCCAAAAAAGGTTAAAATTGTCAATAATCCCGACATTCTGAGCTGTGCAGGTGGACTGCAGCCAGGTGTGAAGACTAAGCAGTCTGCTGAAGCGAGCGGTGCCGCGGCCTATAGTGGGAATCGGCCCCGAAATAAAAACAGACATTCCACGGTTCTTTAGGAAGTCCAATTGGTGAACTAAATAAAATCCTTGTAATCTTTCTCAAATCTAATATAACAATTAACTATTCCTGTTTGTGGTAAAAACACACTAATGTTATGTTATACAATTTCATTATGATTCAAAAACAACTAAAGTCATGATGATGTCAGAGTGAATGACTTCCTGAGTGTGTCTGTCCTGTAAGGTACGTCATTCTCTGCTTGGATCGTGTGCAGAAATCCCATCGATTGCACCTGGCAATACTGCTTCTACCTATCTATTATCAAGCTGAAAAATGAATACAGAAATCCAACATACTGTCATCAAATGTCTTTCTATTATGAATTTAAATCAAATATATCCCCATAATGACCTAAACAATAAAGTCTATGGCTTTTACTTCTTTTACCAGGCTAGTTACAAGATGTTGTCTAAATTAAATTCCGTCTCATTACATTACTATGTTTTAGCTTAACTATAATATGTTCTTTCTACATTTCAAACCTCAGGTACTTTAATATCTGTTGAAATATTACACAATTGTTTCATTATCACAGGTCAACTTCTTCGGTATTCCATTCTGGAATTACATCTCTCTCAGTAGCCCCTTGGCCACTGATTCTGCATCCGTGTTACCTGTTATAACTCAATCAATATTTAGAAACATGTCAACATTCACCAAACAGTATATTGTCCCAAGATATGGAGCAGGTTAATTCTAAAACTATCTTCAATGCTCAGTTTGAACATCTGGGTTGGGGCGGAAAGTTTCTTTCAATCCTTAAAAGAAAAATTTAAATTGTGAATTTTACAACCATGTTGACCTTTATACATTATACACACTCCCCCCTTTTTACACATGAACTCATGTGTGACAAAATCCTGTAATGGGGAGGGGAAACAACTTTCAGGTAAATATTGGTTAGGGACATAGCGAACATTTACAATTTGACATCCATTATTGTCATTTCCAAAGTAAACACTTCAGTGAAAATAAGTGTTTCTCTCCGTCCTTCAGTCCTAAAAGAAACAGAATCTTCAGATTTTAGTTTGAGTTTTACATTTGCAAACCGCCAACTCCTGTGCGGTTTCCCCTTTTTATGGAATTTTTAGGAAACCTCTTGTTTCCCTTGGAGCTCCAAAATAATATGTTCGTCCAAAAACATGCTGGGTTAGTTATTGTTTTAGAATCATGCAGTTAAACTGATCACATGCCGGCATACATTCACACTCACACTTTCTGGTTGTCAAGTCAGGTTTGGTCAGATACACCCCAGAGTCAGTCATTGACAGTGCTTTTGTCACACTGTCAGTCAGGGTCAAAGGTCATTTGGTCTCGGTCTATGTCGTACTCTGCAGAGTCTTTTCAGAGGTATTTCAGCAAAGGCGGGTACCCTTTATCTACAAAAATATGTCATATGCGAAGCGCCATTCCTTATTCATTCACGACTTCAACTATGATTTTCAAGGTGGTTCTCCTCCCATCTTTCCTGAAACTTGGTACAAAACTCACTTCCTTATAGTACTACTACTACTGCAATTCATTTACACCTAATTAGTATTACAATGTCTAATAGATCTAATTCAGAAACTTGTGTACATAACTATTATCTTGAGTCAAACCATTACTAGGATCTGTGTAGCTCTGCATTTCATAGCTCATTATACTCATTTATCTTCAATTCTGGTCTACTTAAAAAACAATGTTAAACTCTTTAGCAGTGTGAGGAACCCTGGGTGTCCGAACATGCAACAATTACTCCCTCCTTTATCAAGGATTTAAAACAGAAGTCATTTCATATTTCCACCCGAAAGCCCTCCTATGGTAATAACTATGCTACAATGGTGAAATCAATACTTGGAATACTATATTTGGCTTGGCACTAGCTCTCCCGTTAACATTATCTATACAAATAGAGATTTGTCTTATAGAGTGGTTCCTAAAACTATCATTTTAATGGTGAACAAATGAGATCACTACTGTATTCACACATGAATACAAATCTCTAAAACAATAATTCGTTAACATGATGAAAACATTGAATATGGCTCTACTCTGTACTGCTAACTCCAAAACACCCACTGCTTAAAGTGTAGTGAATATTTCCATCATGTCTCCTCCTTTATCCCTCAGTGTGTTTTAGGATGATTTTCTCATTTTACTTTAATAATTTCCTCTTTACTGCTATTTATCATTCATGGATAATACATCTATTTGTCTTTACGTATTTATCAAGTCTATTCAAGTTCTTTAAATGTGGTCTCTTTTATGTGCGTTTTGTGAATAAGTGTGTTTGTGTGTAAACTCACTCATTCCCGTTTTCCTTTTCTCCTCCTCTGGTTTTCTCAAGCGGTGACCCCGGCCTCCTCACTTCTAATCGACCCTGCCAACTCCTCTGATTCTGTCTTCTCTTCAGTCCATCAGCTCTTGAACCCATCCGCTGTAACTCTTTTAGGCAGCCTTTGGCCCAGTTACTTCTGCAGCCCACATCATGCCACTGTTCTTGCACTTAATTTCCTCCTTTACAGTCTCTTCGCTGCTTTTATGGAGGGCGGATTCTGCTCTCACGTCCCACACTTTGCTCTTGCCAAATCTCGTGGCTCAGCTTGGAAGTTCATGCCCCGTCTGAGGGACTGATGAGAGTATCTCTCTGTATGTCAGCATAACGTTTGGTTCTGGATGCCTCAGGTGGAGATAGTTCTGGCTGCAGTTCTGGATGCAGTCTTGTTGTTGTTGTTTCAGTTTTGGTTCTCTGTTTGTTCGATGGAGAAGGAGGAGTCTCCTGTTTGGTTAGGTATTTTGTCTGCTTGGAGGGTCGGGTCGTAGCTTTTCTGACGCAGAGGGGGAGTCCAGGTCTCGAGACGCATTACCTATAGAAAGTCTAGCACACTGAGGTTAAATAAATCCAACCCTTTCCACTCTGTCTTTTCTAATCATACTATCTGTCTTAGTTGTTAAATGCCATCTAAACAACACAATTAATGTCTACTAATGATATTACACAAACTCCTTCCAAGAATTACTTCAACCATTGCTACATATTTACCCAACATAACTCTTTCAGGAAACCATTTTCTATAAATTGGAATACCTACATGTTTCAAGCATCACATATTCCACACACTACGAAAGAACATCTCCACACTTTAAATCCCACTATTACTTAGCTCAATAGTAAACCTGCAGAGCACACCACAATCAGATCACAGTAATTTAAGTGTACTCAAGTGTAGGCCTATGTCTACTTTCCGTTATACTTATTACTTTTGGTGAACATTTATTTATATTCTAAATTCCTTGTCTATGATATGCAAACAGTTTGAGTGTAAAAATGTGTTTCTCAATGTATTTACTCTCTACAGATTCTTGAGTTTACTCATCTCCTGGTGCTGTCGTTCCTTCTAACTGCCGTGCCGTTTCTGGAAATGTGGCGGTACGGCTACACACTGTGTAAGTGGGTGCCAACATGTTCCTTTTTTAACTTTGTTCCGGAGAGCATCTGCAGTGCATTCTACAACTTCCCATGGTCCACTCCATACAGGTTGCAACGAGTTAATCTTGTGGATTTTTACATTTACCCAATCACCTGATCCCACAGTAATATTCGTCATGGCCGTGGCATATGCTTCCGCCTCAATTTTCCTCATATCTAACACTGGTTCTCCTCTGTATTGTGAGGTGATACCTTGTGGGGGATATTGCTGAGTGGGGCAATCTCTGGCCAAATGTCTACAATCACCACATATGAAGCAGCCATCATCCCTTCTTCCTCTAGAGCGTTGCTTTCCTCTCCATTGTCCCTTTTGTTGATGCTGTATGGGAGTGTATACCTGAGCCTGCGACTGTACTTGGGTAGGAAGATACATAGGTATTTGCTGTTGAATATACTGCTGTGCTTGTGGCTGTACTTGCCTAGGAAGATACACAGGTGTTTGCTGTTGAAGATACTGCTGTGCTTGTGGTTGTACTTGCGTAGGAAGATACACAGGTGTTTGCTGAAGCTGGTTTTGTGGACATACACTTCCTCCTCCGCTTTGTTGGTTCTGAACTGTTGGAGGTGTCCACCCTGCCTTCTCTGCTAGTATGGCCATCTGATTAGCTTCAGTATCTTTCTCAGCCACCTGCATCTTCAAAAGTATTTTTCCCAGTTTCTTTGTTTCTTCATCATCTTCCTTTGTTATTTCCTGGTATTTGATGTTGTGGTGAATGAGATGTAGTCTCCATTGTTCAGCGGTTCTATTGTCCAATCCCACCACTTCTTCCAGGCGTAGCTGCACTGCTAGGGGAAGGGCTTTTATGACAGCGTTCTTCCACAACATTTCAACTGATGGAGACAGATCATGTCGTTCACCTGTGCAAGCCTCCCACACTTCTTCACATCTCTTCAAGAATGCATCCATGTCTTCCTCCGTGCCTTTCCTCAGGCCGGTGAGGGCATGTAAACTGCGTGTTGTCGGGTAGATGTGACGAATAGCAGCCCAATAATTGGACCTGATGTAGTCGTGTGTGCAATTGGCCTCGGAATCTACTGCTCTTGCCTCAGGTCGTCCTTCAATCCATCCGAGCAGGGCCCTCATGTCTCCCAAGCATAGGTGATCTTGGACTGTGTATTTCTCCAGTTCAGTCACCCACTTCTGACCTCCTTTCGTGAGTGGAGGTAGTTTTGCCACTAATGATTCCATGTCCCTGTGAGTCCATGGTTGGTATTGAAATTCTCCTTTTCCAGCCGCTATCAATGGCATGGAGGTATGTGCACCGGTCTTGGTTCTTTTAGTTTTGGGGCTACTGGTTTCAGACTGTGTGCCACCGTCGTCATCTTCATCTCCCTGTCCTTTGGAATAGTCAGGAGAGTAGTTTGATCGGCGTTTTCTTCGAGTTCTTCGTTCTTCTTGTTATCTCCTTTCTCTCCGTTGTCTATCTGCCTTCATGTCCTGGAATCTTACATCTTCTTGTCGTCTTTCCGCCAGAAGTTGTTGGTACTTATCTTCCTCCCTTTGTCTTTCTTCAATAATGTCATTTTTTGCTTGATCTGCCTTCCGTCTTTCTTCCATTCCTCTGATGAGTTCTGCTTCCATTCTTTTGCCGAGTTCTTCCATCCTTCTGTTGAGCTCTGCTTCCATTCTTCTGTTTAGCTCCTCTTCCATTCTTCTGTTGAGTTCTTCCATTCTTCTGTTGAGCTCTGCTTCCATTCTTCTGTTGAGCGCCTCTTCCATTCTTCTGCTGAGTTCTTCCACATGTAAGCTGTTTGTCAATCCTTGGCTGGCATCTTCCAGATGGAATACCAGACTTGCAACCATAGCTTTTCTTTTTTCAGCTCTGTTCATAGCAATGTTTTCAGGTCCATACCAAGAGGGTTGTCCGGCTTTGATCCATGCTTTTTCCTGTTGTAGGTACTCAGCATTCTCATGTTCAACTACAGCTTTTCTATGGGCTTCCGTTGGTCCAGGTTGATCATCTGCTGGAATCAATCCTCTCGTTTGCCACTGTTCTAACAGTTTCTCCATTTGGTTCCATGTCTTCTGTCTTTTACTTGGAACTGTTAAAGCATCTGATCTGATTTGTACCCTTTCCTTGATATCTGCAGTTGAGCCTGGCTCTGCGACTGGTCTCAACTTGGTGTCTTTTGGCGACATGTTTAAGTACTTGGATAATATTATTAATTAATTAATTATTAAATTAATATTTTGAAATTATGCACATTTAAAAAATCTGAATAAATAAATAAAAATGAACAGTGTATGGTTTTGACTTAGTAATATGAAAATAGGAATATGGTGCAAATCCAAATAAACCGTGTACAGTGGATACTCAAGTTTATGAAATTATGCAAATGTAATAAAATGAGTTACTACAATACTTCAATTCAAAGAAACCACATGTAATCTTTATCTGGTGGTGAAGAATGTATTAACTGTAATACTTATTATGTCCACTAGGGGAGCTGTTTTATGTTTAACTCCTCTCAATTGTATCAACTTGCACTTCCGGTTCATAAACCTACTTCCTGTTTATTTCCCCAAACAATAAAGTTCAAATTACTTTCTTTGAAAAGCATGGAAAACAAAACAACACAATCTACTCTCAACGTACATCTACACCATCCCTGTGTATTTAAATCAGTAGTTACCAGTTGTATCTTTACTCAAACTATATCACCATCTAGTAATGCTAACTGGCTAGCTAACTAGCTTAGCAGTAACCTCATGTGACTGGGGGAAGGGGAACAGTGTGAAGATAAAAACCACACTGCTTGACAATACAAAACAACACAATCCTCATTTATCTTAGCTCTAAATTCTATAGATGCTGACCTTAAAAGCTGATCTCATACCAATCTTGTACACAATCTTTTCGGCTTAGAACATGGAGGAAACGTAAACAGCGTCACCGACCAGTACACGGAGAAATCGTAAATGACTCCATTCCACTTCCAGCAGACTGGTCAAGCTTCATGGCACTGGAAGAGAACAAAGCAGATCTCGATCAACTACTCTCAAACCATCTGATAGAACACAGCCCTGAAGATGAGCCTGTGGTTGTAGTATCTGGTGGGTTTGCTGAAGCAACCACTGTCAAGTCATCAGATCCAGATCTTGATGTCTCTTTAAGTGCTGACCACGAGGAGGCTGATACACATCTGATTTTGCACTGCATCCAGGCTCCAATGGACACAATAGTTGTGTCAGCGCGTGACACAGACGTGCTTCTTCTACTTTTAGCACACCATGACAGAATCGGATGTACCCATCTCTAGAAAGTATTTTCCAGTACATGTCATTCGCAAGTTACTATTGCGGGGAGGCTGTGGCTCAGTGTATAGTATGATGGGCTTTGAATCAGGGGATAGCAAGTTCGAGTCCCACTGCATGTCGTTGTGTCGCTGGGCAAGAAACTTCACCCCAAATTGCTCCTGTGGGGATTGTCCACAGTACAGTATCCAAATGCTTTGGATAAAAGCGACTTGTAATGTAATGTAATGTACTATCTGATGATCAAGTGGACACACTCCTTGCCTTCCATGCCATCACTGGCTGTGATAGTGTGTCTCAGTTCAGTGGTCACGGAAAGAAAACAGCCTGGCAGGTGTTCGAGCAACATCACACAGATATTACTGGCCTTGGCAAGGGCCCTCTCACAGAAGGTATTATGACATCAACAGAGATATTTATCTGTAAGATGTATGGTGTGCCAGAGGTTGATACATGCAACAAAGCAAGAGTGAAGTTGTTTTGCAAAGGTCGTCCACAAGAGACTCTGCCACCAAGTTTAATGTCATGCGTTCACATTATCAATCGACAATCTGGAACCAAGCTCACCTGCCACATCCTGATCTTCCTCCAGTGGATGAAATGGGATGGATGCACAAGGAAGGTGAGTTAGTGCCATGGCTACTGTCTTTGCCTAAAGCCTGCAGGGAGTTCACTTCATGTGGGTGTACCAAGGGATGCCTCAGCCAACGCTGCAGCTGCAGGTATGTGCATAAAGGATTCGCTGATGGTGATCAATGTGTACAAGATCATAAAAATATGATAGACTGGTTGAGAATATCAGCCTGCCAGACTGCATTCTGCTGACTGTTTGTTGTTAAAGGCCCCGTGAAATGTGCGCCTGTGCATGATCTGTTATGCTAATACATATAGTAATGACCAACATTGTCCATTGGAACCCTATCAAAGATGTTGGAATAGCAACGAATTTGACGAGTTTTGAATTGAAATCCGCAGTCGACCTCCGCCTTCGTGGGCGTGGCTTGCGATCTACTGCGTGACGTCACAAGATGGTCGCGGCCGAAGTGTTTACATTCATCACAGTTCATTTCAAATAATTGTAATCGTCCTGAACTCGTAGCTATATGCAAAAAACCAGCTAACAGCTAACGTTAGTTCAGGTTCTGTTTCAACATTTTTTTTTGGTTCAAAATGTGAAAATAAAAATGGGGTGCATTCTCTGGAAGCATCAATGAAAGTAAATTGTGTTGGTTTCTTATAGACAATTGACTCCTAGATAGCATTAATGTTACTGTTGCATCATGCTATGAACAGATGAATGTATCAAATCAAATCAAATTAAATCAAGTTTTATTTATATAGCACATTTATAAACGATTTTTGATCGAGCCAAAGTGCTGTACATATAATAAAAATAGCCTACAGTAGGGACACTTTACAGCAAATACAACAGCACAGATTGTTCAGAATATCAATATGAGAAAAACGACACCCTCTATCCTTAGACCCTCACATCGTACAAGGAAAAACTTCCGGAGAAAACCCACAACTTTACCCGCTTTTTTACTATAAATAGTAAGCAACAGATCAACATAGATTTGTGGTTTTATATAAACACAATATAGTATTCCATTGATCAGGTGATGGCCAATCCTGTGTGTATATCTACTCTAGATCTATGACAAAATATTGTCCTCAACTAAATTGACTTCCATGGCCATGTTAATGATGTCATAATATGTTATATATATAGAATAGAGAGCTTATCTTTTGACTATTAATGGTTGGATTTATTTTATTTTATTAATGGTTGGATTTATTTTATTTCTACAGATCTGTCAAAGGCATGGGCAAAGCAAGTACAGAGAACCAGGAAGGACTGGGAGCCTACCAAATACAGTGTTCTGTGCAGTGAACACTTCACAAGGGACTCCTTTGATGAAAGTGCTCTAGTACGAGCGCAGATGGGCATTGAGACAAAGAGGACCTTGATCCTGAAGAAGGGAGCAATTCCAACAGTTTTCCCCAGAGTTGGGACTTCAGCTGTGGGACAACTTTCAACCTCAACATCAAGACCGGCTCGATCTGCATTTGCAATGAGAGAGAGAAAGCGGGTAAAGGGTTAGGCCTAATTTGCTGATGTTAAATCAGGATTTAATTCCGGTGGCTAGTAGTCTCATGAATTATTATTGTTGAAATGGTATGAGCAAGGTGTAGGCCTATACTGTTTTGAATAATTTTGTAATCCATTTCATATTGTGTACATTTGCAGAAAGTAGAAGAACTCCTGGCAGAATCAGAAGTGGAGAGTAGCAGTTTTGCTTCCACAGAGGAATCAATGGAGATAGCCACTGACACAGACATGGCACCGGAACAGGTTTGTGATTGCCCCCAGGTTTTGTTTTAGATGAGCACATTGGCTGGTTTTACCTTGCACGTTATCATGACTGGCACACACAGTGGACACATGAGAAAAAACCTTCTTTGTAATATGCACACCTTAGATCTTACACAACAGTTTGACAGGATGAGCGAGTGTGTCATATAATACTGTATTACAGTACGGGATATTCCTTCTAATGTTGAGTTTGTTAACTATAAATAGTAAGCAACAGATCAACATAGATTTGTGGTTTTATATAAACACAATATAGTATTCCATTGATCATTTCATTTCCAGCATGCCAGGTGACGCCCGAGATGCTGACTGCAAATCTACCAGTACCAGGGAGGCAGAGAAAGCTGAAAGTCCATGGCACCAGAGACCCAGTTACACCTGACCAGCCACCACAGGCTGCCTCTAGCAGCAGCAGCAGCCAGGCGTCAAAGCTGGAGTGGTCGATTATGCAGCTGTGAACACCATCCTCCTCCATGGTCCTGGTGACAGCGGGGATTTCCCGACAGAACACACTCTCGGCTACAGTGTCCATGTTGTTACAGTTGTTGCACTGACACCTAAAACATATAAAACAGATGTAACATTATGATTAGCAGGAATGCCAGGATGTTTCAGTGTTGTCAGGTTGCGACATTTTGCAAGGTCACTGGATTTTATCATTTTAACTTGGAACTGTATATTGTTGAATTTTATGCAGAAGATCCAATAAAGTTAGACTATGTGTGCATGAAAATAATTTCTTGTTCTCGCCCCTTGATTATCTGATAGGTGGAATTATTCCCATAAACTGCAGAAAAACAGGGCTGGTCACCCTGGCTTATGTTTTAATTCAATGACCAGAAAGATCCAATTCTAGTTTAATAATAACTAGCTAACGATTATAGTTATATATATAGTTATATTATATATTATATAATATAGTATATAGTATATATATATATATATAATATAGTATATAGTATATATATATATAGTTATATTATATAGTTATAATAATAACTAGCTAACCAACTAACCATTCAGTGTTCTGTAGCCGGGCAATGTCTTCTCCATCGTCCATGTCGTCGCCATCATCCTCCCCACTTGACGTCCCTGA
>CALSBZ010045429.1:0-11562 GCA_943591055.1 Gobionotothen gibberifrons | reverse complement strand
TGTGTGTGTGTGTGTGTGTGTGTGTGTGTGTGTGTGTGTGTGTGTCTCTCAGACTGTTTGGGCACAGCGGGGCGTGCAGCGCCTGCGGACAGTCGATCCCCGCCAACGAGATGGTGATGAGGGCACAGGGAAACGCTTACCACCTGAAGGTAAGTCTGCAGCTCTCCCATCACCAGGCACCGTCTCCCGCTGCTGGTTTGACAGACACATCTGGGATTTTTAAGGAGTGACAGTGAGACAGGGAGGAGGGGGGGTGAGCACCTACTCTTACGTCATGTAGTCACTTTTAAACTTTGATGAGAGGTCATCTCAAAAGGTGCATATTAGACTCTTTGAATCTTTCATATTTAGATTCATATCAACCCATCACGTTTACAGAGTTTTGATGACCATATTTCATTTTTTCAATCCGTCTCTGACCCTCTGTGTGCTCCTGTAGTGTTTCAGCTGTGCCACCTGTAGGACCAGACTAATGCCTGGCGATCGCTTCCATTACATCAACGGTACAATCTTCTGTGAACACGACAGACCTGGCGCCGTGTTGCTCAACAGACACCTGCTCCCCCTCCAGAGCAGCTCTGTGCTGACAGACCAGAAGGTGAGCCACTGCAGAGCCATCTGTACCCCCCCCCCCCACATGAACATCACATGATGGAGTGTGGATCATAGAACATGTCTGGCTTCTCCTGGGGTACAAGGCTGCCACAGCAAAATGATGCAGTACATACAGAAATAAAAATACTACATCAGAGATATTACTCGGAAACAATTTATTGTAATTTTACAATTATTTCCACCTTAACGAGCTGCTATACCGTTATGATACCTATATGTTATATATTAGTTCTTAGTCCAACTTAATAACATAACAGTTAAGAGCACTGTGTTCTGCTGCATTATGAGCACACTCACATTACATTACACCTTACATTTGCAACAATATGACTCACTTTGTATGTCATATTGTTTTTGGATGAATAAGTTAATCAGGTAGGTAGGTATAGGTAATAGGTATTTAACACTATTTGATTTAATTAGCTGAAATCGTTACCTCAATACACTAACAGGAGCAAGAAAACAAAACATCCTTTGATAGGCGTATAATGCACATCTTATTCTTAATAACATAGGGGAAACTCCCATGTATTTTCACTTGACGAAGACCAATCTGCAGATTTTAGTTTTTTACTTGAACCACTTGTTGTATCCTGACTCTTTTCCCTCTCTCCTGCCTTCTCTGCAGGTATGCTGAGGTGCCTGCTTCTCGATGTTGTTGTGATTTCTCCTCACTGCCCCGCCCCTCTTCCCCAGGAGGGAGGACACCGTTGCTTACAAGATCCCGGTCCGTCACCACATCGGAAACTATACGCCACATCACATTTATGTCGTGTTCAATGTTGTCTGTGCATCATGCAAAGACTTTGTGTGTGATTTGCACTGGCAAAAGGTTTCTTTGGGACTGAAAGAAAGCCAAAGGAAAACGATAAGGATGAAAGCCTGCGCCAACTGGAAGAGGGAATAAGAGACGCTTGAATGAACATTCGATGGACTGCTGTAAAATGACTGTCAAAGCTTTGCTTATGCCATGCGGCAAATATTTCCCCTGAACTTGATCTCTCTCTTGTATACATTAATCTGAGATCTCACACTCTGCAGATTGAATATAATATGTATGGGTGTTAGGTAAAAATGTTCAGTCATAAAAAACCTTGTAATAAGATTTTAAACTATTTCAGAAGTAAGATTCAAACTTTTTTAAAATCTAAAATCTAAGGTTGCTGTATGATGAACAAACTGAATGAACCAGTGATGGGTTTTTTTCTTCTGTAGAGTTTTATTTCTTTGTCAGATGTCTGTTCAATGTGTGAAAAACAATTGTGCCGTTTTAAACAAAAATCCTATTAAAGCGTTTTTTCTGTAACATGTCACAAAGCGAGCTGAGGTCATTTTGAAGCCCCTGAGCGGCTTTACAGAGACATTGTATTGCATGGTACCTAACACGCTGGAAGTGACTGTCTCTCTCACTCTCTTTAGCCCTGTATGGTGAAAACATGCCTGATTACCCTGAGGAATGGAATTAGGGGGCTTGAGCTCTGACCATTTACAGAAGCAATTAAACATGAGCCCTGTATCTGCTGCTGGAGCTCCTGGGAGGCTGAACTCGGGGCACATCCCGCGGCTGACTGGCTCGGTGGCTGGCTGCCTCTAATAAGGCCTAATCTGAAAGCAGGCTAATTAAAGGGGAGTGGCCCCTCTACATTCAGGGCCTTTGAAACAATCTGATGTATTTATTGTTTACCATGTTCTAATTAAAGCTCCAACACAGGCTGGTTGTTTCCCATCGAGGCTTTGTTCTCCACCATTCTCTGCATGGCTCCTGATTTTCAAGAGATTCATCGAATTCACTCTCACTCAGCATACCTTTCGGAGGTTGGGAGTTAATCTTATTGTGGTAGCGGCGGTGGGATGCTGAAGATATGATCTGCTCTACTTTCACACCTTTCCCCGGAGCATGGCAGGCATCAAACTCACACCTTAATGCGCTTAGCTATTTCAAACGTCCCACTTGTCATGGTAGGTGCTGATACTGCATCAATTATTTATTCCACGTCT
Organism: Gobionotothen gibberifrons; assembly: GCA_943591055.1. Classification (NCBI taxonomy): domain Eukaryota; kingdom Metazoa; phylum Chordata; class Actinopteri; order Perciformes; family Nototheniidae; genus Gobionotothen; species Gobionotothen gibberifrons. The sequence continues at coordinate 8,949 of CALSBZ010045429.1, read as the reverse complement.
GATCAAGAAGCGTCACACAAATTCATTAACGTATGCAAATGATCACAATTACAATTATCTTTCTATCATGATGGCGAAGAAATAAAACCTCTGCACATTCCCGAATCCCACTGCACCACAAGTTACACTTTGCATTCAAACTAATCAAGCCTCATCTGCCTTTTCTTAATTAGCCGGAACGTTTTCAGATGCCAATTAGCAGGTCTCATGAAAAGACTCTTTGCCATGAGGCGTTGTCTTTTTATCAGAGCTACTGCAGGTGTTTGCCTCACCATGTAGCCTGTGTCATAGGAAAGTGTTTATTCCTACTAATTAATCATATTAACACATGCAGATGAGTGTAATGCCCAGGCTTCTCCACCTCACACGGTGTGAAGACACAAGATGATGCCAGGATATTTTTCACATGCTCAGGATGAAGAGGAAAAGAACCGCTGAAGCCTCCTTCATGCCCAGACACTCCTGTGATATAGATCCAAGGTGGTTGCCCGCCTTTAGCCCAGTTCCCTTCTCATCCTGATCCACTGCTTCTTGGAACGACTCACAGAGTGTTTGGAACGGGACTACTTTGTGTCAAACTTAAGTTTGAACAGCAGAATGTGGTCAATATCTGGGGTAAAAAGAATTCAAAATAGAATGATTGAGCTTTAAGATGAAATATTCTGCTCATATTCAGGTTGATATTTGTTTTTTTCTGTGACATGTCTCCATGCATTGATGTTCAAAATGTTTGTGGGAGAGAAACTCCCTCTTTATAATGTTGGATTCATAGTTCACATTTGAATGGGAGCCCTAACCGTTAGCTGCCAACACAAGCTTGAATCTTTACGTAACTATGGGCAAGAATCATTTGTATATGTTATATACCACAGTTCCTTCTACAGTGCTACATTTATTTTATATTATAAACACTGCTGATACTTACTCCCTACTTGAATGTGGGCTTACTGGAATTGTAATATTTTTGTGTATGTTAAATATTATGTGCATGCCTTTTTATAGAATAGTGTTCTATTTTCTTCCTCTTTATCTATACTTAGCTGTAACAGTGTACATTTCCACTTCGTGGGAGGAATAAAGGAATTCTGATTCTGAAACAAACACAGAATTAGAAAGCATTGGCTTGGAACAGTTATGAGGAATATCACTGTTTCTACTTCTTTATCATGTTTTGTTGGTTGATGATCAATACATTGGCACACATAAAAAAGTATTTGAAGGGATACAATGAGTGACATTTCTCCTGGAGTGACTGTCATTATGCCAAGTGACATGGCATGTGATTCCAGTCTGAGGTTGCAGTGTTACATTTCTAGTTGAAACCATACACTTTTAAAGACGAAAAGAAAAGTATTCATCAAGAAATGAATGTTTCAGTGAATCCAGACTTAAAGGGTCAGATAAAGACTCAGGTTAAAAATGTTGAAATGGCGGCACGTGAGGAACCCTTCCATATTGTACGCTGTGTACACTTTGCACAAATTGCACCCGAACAGAGCATTAACGCTATCATTTGAGTGTGATTGTTGGCTGGCAAAATATAACCTGTTCTGAATGGTCGATTCAAAATAATAATAACTGTATTCCGGTTTTGTATGCAACCACAACTGCTGTGGTTTTGGTTTGGTGGTCCCTCCCCTTCTGCCATGATGAATGCTGATGGAGGCCAGGGAAGTATCCAGCTTTCCACACACATTTGACCTACAGTATATGAGTATGTACTATAGTGATTTTGCCATAGTTGTGTGTGCATTAATTGACTATCTCAAAATAGTGAGTGTAAGAACTGAAGAACGCAAACTGAGATGCAGCACCCCAGTGAAACACTGAGCTCTGTGGAATATCCAGACATCCTGTTGCTTTCTCTTTTCTTGACTCTAGTAGTGTGCAGGCATATATATATATATATACACAGATCTGCATCACCATTTGTAAGTGAGAAATATCAAAATAATTCTTTAAGTGATTTCTGTATTTTTCATCACGGCGGGCTCTGTGCAGATATGGGGCCTGTGTGGTGGAACATTACGGGACATAATTCACCGTGATATATAGTGTGTTGCACCACGGACCAGTTGTTGTTAGCATTCCAGCTTCACGCTAGCATGTAGGAAGTATATTCTTTTCTCTGTAACCTAATGGAAAATAAAGTGTGGAGTTCCATACTTAATAATAATAATAATGCATATATTTTATATAGGCGCCTTTCAAGGCTCTCAAGGTCACCGCACAAACACATAAAAAACAAGATACACAATACATAACACCAGCATAAGAGACATAAACAAGACAAAGCAGTATATAAATCAATCAAATAACCAAATAAATAAAACAGAGGATGTGTGATGGATAATGATCAGGGTTGATATGCGAGTGTGAAGAGATATGTTTTGAGGCGTGATTTGAAAATGGGGAGCGAGTCAGTGTTTTGCGGATGTCAGGTGGGAGGGAGTTCCAGAGGCGGGGTGCAGAGCGGCTGAAGGCTCTAGACCCCATGGTGGTTAAACGGAAGGGGGGTGCAGTGAGGTGGAGGGAAGCAGAAGATCTGAGTGTGCGGATGGGTCTGTTGATGTGCAGGAGGTCGGAGAGGTACAGAGGAGTGAGGTTATGGATGGCCTTAAAGGCGAGGAGCAGAATCTTAAAAACGATACGGGATTTGACTTAACACACTGCCTCCGACTCCCATTCATCGGCTCTACACTGGTGACCCTAACGTGATCTAAACAAGGTACCTGGTGACTATGGTGGACAGGACGACCCGCTGGCCGGAGGCGGTCCCACTCGCGTCGACTGCGGCGGCTGACATAGCCCGGGCCTTCATTGCAACATGGGTGTGTCGTTTCAGCACCCCTTCAGACATTTCCTCAGACCGTGGTTCGCAGTTCACATCCGAGCTCTTGAACGCCGTGGCCAGGGGTTTGGGGGTTAAGCTACACCGGACAACCGCTTATCACCCTCAGGCCAACGGCCTCTGCGAGCGTTTCCATCGCTCCATGAAGGCGGCCCTCAGGGATCGACAAGCTGCCTTGGGTTATGCTGGGCCTTAGGACGGCGCCTAAGGAGGATCTGCAATGCTCCACGGCTGAGATGGTCTACGGTCAGCCGTTTTTGTTCCGATCCCCACTGCTCAGCACGGCACTCTGGTATCCCAGGTTCCCGTGGGCTTCGATCGGCAGAGCACGTGTTCATCCGGCACAATGCTCACATGGGTTCCCTGCAGCCCCCTTACGACGGGCCTTTCCGAGTCTTGGAGCACGGGGGAAAGCACTTGGTAGTCGACATGGGTGGCAGGGCCGAGCACGTCTCGGTGGACCTGGTGAAGGCTGCTCACCTGGACTTTGACCAGCCGGTGGTGCTGGCAAGACCTCCGCGACGGGGCCGCCCCCTGGCCTTGACCCCTGTCACCGACCTGGGGCCTACGGTTCCGGTCCCACCGCTCCCAGCAACCGCCCCTGTAGGGGTCGCCTCCCTGGCTCTCGTTCTCCGGAGTCGTGGTGGTCGGCCTGTCGTTCCTCTCCATCACACGGACTTTGTGTATGGGTGAATTATGGGGGGGCTTGTGTGGTGGAACCATAGACTGTATATATAAATGGACGTAGGGTCCGTGACGTCACCCATAGGATTCTGCAGAGTTGCCGAGAAGCCCTTAGGCCACTAACGGCTCGACAGTGACATCAGAGTTCAAATCCCGCCTGCTCCAGCCTGCTCCAAATAAGGGCAAAGAGGCGGAGCCGTGGCGGGACCTGCTGCCTCCGAACTGGAAGTTCCAGAGCTAGCTGAAGCTACCAAGCTAAGCTAACATGCTCCCCATCTGCACACTGCCGTCACATTTTACGTTTCTAAGGTAAGCGGACATGAAACTATTACTATAATAATCTAAGTTATTGAGTTGTTAGCATAATACTTCAGAATCTTAAAATCCCTTAACGTTTGTTTGCAATTGTGCTAAATTCAACACTGGAATCAAGCAAATATTAATATGTTTGCATGACATTAGTTATTTATATTTTGATATCACTTAATTATACGTTTAATACATTTAAGTCAAGCTAAGGCACAAGTGATGGTAGCTAGTTAGTGCTCTTACCTGTGAGGCCTCCTCCAAACAGCATAATAACCAGACTGTATCATTAAAACTAAGTACCAGTTCTAGATCCTTGACTTTAGACAAACAATTCAAAAGAGAAAATGTATTTAAAGACCAATCTTTATTTGAATGTGCCTCTTAACCTGATATATTAGTTATACAGTAATAGTATTGACAATCTAAAAAAACTGAGCAACTCAACAGTCAACTTTATATTTCTTATTGTCTAAAGCATTTATTATTTTCATTTTTCCCCTCATATTCAGTGTGGACGGATTGAGACAGCGTGGTGTCCAGAGAGCTGCAGAGACTTCAGGGAGAAACCTCCGTGTGATGGACGTCCTGTCTGTTGGTTTGGAGAGGACTGAGGGTCATTCCTCTGCGAGGAGGACCAGGCCTGATGGAGGAGCCCATGCTGGGCATAGCTGATACCAACTGCACAGGCCTAGTCTGTCACTTTATTTGACTAAATGTGTTTACTTATACATTTAATAGGTTCACACCTTCTGTCCATACGTGCTTTTTATTTAAAACATGTTTGATTAACTTTTGGTTCACATTTCAATAAATTGTATTTGTATTTGCACTCCTTTTGTCCATTATTCTTACTGAAAATGTTAGATTACACATTCACATCAGACTGAAGATTGGCCCCATTTATTTGTGACGTTGCAAACTCTGCGGTACAAGGCACAGGTGATGTGAAGCTCATAAAGTGAGGCAAATAGAAATAATCAGCTGATGGAGTGTAGATGTGGAAATAGGTGCATTCGATCAGCTGACTGTGTTTTCACAATAAAGTAGTTTCTTAGTGAATGTCCTGTACTGGTCTTAAAATCTCATAACTTCAGCTTTTAATGTTCCTCTTGGGTGTTCTTCTTGACCCTCAGAGAAGGAGAAAATGTTGAGTCGTGTCTTTCAGGCATGTCCTTTCCTATCAAAAAAGGAAACATAAAACATATTATTGCAGAACAAGTGTGTTATTTATGAAAGCGGTGTGTTTGTGTTTTTAGGGGCTGTAGATATAATTATTTTGTAATTGTAATGTTTTTTTTGTATTTCAACAGTGAGCTACAAAGACAATCAGATTATGAATGAACAGTATGAAGTTCATCAACATTGAAATATATGTTATTATCAAAATAATATTGAACTGTTATCAAAAAGTAGTGCAACTGTAGAAGCTTGCGCTGTTGTCTCACTGAAAGAATAACTTTTACCACGTTTTTTACAGACAATATTGAGAGATAAATAGTAGCAGTTCTCACTATGTGTTAAATATCTTTGCCTTCAATACATTAAATTAGAAAGCTGACAAAGGCATATTGCTAAATATCTAAATGTAACTTTTTGCATGGAAAAACCCCACAACTTAACTGATGTGTAGGTGATCTAGTATTTAGTATAGTTTAATGGAATGTATATCAGTGTATTCAAGTCAATACTTCATTTATTTAAACCAATATCTTTCTTGATTCTTTGTACAGTATGAAAAAAAGAGTCTTTGTACCTGTGCTGAAGTTCACTGCTGTGAGGAGTCCAGTTTTGTCTCTCACTCTCTGGTCCAGCCTGTCTGCATCACCTGGACACCTTAACAAACAGATATATATATATATGTAAAGTACCATGTGTACAAACAATATAACTGATTCTCTTCTGTTGAACATGTTGGATTGTGTATTGTCCGAGTCAGGGTCCTTTTTATTTGACTGTAACTTTGGAAGTTGTGTTACCAATGCTTACTGTTTATTTGATACCCATTTGGTAATACAATTAATAAAAACAACAAGGTTTGGGTTCGTTATTCAGATGACTGTGACGTTAACGTGTAAGCTCAATAATGATCAACCAACCATATCGTAATATCTAAGTAATCATCTTGAAATATGACATTATTATTTGTAATATACACACATCTTATTGTGAGGTTGATTTCACATACACTACTTCGACGTTAGCTTGTCTACATACTTGAGCATAGCCTTAACCTTAGCGATGCATACAGTTCCTACCTACATAATAAAATATCTCTCTAAGTTACAAGGATGACCTTATTTTATCAACCTCAAACAAAAGCCGTTTGTTGTACAGTATTATCCCACTTAACGCTTAACACTTGTGTATTTCGTTTTAACCTTTGTTTATATATAGCAGGGCTCTCAAGTTTTGAACAGAGTTCAGAGTGAGATTTTGGCAGCGGCGGGGCTTTGGGTGGGGACGGTGGTCTTATCTGATAAATGACACATAAATTCATATTCTGGGGTTGGTGGCTCCCATCTAGGGCTGCAACAAACGACTACTTTGATTATCGATTAATGAGACGATTAATCGACTATTAGGCCTATGCCTTGCACAATTTCTCAAACGCTCTTATTTAGCCATCAACTTTTAGGTTTAGCCTGAGGTTGTTTTAAGCATGTGGAAACTAACAATGAAGACAATAAAGATTAATACTTGATTCAAAAATACATATATTATTAAATTAACTAAACACATTTTGAACTAAATTAACATCGCATTTTATTTAAATTAAATAAATAATATTTCACATCAAAAGAAACAACAATGTTTTGACAAATCGTATTAAATAATGTGATAACAGAATTGTGAACAGAATAGCTGAAACTTTAACAAAATGAATAACTCAGTTACCTCTAATCATTAACCCATGTTTGTATAATGTAGTTAACTCTGTGTGTTGCTGCTAGCATACATAATACCTGACGTGGAAACGTTACTCGTGGATGGGGGGGCTACAGAGCTACTAGAAAGACAGTCGAACCCGGTACATTTCTCCGTCTGGATGCCAGCTGCGTGTGTGTAAACTGCCCCGCCCCCTCGCACACAGACGGGGGAAAGAGAGATCTCGTCTCGATTGGAAAGATCGAAAATCATGGACGCATTTGCGTGGCTATAGTGATCCTGTACTAGTTTGTTTACAAAATTGCAGCGCAACTTGGTGGGCGGTACCCTGGAAAGAAATCTCTGCGTGAGAAATACAAGGTGTGGCGTGTGAGCGTGTGAATGGAGTGAAATGCGTGTGTCTCACGCCAAATGCGTGAGACTTGAGAGCTCTGATATAGCCTATGATTTTAACTTGGAGGCTACTATTAGCATCGTTAGTACCGATGTAGCTTACACGCTAACCCAAGCCTTAACATTCATTACGTAGCTAATTAAAATCATTAACACATAAATAAAGTACTCGAATTTCACTTACCGCAAAACCGCATTCATGCACCGTCTGTTTTAACCGCAGAGCGAGTCACAATAGTCCGATATATAAGCATGAAGAACAAACAAACACGGCCGGGTCAAGTTCTGTTCCCTGGATGAACTGAGCAGGCTGAGTGCCTGTAGCTTCACGGAGCAACTAGCAGAAAGAAGCTAACAGCAGCAGTCACTGGACAGAGCTGTCACTCAATGTGACCACGCCCTAATATATGCATAACTTTAAGGCTTAATATTAATTAAACAGATGAGTTGAGAAAAAATTCACCCCCCCAATCCATATTCATGAAGGGGGGATCTAACTATACAGAGAATATGTTTTTTTTAACCACGATGTAAACATGTTTATTTCTGCTGTAAAGTTGGGCATTTTAACATTGGGGTCTATGGAAATTGCTCCCTTCTGCAGACTGCTCCTACTGGCCACTAGATGAACTGCAGTTGGAGGCACTTCCACATTGGCGTCCCGGCTCTTCCACAGAGTTTGCCGCTTGGGTGGAACATTACGGGACATAATGTCACGATCTGTCTGTGTTGTGTTTTGTCTTGTCTAGATCTGTCTTTGGTTTTCTGTCTGCGTTGTGTTTTGTCTTGTTTAGATCTGTCTGTGGTTCCCTGTCGTTAGTTTCCCTGGTGTGTCTAAATGTCTGATTGTGTTCACCTGTGGCCCCTGTGTTTTCTCCTCCCTCCTGACCTGTGTCTTGGTTGTGTGATTAGTCTTGTGTGTATTTAAGTTCTGGTTTTTCTGTCTGTCTTTGTCGGTTCGTCTTGTCTTGTGAGTAAGTCTCCGGTGAGTGTTCTTTTTCGTTATAGCCTTGAAATAAAGGAATTTTCACTTTAATCTGCATTTGGGTCCTGCTTCCTCCACACACCGTAACAGAACGAACCGACCAAGATGGACCCAGCAGATGATCCATTCGAGAGGGAATTACATCAATTTACCTATTCTCTGGCTTTCTGCTATGGTAGGTGGAGGGGAGCGTCCAGTGTGCAGCAGAAAGAGGCTGCTCTGGCAGAGGCGCACCAGATGGCAAGGGAGAAGCCTTTTCTTGTGAGGTTTTTGCCTGGCTGGATTATGGACATCCTCCCGGCTTGTGATTCCCGGCCTGCTAGCCCCAGGCATGCTAGCCCCCTGTCTCCCAATTCCCAACCTGGAACCATATGCCTCGGTGGGTTCCGTCTGGAGTCAACCCGTGCTTCTGCCCCAGTTCCTGCTCCTGTCCAGGAGTCGTTTTCTGGAACTCATCTGGCTTTTGGAGGTCCACGGAGCCTTCAGGCGGCTTCTAAGAGAAGGAGTCGCAAGGCCAGGCTAGCAGCCCGAGCCCCAAGAGCCATGGTGCCGGCCTCAGTTCCGGTCCCCACAGCCATGGTTCCGGCTCCAGAACCGTCCCATGCAGCCATGGTCCCTGCTCCAGAACCGGCCCATGCAGCCATGGTCCCTGCTCCAGAACCGGACCTTACAGCCATGTTTCCTGCTCCAGAACCGGACCTTACAGCCATGTTTCCGGCTCCAAAACCGGCCCACACAGCCATGATCCAGGCCTCAGTTCCGGTTCCCACAGCCATGGTTCCGGCTCCAGAACCGGACCTTACAGCCATGTTTCCGGCTCCAGAACCGGACCTTACAGCCA
>CALSBZ010045428.1:26565-63095 GCA_943591055.1 Gobionotothen gibberifrons | reverse complement strand
AGCCACTCTGACCAGTCTCTCAACAACACTGCTCTCCAAACACCAATCACAGTCAAACACATTATAACACAATGTAAAGACAACTATTTACAACATTGGGAAGAAGAAACTAAAAGCCAAAGTAGATTAGAATGTTACCTGGCTCTAAACAGAGAGTATGAGCTGGCAGAATATCTCTCTACTGTCAGAGATAGAAAGCAGAGACAGATCCTAACCAAGTACAGGCTCAGTGACCACAAACTGGCCATCGAAACAGGAAGACTCAAAAGATCCTGGCAACCAAAAGAGAACAGAATATGTGGTCAATGTACGACAGGTGAGACTGAGACAGAGATGCACTTCCTCCTGAAGTGCCAAACATTCAACGAAGTAAGGAGCATTGACTGTAACAAGTTGAACTCTGTAATCCCAGGTTTCAAGGAGGTTGATGACCTCTCAAGACTGAGAGTACTCCTAGGAGAAGGAGACAAGGCACACCTTGCTGCCCAATATGTATACACATGCCACAACCTGAGGGACAGTGAATGAGACACACACACACACACACACACACACACACACACACACACACACACACACACACACACACACACACACACACACACACACAGAGAGAGAGAGAGAGACCAGCAGGGACCGTGTTGTTAGCATCTGGTTAGCTAGCTGCACTAACGCGACAAAATATTATTTCCGAGGCACACCTTCATATGATCATTATAGTTATAAAAAAAGAGAATAAAGGGAAAACAGTTATGAAATACTATATGGCAGTAAATCAAGAATAGAGTTTAAAAGGGGAGTGATTTGTAAAATATCCATAAAGAAATAGAACATTTGTTTACAGTTCTGTTTCATATGGGTGTTGAGAGATGTATCCATACAGATGAAGCACTTACTTTCGGACAGTTTGAAACGCGAGGGCAGTGATTGGTAAGTGGTCTGCCCTCGCTCAAGGGAAAGCCTCCAGCTTGACTTGAGACCGCCCCCGTTTTAAATAAATGTAATTATAATGAAGCCAGCTGCAATGGATCATTGATCCACCAGGGGGTGCAGTGGGGTTCCACACTGGTGCTCATGTGAAATAAAGTCTGATACTGTACAGTACGCTGGATGTACAGCGGTCAGCGGAACTTAATGTACTGTAGTCGAAAAAAACGAACGGGAGGAAATGCAGCCCGGCTCTCGATTTTTTATCCTAAATTAAGCATCATCTTAAACTCAATATGAACGTCAGTAACTCACTACAAATATATGTATATTTTTAATGGAGCCTCGACGGTGTAGCGGAGGGATCTTGCTCAGCATGAAGGAACAAGTCGCTGCAAATTATCCCGTTTATTACATGGCCAAATTCTCAACAAAGTAACGACATGACTCCCAATATTAATTGAAATGCTTTTATGGATTTAGAAAATGTTTTTATTGATTTAAAAAAGAGTTGTATGTATTGATATAAATTGACATGCATCCGCTAAGAAAAATAGTCCGTTGTGACATCGCGTAAAACAGATTTCGACATGTTACATTAATTGCTTATATCCACACGCCTCTTCTCCTCATATTCACTACCTAAACTAGTTATAAATATGTTTATTTGTACTGTCGGCCGGGTCACTCATTACTGGATAAGCTGCTGCATGAGACAGCTGCCCGAAGAGAGGGAGGAAAAAGAGAGGCTCCGTGTATTTTATATATTATAGGCCTATAGAGTCGTTATTCATTTATTTTAAAGCTCAATAAATAACAAAGAAGACCTTTGACCGGCACTTTTATAATTTTGTCCGGAAGATTTCAACTTTAATACACATTGACTGGCGAAAAACTCTGCCCGGTTCCCTCTGTCCCCAACGTGGAGAATAAACAGAAGGGCAACCATGACAACTATGCTTCTTCGCTGCTTTTGTGGAGGGAGTTACAGCGCCACTTACAGGCCCGGCATATGTACTACAGCGTGCGTCCCCCAAGGCCTGGCTGGAAGGCCTGGAATGTCGGAAGAGAAAGACGTGAATCCAGGAATGTGGACAGCTGGAATCATACTTGCCAACCCTCCCGATTTTCGCGGGAGACTCCCAATTTCATAGCCCTCTCCCGGTTTCCTCCCGGGGTCATATTTCTCCCGCATTTCTCCCGATTTCTGAAAACAGATTTATGCATATTCGACTTTTTTTTACTGACCTATTGAAATTATTTCTTAATTCAGGCTATTTTTTACAACGTGTGTTGGAAGGATTTATTAAATTACTATGAATATTTGGGCTTAAATTAATTGCCATTTTTTAAACTCAGACATTTATCCCTAACATTATCCCTGACTTTGTCATACCATTTTAACAGAGCCCCCCAATTACCCCCAATTACGCCCCACATACCCCCAATTATTTAATATAATTTACCCTTCACCTTAAATATCTAAAATAATGCATTAGAAGACTAAAGCCCTGTAAATAACCATTGCTCTTGCACAATCCATGCCCCTTTTTAGGACTGTCCCACATTAGGCAAATCATACTGTTGACAGTGTTTTCTGATTTATGGAGTGATAAAAAGAGATTTTTTTGACTTTACTTGAAGTATTTCAATGTTTTGCTACTTTGTTATTGTACTCCTCTACAGTTCAGAGGTAAATGGTATTTAATACCTTTAGTTACTTTACAGATGTGGATGAATGATGTGAAATCTAATCAAGTGTTGAATCAGACTTTAGTTCCACCTGGAGTAAATCCACAAGCTACCCTGCAGTATACAAAGTCATTCAAACTAGCTGCACCTTTACCAGCTTTGAGAACACTTTCATGATCAATCATTATAAAACACATCATATATATTATTCTGAAATGGACCAATCTGCACAATAACTACTTTTACTGTCGCTACTTTCACTATATTTTGATGATAATACTATTCTACTTTTACTTGAGGAACATTTTGAATGCAGGATTGCTCCTACACTCTGGTACTTCTATTTTTTCAAACCTGAGTATTTCTACTTGTAATCAAGTACAAGATCTGTGTGCTTCTACTTTTACTCAAGTACAGATCTACATGAATCACACACAACCTATTTTGGATTCAAAACGGCGAATTTCGCCGAAAGGTGACAAGTTTGCATCCCTGATAATAAATGTGTTAAATGAATTGAGCAATTTTTTTTTTAAAGAAGTATAATGTTGCAATCTCTTTAAGATCAGTAATTGCAGTTCGAAGACAGATGTTGTTTTCCAAGGGCCTCTCTTTCACAGGCCCACACCATAAATCATGAGACTTCTAAATCCTAACAGACAGAGATCAGTATCATGTTGTGTTGCAAGTCAAATCCATGAGAGGGGGTTCTACTTGGCCCAATTTAAATACCATAAAGAGAGTATTAACCCAGCTCGAGCTAAATGTCAAATATCTTTAATTAATGTACGAGTGTTTTGATTTCTTAAAAAAATTCCAGTCTAGTTTCCTTCGAGTTCAGTCTAAGCTACGAATTGTTTCTCATAAACATTCTCACTGCTGTCCCAGATGTTGTAAACCTTGGGCAGACACACACACACACACACACACACACACACGCACACACGCACACACACACACACACACACACACACACACACACACACACACACACACACACTAACTTTGGATGAATATTCACCTCATCCACATTGTAAATTGTTGCCTTCTTTAGAGTTATTAGTAATTCAAGATTAATCATTAAATTAAATGTGGTACATTGGATAAAATAACTAAAACTTTGACTGGATAATTTTGTTCACAACGTTAGACCTGTCCTCTAATCTCTACTAAGATAAGATAAGTATGCATGTTTGGGTGTTTTCACACTCCTGTAATGTACCTAATCTTGTTATCCTTTTCGTTACAGAGCTTGGGGAATGGTGTATTGATTAGATTCTGATCCGTGCAAGGCCAATTTTGACTGACTTTAGTTATATTGTTAATGTTAATTTGACTTCAACCCATAGGTCATTATTTAAATGAACTCAACATTTCACATGATGATGGATTAGTGTTCCACATGTTTCCCACTAATTTGTTTTACAATTAGGCCAATGGTAAAGAGAGACATTGATGACCTTGTGTCCCTTTGTTAGTACGTGGTTCCATTTTGTCTATGGCCTTGGACGGCTTCACTGAAAGTCACCCAGTTCTACCCTGCTAAAGTCTGGCTGAGTGCAGTCACAGAGATGCTATGGCTGCTCTACATGACATTATTGGTCTGGTCCGAGAATGGACACCATTTCCTGCTCCCAGAGAGAACGGCACTCCTCAAACTGAACATTACAGCCGTTGATACTGTCTCACGTGGGTCTGCTCCCCCCCACCGAGCCATGAACTGAAAGCTTGACATCTGCTTTGAACACTTGGAAGCCTCCCCGTCACACCGGCACCAACCCTTGGGTCAGTCAGATGAGACTAACGGCTTCACTTAGGGCGTTTGGGTCAGATACATGACTCTCGTTACCACGGAGTGGGTTTTTTTTTTTTTTTTAAGGCTATTCATACTGCTATGCAGAGGATGCCTGTAAGTTGGCGAGCTGTTAAAAGCCCCTACTATTTTTAGTATAGGCCTAAATGTCAGGGGCCTCTTACTGTCTAATTCTGCATGTATTCACATTATATGGACGATGTTTCCACCTGTTAAAACTAGAGGCTGCACGGTGCTCGGGCTACAATACAACCATTCTCTTCTGCTCTGACGATTCAATTTATAGATTCTACATCAAAACAATTAGCTTTTATTGTTTCCGATGATAACGTCACCTTAAGTGGAGGAATGCAAACCTGTTTTCAAATCTAAGGTTTTTAATTTGTTTGAGTCTCAGTGATGACACCCTCAGACACCCACTATCATTCATGATATGCCTTCAGTAGTTACTCAGATGTTAAGGGGATGAAGCTTTTCCTCCCATATCTGATATGCTTTGTTTTTCGACAAAGGTATACATTTCCTGCATAATATATGTTTCTCACAATTGTTTTTTTGTAAGCTGCACACCGGTGATACTGAGTCTTCTCGATTGATAGATTGTAAACTATACCATGCTTAAATAGACTCCTACGTTATTGTTACCTATGTGACATATGTGGGATGTGGAAGAGAGGAAAGAGAAGAAAGAGATGGGGAAGTGAGAAAAGAGATAGATGAGGAATAGACTCCTGAGTTATTATTTCATATGTGACATATGTAAGAAAAGGGAGGGGAGAGTCAATAATATTGAGTAATTGATTTCATATTGGAACATTTATTTCTCAAACCTATGTTTTATGGAAGAATAAAAGTATTTCTGATAAACTAATCTTTTATCAAACGGTAAATGGTGAATAAATATAACATTTAGAATCATTGAGAAGGAGTTATATCCACAGGGACTAGCTCACCTTTAACTTAAAATAACATTTCTCTGCTTTGGACTGATGAGTATATGATTCTTGCATGTTAAATGACTAACACAAACCTTACATTTATGCATGTGCATGTGTCAGGAAGGCTCCCAAATAATTCTGAGGGGCCTATCCTATTTTTGTAATTAAATGATAATGTGCTAATCCATTACCTTGAGTTGTCTTCACACAGGAAAACATCCCTATCAAGTGTTAACCCAATAACTAGGACAGCTCTCAAGGCCAAGGGTCAGAGAGAGAGGGTCAAACTCTCCGGCTGCAGAGGGCACCCCCAGCCACGGGCAAGGAGGCACGAGGTCGTTCGAGATGAGAGGATTCTACTCTTCAACTTTCTGATAAGATGGGATGCTTCACTTCATCTTTCTGCTCGGTGGGCTCAAGCAAACAACCCTGCAGGACGAGCGAGGGCTTCAGAGGCTTCTATAATACAAGGTTCCATGTTTCTTGGAGGAGCAGATGTCTTCCTAACCTCTCCCATCACGGGGGACACACCTGGATGCGCCACTTGGAATATGCGGTTCCACTGCTCTCAAGCTGATAGCAGAAGGAACGCAGGCAGATAAGCTTCCATTTCACTGGGGGATCATACAGTGCTCACTGAATGAGCCACAAAAGCAGAGCAATTGGGGGGTTGAAATATGGCGCTCTGATGAAGAAGAGTTTTGAGCCAATCGGCACCTCAGTGCTAATCTACAGTATCAGGATGCCTTTACACACCAGACACTCTGTGTCATAAAGAGAGGAGGAGAACGTGTCAGGAGGACATGTTCTTCCAGCTCTAGTACAAAGATAACATTTGCATTGAATGACCAGATGTTTACAGATGTACACTTAATGATTGTTTTTTATATTTCCGATGACCAGACATGTGTTAAATAGTGGTGATAAATATATTTTGTCAGATCAGATTACACTTTCACACTAAACAAAATAAATTAATTGATATTTTCAGATTATAAGGTATTGGATACTAAGATATTTCTAATATTATAACAGATAATGTTAATATCCTTAATTGTCCAGCAATCAGGCTTAACAACACTACTCTTTAATGTATTACCCATGCACAGACAGACCTAAAATTATGTTTCAAGTTTTAAGAATGTGTAATCCTTCCTTTCCAGGTTTATACAAAAGTCTTTGAATATTTGCCTAACTTTTCCTTTTCAGATTGTTAAAACATTTTGAGAATTGTTTGACTTTTCCTTTTCAGATTTTGAACAGTGTACTTGATTAAAATGAATGTATTGATTTCATTAAGACTGAGTGCCTTACTCTTGACTAAAGCGTAATGAAGTAAACGTAAAGTAATCCTAAAATTGAGGACACTGTAACTTTGCAGATTACAAATTGATCGAATCACCACTGTGAATTTGTATACCTTAACTACCTCACCTGGATCTCTTATGATCCTGAGTTTTAAATGCTTTTGACTAGTGATTGCCTTAAAGTACATCTTTAAACTGCAAGCTGGTTTTGATTTTATAGTTTGATAAGTGAGATTAACTAATGAGTACATGTTAAAACATATTGTTTTAAAGTAGATGTTTTTGCTATTATGCATCTGTGTTTTATGTGTGTTCATTATTATGCTTTTGACAAAAGATGATCAAACACTGATGAGAGATGATTTTTCTATTGTGGTTGTCTGTATCAATCACTGTGGTTGAATGTTTCAACCTTATTCTATTTTGTGATGTAATTGATGTACGGTGGGACCACACTCAAATCTGAATACGCCTATTGATTTAAGTATTGACCAAATTATTATTAGACTAATGTTTTAAAGTTATCAATACATGATAAAAAGGGAGGAACTGTGAGGGAATAATTCTGTCTTCAGGAATTTGACCCTTTCCTGCGTGTTGACCTTTACGATCAGCCCTGATCGTTATCTCCCGTAAGGAACGTGATAAGGCAGCTACATGTTGATACAATACGTTTTACGACTTGATCTGGTGGAAGTAGGGAGTTATAAAACTCTGAGAACGTTGGCTTCAAAGCACAGCAGGGGGGTCAGAGACAGTCTCCAGGTATCAAGGCCCATCCCCAATATGTTGATTATGACTCTCTGTAAACTAGTTAAATGGTCTACCAGATGAGAGGCTGATCAGAATTGACATGGCAACCCACCCGTGCAGTCAGAACCTCTGGCTCCTGTGACTTGTGATGTGAATTTCTCCGGCCGAGACTTGTAATAAATACCAGTGTTTGACATCAGAACTCCTGCTCCTCCTGTGTCTCCTTCATGAGTCGGTGACTCCCACTGCATTGCTACACAGAAGTTTCCCTTACAGCACCCAGTGCACTTGCCTTTTTGCTCTGCAGGGTTTTCGCAACAGCCTCACAAGGTCCAAATAGCGCTTCACATGCGCGGAGGCTGAAAAGAGTTTTGCCTTTGAGGGCCTGTTTGTGAAGTCCGGCTACTTTGGCCCTGGTATCCCCTCTCACACTTCTGTCCTCCTTCAAACTCTCCAGTGTTGCCAGTAAAACAGAGTATGATGCGCAACAGCGTTGAATTGCTTTGGTGCGCACACACCATCGCGTTGGGCATAAACCCAGAATGTTAACAATGACGTATTCACAGCCAAATAGTGATTCAAACAATTGCTTGCGTTTCGCTGACTCTCTGATAATCACAGCAACACTCTGCACAAAATTGAGTCCTTCTGCAATCAGGTTTACCTCACGTGCGACTTCCTGGAGTACAAGATCCAGGGCGTGATTGCAACAGTGTACATACAGTGAGTGTGGGCTCGCTTCTTTCAGCCGGGCCTGATCACCGGACAAACGGCCTGACATATTGGCGGCACCATCAAAACAATACCCCTGTAGATGAGGAATAGGAATGTTCAGTCTCAGTAGAATGTCTTTCAAACAGGTAAAAAGTGTCTCTGCTGTAGTGTCTGGGCAGTTGTAAAATCCTAAAAAGTCACAGTGCGTCTCCAGATCCTTGTCCACATACTGAAGGCAGCAGGAAAACTGCTCGTCAGTGCTGATATCGGTTGTACCATCAGCTGTTAGTCCGTAAAATTCACAGCCAGACGCACGGGAAACTATTGTCCTTTGAACAGAATGCGCAAATTGGGAGATAATCTCATTTTGTATGGTGTTGCTGACCCAGTTGTCTCGCCTCATAACGCAGTCTCTTTCCTTGGGTAAATTATACGTCCTTTCCAACATCAACTCGTAGAGAAAGCCGTCGCACATTGTGTCTCCTCTAAATGGCAATCCCTGTCTTCCAAGAAAGGAAATAGAACAGAACAAAATCTCCAGGACATTTCTTGCCGTCTGTTGTCTTTTAACTACACCATCTGAAAGAAGTGCAGTTATTGGAGTTTGCTGTAATCCAGAAAGTTTCCTGATTGCCTCTGTGTGTATAGGCGATTTCTCGTGCAAACTGAATTTAGCAGTTGCTTTTTGCCAGTTGGAAAATCCCCTCCCCACAAAAAACGTATCACCATGGTCTGACTCTGAAGATATTAGTTTTTTCTGCACAGCCTGGAGGCATGCAAAACAAAAAACGCTGTCAGTCTCTATACTGTAGGTAAGCCATCTCCACTTATCAAACCAGCCGGGTTGAAAAGAACGGGAAAAGTTTTCCTTTCCGAAATGCCTACCGGGGAAAACGTGGTTACGAGGCTGGCACGGATGCGTTAAAGTTGCAGCCTCACTTGGTTTGGAGCCGTTGGCATTAGCTCCCCCCTCTCCTCTTCGCACTTGGCTGCTAGCGCTAGCGTCATCCTCTTTTTGACAGCTGTCAACGACTTCAACAGTGTTAGGGACGTTCTCTCTTGGCAAAGAGTTTCCCGAGGTACTTGGGCTTGAGCTATTGCTTGGTATGCTGTCCGAGGTTGTGTTGCAATCAATTTTACATCTTTTTGAAGGATTCGAAAAGAAATCTAATATTCGCTTTTGTGCCGCCATTATAGTGTGTCCTGTTACTGTACTTGTACTGTACTTAACTTGTCTGTATGTGCTTCACTTGATTTCCGACCAGACTCAAAATGTGTAAAATAAGATCTTCGTTTTTAAACCACATCCTATCATTTAAATAGTGTCAGTATATGAACATAACCAACACAATTGAATGAAACTGTTTTTGTATTATTATTATATTTTTATTATTTTTTATTTAATCTTGTGGAAGTGCAGATTCCCTGTCCTCCACCAGGGGGTGCTGCAGCACCCTCAGCACCCCTACTTCCCACGGCCCTGGATATAGCGCTACTGCAACCATACCATGCGTTTACCGGGAGCGGGAGCGAGAGCACTGCCCTCACCGGCTGAGGGTTCCCACAGCACCAATTTGCCGGCTGGCAGCTCTTGATGCCTTTGGCAATGTCCTGCTAGTCTCATTCTCCTGACTGCAATGTTCTCGCTCACCCTTGGTATTCCCTCGTACAGGATGTTGTTGGTTACATGTACACTCTTGCTGATGTTAAGTACTGCTCGCAACATTCTGGTGTAGCATCCGTCTAGAGACTTTTGCAGGGTTGGCTTCAGGGTCCAGCATTCACTGCCATAGAGGAGAACAGACTCTACCGTTGCATAGAAGAAGCTGAGTTTGATTTGACGGGGGAGGTTGGAGTTCCATACACTGGTCATGCCGTTCAGGGCCCTCCATGCAAGTGCCTTCCTCACCTTAAGATCTTGCTCGGTTGAGTTGACCCATGAGCCCAGGTACTTGAAGTCCTTGACTTCTTTAAGCACAGTGCCTTCTGTTGTTGTCAGAGGTGGATGTTCCGGTAAGATGTTATAGGTGATAACCTCAGTTTTCTTGGCGTTTAGCCTCAGGCCAACCTTGGCACACTCTGACTCCACTCTATTCAGGAGTTCCTGTGCTTGCTCCACGCTGTCGGAGAGCAGGCTGCTGCTAACAATCAAGCAACCATGTCAGAACACAATGTTAAGACCAAATAATTAGCTTCTAAGAAAGAGAACAGCCCGCATAGAACCATAGGCCATGGTTACAGTAGTAACCGCACATGCAGAGCACACAGCACCCGCAGTGAAGATTGTTCTCTGCATATCATCCTAGTGCTAGGAGTCTAGTACTAGGAGCAGTAATACAACGATATAGCGCTACTGCAATCAAACCCTATGTTACTGGGAGTGGGAGCGAGAGCACTGCCCTCACCAGCTGAGTTAAATAATGAAGCGGCTGCTGCTAACAATCAAGCGACCAAGTCAGAACACAAATGTTAAGACCAGATAATTAGGTTCTATGGAATAGAAAGTACTTACCTTACTCTCTGCATCTAAACGAAAAGCGGGTTTAAAATATGACACTCTGGGCTTTCCATACTAAATTGAATGAGGGACGCAGCCAAAGCTGGGACTCAAATGCTAATGATAGCTCGGGCACAACGCCACAAGCAGAACTTTCAAAAGAGCATAAGGGCAACTTTATGGGAGAGGAAGCTGGAACACTGTCGTCACCAGAAAGTCTAAGCCAAACAAAAAATAAAACGGCAATAAGGACAACTTGGCTGGGAGAGGGTGCGGGGACACAGCCATCACCAGCACACAAACCTGTCTGTCGAGGCTCTGCACAGCGCACAGCCGGCCACAGCTCCTGGAGGACGCGTTAACGACCCGTAGCTCCGACTGTCAGTCGCGAAGCTGCACACGGCCAGCTGCTTGCAGAGAAATCCCTCAGATCAAACGTTCAAACCTGAACGCTGTAGGCTACAAAAATGTAGCCACGGTACTCTCGCGCAGCGAGAAGATGAAAGGAACAGATCATCTGACGACACTGGCTGATATAGCCGGTGTCACGTGGGTCACAGGTGACTTTGTTGTTATTGGTACTCGAGCTGCGCATGCGCGCGATGGACATATCCAGTGCTTAAAGCACCGCCTCTGGCAGTCAGTAGGGACGAAATAGAACCACTATTTTCAATTTGTGGGGATAAAGGATGCAAAAAATATTACGGTCAAATGTAAACTGTGTGCAGGACAGAAAGCATGGTCCACATCGAATAACAGCAATGCCAATCTCCTGAAGCACCTAACTAATGTACATGGGGCTATAAAACTTGTCGCCAAAGACCCCACCGTCTCAACCACCGGCAGTGACCCAGATGGAGCAACAATCAATCAATCAATCAATGTTTATTTATATAGCCCAATATCACAAATGTTACATTTGTCTCAGTGGTCTTCACAGTTTGTACAGAATATCAGTATGACAATACGACACCCTCTGTCCTTAGACCCTCACATCGTACAAGGAAAGACTTCCGGAGAAAACCCACAGTTTAAAGGGGAACATGGGAGAACACAGGACAGACAGACGTGCAATAGATGCCGTGTGTAAATCGAAAAGATAATACATTTTACAGCGTAGGTAGACCGAAGGTTTGGAAATGCATGTGTCTATAATAAGAAGATGAATCCACGAGGATGTAAGCAATCTTTTTTATTTTATTTTATTTAGCCTTTATTTATACAGGTGTAGATCTCATTGAGACACAAGGTCTCGTTTTCAAGAGAGACCTGTCAGTGGTAACACTACCACACAAAGTTACAGACAGACAGGACACTAAACACAGAGGCAACACTAAAATATCGTAAAAAAAGTAGTCATTAAAATCTATATACATTAGTCAGATATAGCAGGTGCAAACACCCACAGATGATTTCTCCAGCTTTTTTAAAAATGAGTTTAAAATCCGTGATGGGTATCAAAGTGGTCAGCTTAAGTTCCTGCTGAAATGTGTTCCAGGTCGAGGGGGCAGAGTATGATATGGCTTTTTTCCCAAGCACCGTGCGTACTGAGGGGACGGACAGAGTGATGTAAAATCTTGTGGGAGCCATCAGGGAAGTAGTATGATGAGAGTCAGGCAGGACCGCAGGGACAGGTTCAGCCACGACTCGAAGTCCAGGACTCAGATCCAGAACTCAGGATAGAGGATCCAGGACACACGACCACAGCAACAGGATTAGCCTCGACTCAGGATCCCGGCGTATATATGGACACAAAAAAGAGATTTGGGGGAAGCTGGGTTAATCGGAACATGAGAGTACACAGGTACAAACAGACAGAAAGACGGAGTAAGGTGCCCCCCCCGCAGTCCAAGCCTATAGCAGCTAAACGAACGTGTCTACATACATGCACTCCCTTAGGATAGGTTGAGGGGAAAGGGTAGCAAGTAAGAAGTAAGAAACAGAGGGGGAGAGGCACACACAGGGAGAAAGGTCCCCACTGGAACCTGAATTGGTTAGAGGTATAGGAGTAGGTCAGTGGCTACATTCCACACTCCCGGTGCCGGGCTAGGCCTTCTCTGCAACCTGTTACCCTCTAATAGAACCTTGAGAGGTCAGAGAGGGGAAAGGTTTTGGATAAAGGTTTAAATATAAGATCTAAGTTTTTAGGATTTAAGTGAAAGAGTAAGAACTCAAATGTATAGGTGAAGAGGCACAACGTATCTACGTCAATGCACTCTTATTAGATTATCTTATTTTATCACTATAAGCTTTATCAAAAAGGAAGGTCTTAAGCGTACTCTTAAAGACGGATAGGGTGTCTGCCGCCCGAACACAAACTGGAAGCTGATTCTACAAATGTGGAGCTTGATAATGTAGCAGGATAGACTGTTCGGCCCTATCACCACACGGGGCAACCTTTATAAAGAGGGGTCAGTGTCGCTCTTGCTCCCTCTTGCTCTTTGGCACGAAGGCCACTTCCGGGTTCCGCTGACGTGCTTTCTCCGCTGGCACCGGTGAGTTTGCAGTTGCTGCCGTTTGTTTTGTACACCTAGCATGACAATTAGCCTGAATACTAAATGTATCGCTGGTTGTAGACCCTTGCAGGGATCCTGCAGCCCATGTCTGCTGCCGCTGTAAATGAAGCTCTCCTGCTGTGTGTTTGTTTGAACTTGGCCTGATCGGTAGGTAGACCTTCTGCTTGTCTCATTCTTCCTGAATGATCTTAACCTAGTCTTATCGGAACATCATCTGATCGCTTAATGTCTGCTAGGCTCTGCGCTGGAAGCGTGATTAAGGACTGCTGTTTTGCCTCTACATCTGTGTTACATCCACGACTGCTCCGCGTCTACGAGTGTCGTGCCTGCCTGATTGAGTGTTGCCTGGACGGCTGGTCTGCCCTCACGGCGATGTCTGTCTACACCGCCGGCTTGCCTGCCCTACGGTGCTTCACCGCTACACAACTGCCTGGCGGGTGTTGCTCTTGGCCTACATTGTCTGTACCAGCCTCTTTGTATCACTGTGCCTTTGCCCGTCATTACAGGGCCATATTTTAAACATTGTTATGGCTGACCGTTCGATTAATCTCTGTTTATGATTTAGTTATTTCATTGAGTTAAGTTTGTTTTGGTTTATTTAATTTAAGATTAAGTAGACTGTTAGGTTGATTTTCGTTTCTTTGGTTTAGTTTTCGACGCTGTTGCTTTAAATTTGTTTTGTTTATTTCAGTTTATATTAGTTAACTGAAATCAGTATTTTGTAGTATTCTTGACTTTTTATTGTCTTATACTTATCTTTTGTGTTGGTCTGTGTATCCCAGTAATTGTGTCTTGTTTGCCCCTCCTTAGTTGCTGAGAGCCAAAGGTGTGGTGCTGGTGTCCCCGGTGGTGGCTTCCCCCTTTGTGTGTTGTGCCGTGTGAGTGTGTAGTGATCACGGGTGCCTTAATTTACTTTGTTGGGATCCCTCTCACCCCTCGTAACCTCCATCCACTGGTAAGCCTCAGCATCCCTGTATTAAGAGTTCCCCCCTTTATTTCCAGTGTATTTTATGATCTTACTGTGTTTTTAATGATATTTTAATGCCAGAAATAAAACATTTGATAAATTGGAACCACGTCTCCTGCCCCTCAGTATCACGAACCTGAGTGCCTTGTTGGTACTTGTAATAATTATTTCCTTGGTTGCAATTCCAAAGGTGGCGTTGTCTGGCTTTTAGTTGAATAGGATTTCCAACAAACACCCCCCACGTGTCGCCACAAAGAAAAGGCTCTGGCTCCCATTGTACTTTTAGAGACTCTAGGAACAACCAACAACCCTGCATTCTTGGAACGCAATGCCCTAGTAGGACAGTAGGGTATAATGAGTTCTTTAAGGTAAGATGGCACCTGCCCATTAAGGGCTTTGTAGGTGAGAAGAAGAATTTTAAATTCTATCCTGTGTTCTATAGGGAGCCAATGTAAGGCAGCCAGAACAGGAGTAATGTGATCCCTTTTTCTAACTCTAGTTAGTACACGAGCTGCAGCATTTTGAATCAGCTGAAGCGACTTAACTGACTTCTTTGTACACCCTGATAATAAAGAGTTACAATAATCCTGCCTAGAAGTAACAAATGCATGGACTAGTTTCTCTGCATCGTTTTGAGGCAAGATATGCCTAATTTTGGCAGTTTTGCTTCGATGGAAGTAGGCGGTCCTTGAGATTGATTTTATGTGGGCGTTAAAGGAAGGCTCCACTCATTAGATATTTAATCAAAACTTCAGTATTTAGTGAAACATTATGTTTAAACCATACCCTGAAGAAATCAGCGATATTCCCCGGTAAATAATGATTTTATAGCTCTTTTTTATCAAAACCTGTATATTCCGTCTGGCAGCTGCCATTTTGGCCATATTCAGTAGTGACGTGATCTGAAAAACTAGGTTGTGACGTCATCTATGCGTTCACTTTGTAAACACACCCTTATATATACAGTCTATGAAACACACGAACAGCTCATTCGACGAAAACATGGCGGAGTATTTGAGTTCGGACTCGTCAGCCGAGGAAGAAGTTTTGAGCAATGTGGAGAGATTGGATGGGGGAATTCAGCCATACAGGTTCGAGCCAAGTGGCCAGAACCGTCAGGAATCCAGGGACAGTGACAATGAGGATGAACAGCACGGTAATCTCGCTGGAGACGATCCCTTTACTCGTGCAATTGATTTCGGGTAGGGAGACCTGTACATGAATGGTGTACTTGCGATCGGTGAGTAGCCATGGACAATCCTCTTATGAACATATGTTGTCATGAGCTTGAAGAGCTTGAAAATAAACTGTTCACAGACGACTTGGATTGCACACAGGGGAATCCCCCTCTCTCTCCCTCTCCTGACAGCCTGTCAGTATCTCATGCAGCTCACTGATCCAGTAATGAGTCACCCGACAGTGAATAATAAATATATGTATAACTAGTTTAGCTTGTTCCAGAGGTAGATAAAATAGCGAAGTGTAGGTCTAACTCTTGTGTGTTTCGCTCCGCTCACCGGTCCGGCGGGCGGGCGGAGCTGCAGGATTTCTGCTTCACACAGACGTTGCATTCCGCTATTTTACTGTCTCTTTCGGACACCTTAAAATAATGCCACTGCATCCCCATTAAGTAATGGTTGATTAATAAATCCCATTTTATGTTTCATCATACTCTCAGAGTAGTCGTCCGGAAACTTGAAATGTTCGCTGCATACATGCGCCTGTGGATCTTTCGGTTCGGGCCGAGCACATTTCGCTAGCCACTGCCTCCGAATGTACTTCCTACGCTTACCCGTTGGCAATAGATGGAACCAAGCATTCCGTGGATTGTTCCTATCCGAATTGTGGCAATGTTTCGCGATACAATGAGGTGTAGTGCCGTGAAAAGGGAGTCGGAGGCGGTGTATTAAGAATGGACTTCCACACTTTATTATCCATTAAACACTCGGAGGTTAATACATGAACTGCTCTCATTGACAAGCTAGCAGGAATGACTAGCTAACACTACCGGTGTTTCCCATGAACCACTTGTTCACAAAGAAGGTGAATTATGGTCCCCAATATGGTGTCACCACAGAGGCATATTTAAATATAATTGTGAGAGTAACTACAGTAAACAACATGAACAAAGCACATACGTCAATTTGTCCTCGACACCAAACGCATAGTTCACGTCACGTCCGGTAAAATGAGTCATGTGACACGTCAAAATGGCGCCGCCCACAGGGTTGATGTTATTTGGGTAATTAATCAGCTTAAAATCACTGATAACGTCATCGGATTAAAAAAAGAAAAAGACTGGTAGAGACTGGTCTGTTTTATCGGATGATAATTTAAAAAAAATGCGTGTCATGAGGATTCCTTCCCTTTAAAGGATAAATCCTGATCAAATATAACACAAAGATTCCTTACAGTCTCACTGGAGGCCAAATTAATGCCATCCATATCTAGTATATCTTTAGATAGTTTGTTTCGTAGATTCTTTGGGCCGAGTACAATAACTTCAGTTTTAGCCGTGTTTAACATCAACAAGTTTAACCTGTTAAGCCCCAAGCCTGTTTTTCATGTTTCAGGCTTGAAAATGACATTCCCAGAACAAATGACCATATCTTCCCTTCTAAAAGGGTTAAATTAATAATCTTTTTTCTCAAAGTAATGATAAACCTGTGAGTTGGATGGAGAAAAGTCAGAATCAATATAGATGTTTTTTTATTTCAAAGAAAATTCAGATTGAACATGGTAAAAAACGGTAAATTATAGTGTCCGTCCAAAAGATATTTTGTACTTATAGTGAAAACTAACCTTGGATGATGGGTTAGTAGACTAAAAGCTTTAGGAATCCAAAGTACAACATATAATAAGTACCCTGTATCAAGATTGATGCAAAACAAGTGATATCTGACCTTTTTAGACAGATTTAGCAAAAAAAATCCTCTTTTGGGGCCATTTGGATGGATTTTCCTTATATCTGGCCCCCCTTGCTCGATTTTGACATGTGACATCTCTTTCTGACCGTTAGAGCCAATAGAACTGAAGGGAAATGGTCCCGCACACTCATGTTAAAAAAAAAAAATGGCGTCTTTGCGTTTGTAAATAAGCATTAGAGCAGGGAGATTCCACTGCTCTAACTTCTAGAAACGGAATTGCAGTTTTATTGCTTTTGGATTATCAGAACATTTCAAAGGGGAAACACTCACATTGGATATTAACCTATGGATTAAATACACTATCGTTTTTATCGTTTTAATGCCATTGAAGACCAGTTTTGACCAGACAAGGACCAAGGTAAGCTATGTTAGCATTTTTGGCTACCTAGCGCCACATGTTTGGATGTACGTTTTTGTTGATAACGTCGCGAGTTTGTATCTTTCAGTGTTGAGGTGTGCACCGTTAGATTCTGTGTCTTTACGATCATAAACGATGTGATGGATGTGCAGAGCTAGGATAAGTATTAAGGGAGCTAGGAGTGATTTTCGGTGCGGTAATAGGTTAGCATTTTTCGCTCGGGGCTAATTCAGAGGGTCAGTGTTAGCATTGTGTGTTTTTTTTGAAAAAAAAAATGAAAAATATCAGTTAAATGAGTTTTTCCCCATTATATGGATATAAAATATACATAGTTTATCAAATATTAAGGTTCCTTAGACGTTGTTTCCTGCAAATGACGCGATTTAGGGCCCGGGCTCGGGCCCGTGGGGCTTAAAGAGCCTGTGACAGCCACCCAACAACTGTTGTGCAATGACATATTGGACTACTAGTAATCTCGAACCATCGGTTTAAAAAAGAAGATGGGATACCGTTTCGATAAATATTAATAATTTCAAATATCACGGGGAAATTCCTTCGATTCATTTTGAGGTTTTGGGGGGAGCCGGAAGTGACGTCAATGCGGGAACGCTTCACTGTGCAGCGAGAGATCCAAACACGGACAAAGTGTGTTGTCATGCGTATAAATGGTGAATTACTGAGTTTAGGCACGTTAATAACGTTGTAATGAAGTTGACTACAGTATATTCATATTTGTCAGTGCTTTCATGTCAATTCGGCGAACATAAACATAAATGATCGTGGTGAAGATGATGATTAAATTAGGATTAAAAATCGGTAGTGAGAGCTGCTGAATTTCCTCCCGTCGGATGTGATATAAAAACAAATCCATTATTTTTGTAGTTGTAAACTCAAGTGGATGAAACTACATTTATTAGTGCTTTCATGTCAATTCGGCGAACATATGATACATGAATACGTGAATATTTAAAAATCGTTTGTTTGAGCCGGTCTGCATTTCCTGATGAGAAAACAAACCGATGCTTTTTGTAGTTGTAGTACACCAACATGGATTAAACGTGTGTTTTTTTTTACCACAATGTTGGGGAAATTAATGGATAAAATGCACGGATTATTATTATTATTATTATTATTATTCCCACTCCGATCGGGACACTAGGTCCACCGTTTCCCCGCAGCGAGGCTCCCCCCGTTGACAGTTTACGTGAGCTGGGCTGGGTGCAGTGGCGGACTGGCCATCGGGACGAATCCCGATGGGCCGGTACCGAAGTGGGCCAGTCGGATAAGTCACTAGCATATCCCCCACTCCCCCCGTTGACAATTTACTAGCGGTACCGAAGTGGGCCGGTCGAGAGTCCCGGGACGATTTTTTGTCCCAGTCCACCACTGGCTACATGACCGTATTATCACCCATATTGACGCACCTAATTCCTAAACTTCTAACAGATACAACATAAACCGATCCTTCAGCCTTGTTTGTTTGTAACCTTTATTTATTGAGATAAGTACCATTGAGATCATAGATCTCTTTTTCAAGGGAGACCTGCAGCAATTAAGTTCCACAGGAAACATAAAACAACATAAAACAATAGAGGATATCACACAACGTATTTACAATCTACGTTTACAAATACCCATAGTTTCAAAGAGCTTTTCACTTAGCCTTGCTTTAGAAACATTCAGAGGAATACAATTGCTCAGTTTTTATTTTAGCTGTAGACTGTTCCAAGCAAGTGGCGCTGCGCACATAAAAGCTGTCTTACCTAAGACAGTCCTTGCTCTTGGCACATCTAACAACACTACGTCAAGCGATCTCAGACAATAGCTGCTTGCAACTCTCTGTTTTATCAGTGTACAGATGTAATACAGGAGTTTACCCAACATGGCTTTATAAATAAACGTGTACCAATGACTGAGCCTCCGTACAGTAAGTGATGGCAAACATGCCTTGGAATACAGGGTACAGAGATGTGTAAGTGCTTTACAATTTGTGACACATCTCAGTGCACTGTGATAGGCGGCATCTAACTTGTTCAGGCAATGGGCAGGTGCATTCATATACAACAAATTACCATAGTCCAGCACAGGTAAAAAGGTCACAGTGACTAGCCTTTTTCTGGCTTCAAAAGTCAGTTTTTGCGTGCATATGATACGCCCACCTTACGTTTGTTATGAACGTATGTTAAATACGTTTTTTTTCTACAATTTTCTCCCACGTTACGTTTGTTGTGAACGTATCTTAAATGCGTTTATTTTCTACATATCTTTGCCATTTATTTAATCCTAACCCTAACCATAACCCAATAAACTGTTAAATGCGTTTATTTTCTACATATCTTTGCCATTTATTTAACCCTAACCATAACCCAATAAGCTGCTGTGTCGTTTATTGCACCGCAAACATTAAAACTGTAATGGAACGGTGATCAAGCCTGAAGCCACAGAGCTCTTTGTTTTAATGTTTGAGGTGCAATATCAGCGTATCATATGCACGCAAAAACGGAATTCTGCGTATCTATTGCACGACGTGTAATGTTGTGTCATTTGTACGCATTCTGGTGAGATCGGGTTGCATTT
This sequence comes from Gobionotothen gibberifrons, assembly GCA_943591055.1. Taxonomy (NCBI): domain Eukaryota; kingdom Metazoa; phylum Chordata; class Actinopteri; order Perciformes; family Nototheniidae; genus Gobionotothen; species Gobionotothen gibberifrons. The sequence continues at coordinate 43,109 of CALSBZ010045428.1, read as the reverse complement.
TCACCTAAACTGTTGATATATATAGAGAATAAAAGTGGACCTAAAACAGAACCTTGGGGAACACCATTAGTGATGTTTAACCACTCAGAAGACAGCCCATCAAACTGAACACATTGGGACCTTTCAGAGAGGTAGTTCACAAACCACCCCACTGCATGGCTGGACATGCCTATACTGGCTAGCCTCTGCTTCAAAATGCGAATGTGTCCAACGCTTTGGAAAGGTCAATAAATAGAGCTGCACAACTCTGCTTATTATCTAAAATACTCGTGATGTCATTCACCACTTTCATTGTGGCATTGATGGTGCTATGTTTCTGAAACCTGACTGATGATTTGACAGGATATCATTTTTACATAAAAATTCCTTCACTTGTTCACTAACTAGGCGTTCAAGAACCTTAGCCAGAACTGACAATTTGGAGATTGGCCTATAGTTATTTAAAATAGTTGCCTCCCCTCCTTTTAGCAAAGGCAAGACATAAGCTGACTTCCATACTTTTAGAATTGCATTTGTGCTGAGGGAGAGGTTAAAAAGAGAAGTAAGAGGTGGAGCAATAAAATCTGCAGCTATCTTTAAAAAGAAAGGTTCTACGTTGTCCGGACCAGCCGGTTTCTTAGGATCTAACTTGGTTAAAGCTTCATGAACAACATTAACAGTAAAAGGAGTAAAACTGAAAGGGTTTTCCAGACCACATTGTTCAGAGTCACGGATCGGGGTGTTCACAGCAGCAGAGTTAGACACAGAATCAAACATAGAACCGCAGGACACAAAATGCTCATTAAAGCAATTTAGCATAGTAGCCCTGTCCGATATAGAGCCAGATGCTGTGGTAAGGCACGGAGGAAGCTCATTTCGGATCTCACCGGTGGAAATCGATTTTATGGCTTTCCAAAATTTCCTCGGATTATTTAGGTTTTCAGTGGTTACTGACAAATAGTACTTCGACTTAGCACTTTTGACATTTGAAGTGAAGCTATTCCTTAGCTGCCTAAAACGCAGCCATTCTACCTCTGAGCCTGATTGCCTAGCCTTTGCCCAGGCCTAGTTTCTCTCATGGAGGAGACTAGACAGTTCAGCAGAAAACCAGGGATTGTCTCGTCCCTTTACTCTAAATGTAAGCCTCATATGAGCTCTCAGACACGTTCAAAATTAAACTGTCATCGCTGTCTGAGCTTGCTGCTGTGTGCGCCATCGTGCGTTTGCATGCAGATGCTGGGATCCTGAACGGTGCAGCTGGAGCGCTGTGCCCGCAATGACGTCACACATAATTTGACGGGACTTGAAGAATCCCCGAGAAGATCCTGAATATGGTCAACATTGAACGGCAGATTAATGGTTATCAAAGTACAAATATCCAAAATCAGTTCAGTAACGGTTTTCAAGGGGACAATATTTACTCAAATTGATGGGTTTGGATGATGGGGGAAACTCGTGTCACAGGCTCTTTAAGAGGTTAAGGTCATCCACGTTTTTAAGTCCTTGAGGCAGTCTTGAATTTTATTTCGGTGATTGGTTTCATCAGGCTTGATGGATAAATATAGTTGAGTATCATCCGCATAACAGTGGAAATTTACAGAATGATTCCTTATAATATTGCCTAGCGTAGGGGTGCCCATTAGGTCGATCGCGATTAATCTTTTTTAAGTTAGGCTATCATCCATCCTTACTATGGCATTTGCCACTTGATAGACGTACAGGTAAGCCAGTCTGAGTTGTATTGTGCCATACAGGTTCATGCTGTTATGAGGGGGCCTCACCTCCTCATCTGAAGCGCAAATGCCACAGTTTATCTGCCGTTTACTCCACTAGCACCCCCCCCCCCTCCTCGCGCTCGCGACACAGATTGGGCAGGGGCGGCCCTGTAGGTAGATCTTTTGGGCTTGGTCATTTTAAAAGTAGCTCCCAAGCTGAAAAGTGTGGGCACCCCTGGCCTAGCGGAAGCATATATAGTGTGAACAAAATAGGTCCAAGCACTGAGCCCTGTGGCACTCCATGGCTAACTTTGTTTTGCATGGAGGATTCATCGTTGACACACACAAACTGAGAGCGTTCAGACAAATAGGACCTAAACCAGCCTAAAGCAGTTCCCTTTATGCCAACTACAGTAAGTGCTCTAGTCTTTGCAATAGGATGTCATGGTCGATAGTATCAAATGCAGCACTGAGATTGAGCAAAACAAGAATAGAGACAAGTCCTTTGTCTGAGGCTATTAGAAGGTCATTTGTGACTTTAACCAGGGCTGTCTCTGTGCTATGATGTGTTCTAAAGCCAGACTGAAAATCTTCAAATAAATCATTGTTTTTTAAGTAATCACACAACTGTTTTGCGACTACTTTCTCAAGAATTTTTGAGAGGAACTGGAGATTAGAAATAGGTCTATAATGGGCTAAAAGAGGAGAAAAGGTGTGTGGAGTCATACAATGAACACACTACGTTTAAATCCTCTGTTATGCGCGATATCGGACATAGAAGAAAGAGGTGGGAGGACCCCCGTCACCACGGACGCCATTGAGAGGAGGAGTCACGGATGAGATATATAGATAGGTGGCGAGGCTTGTTCGCTCTCTTTCCACCGGAACCACTTCGAGACAACAGCTGATGTCTCCACTACTCCCTCTGTTTGTTTCATTACCACGCTACTTAATTAAAGTAACCAATTTGACCCTTTTCAGAGATTCCATTGTCTCTTATTTTAAACTTCCTCCTGGTCGCGAGAACAGCTAACATAATCCAACACACTTGGGAAGCCGCCTGACACTACAACATTCGGCGACTATGCCAACAAGTTTGCTGAGACGGTGTTGAAGATAGGAGAGAAGTACCAGAGGGTTGATCTAGTCTTCGACAGGTACAATTAGGAATTGTAAGTAATTTCGAACCCTGAAGGCAGGAGAGACTGAAAAGAGTCAAGGGAAGCTTATAAAAGTTAACAGCATTTAATTAAACAAAAGATGCGGTGGTCTACAAATGAAATGTGCGAGGAGGCGCTCTCCCCATCCGTCTGCTCAGTCCAGGTCCGGGGTGAAAGAGGTAGATCCTTGGCTTGCTCTTTCCTGTTGGCCGGCGTCGTCGGGGGGCGGGTCCAATGCATGTGGTGCCTTTTTCTGTTGCTAAATTACATCATTCTGGTGTCTGTGGTTATTTAAACATTCCCTGCTACACATTATTCAGCGTCAATAAGTGAGTGCTAATCCCAGTGTGCTCAGTATAGAACATCACATGTCATTTCACCTTGGTTCAAGGTTTGAAATCGTAGCATTTCCGCCAGATGCTAAATGCTAACCGGAAGTGACGCATTTTCAGAATAAAAGTGTCAAGTTAATAGTTACTGAACTTCCGGTTTTTCAGAATAAAACTGATTTAAATCAAATAGTGTATTTAATTCAAATTACGCCATATCAACATTGATTTTAATTTACTAACAGTCCCTCCTTACACACCTTAAAAGGTGTGTACATAATACTGAAATCAATGAGTTCTTCATCTGAACGTTACATAGTACATAACTCTTATCAAAATCATACAATCAAAATGGAATGGTTCAATAACCTCAACTTTATAAAATACAAAAATACTTTGATGGTGCTCAAACATAAAAGTTTTCCCTTGTGCATAACTTCTAGTGTTAACATTCAATATCATTCCTAAAAATAGCAGCATGGCTTGGTATTGGAACATTTCTTTCTCCCTCCTTTCACATCATAAATCATCTTCATACTGTATCTGGTGTAAAGGCACTTGTTCTTTTACAAACTAAAAATAGCTAAATATTACTCTTTATTTAAACAAGTATCGCGCCATTCTATCGGTCTGTTTTTATCTAAATGTTTGTGTCATCCTTTTACTGTGTCTCTGGTGCAATTTACGAATCTCTGCTGGCTCCAGTAGATATAGCTCTCCCCATCCATATTCTTGTTGGTTGTGGGACAGAGGAATAATAATTCAGAACCTGCTGATACTTGAATCTTACTACTTGTCATATGTTACAAAACAAAAAACATCTTCATGGTCAAGTCAAGTCAAGTTTATTTATATAGCCCATAAATCACAAATCCTATTTGTCCCAGAGGGCTTCACAAATCAACAAACACAATTGGTAATGTAAAACAATGTAAAAACAACAAACGTATATTACAGGATCAATGTAAAAATGTAAAAAGGAACATAACACTTAATGACACAAATACAGTTAGAGTACAATAAAATGTCATAAAACGAAGGGTCCATGAGGATGTATAAAAGGGGGTTTAAAACCAGTCTTAACTATACGCTGTACTAAAAAGGAAAGTCTTTAACTTACTCTTGAATGTGTGGACACTGTCTGCCTCCCTAATTGTCACTGGAAGTCGATTCCAGAGGAATGGGGCTTGGTAGCCGAAAGATCTAGCACCTGACCTTTTTTTGTGGACTCTGGGAACCACCAACAGACCTGCACTCTGGGATCTTAATGCCTTAGAGGGGCAATAGGATATTAAAAGATCCTGTAGGTAGGATGGTCCCTGACCATTTCGCGCTTTGTATGTCAGTAAAAGTATTTAAAAATCAATCCTGGACTTAACTGGTAGCCAGTGCAATGCTGCTAAAACAGGAGTGATGTGGTCCATCTTCTTTGTTCCTGTTAAAACCCGTGCTGCAGCATTTTGTATCAATTGAAGGGTCTTTAATGATGAGTTTGGGCAGCCTGATAAAAGGGAATTGCAATAATCCAGCCTGGAGGTGATAAAAGCATGGATTAGTGTTTCTGCATTGTTCTGATTTAGGATATGCCTGATTTTTGCAATATTCCGTAGATGGAAGTAGGCAGTCCTTGAAACTTGCTTTATATGGAATTTAAAAGACAAATCTTCGTCAAAAATAACACCAAGATTTTTTACCGTGGTGCTGGAGGTTTTGGTAATACAATCCGAAGAAATTATATTGTTGGACAGTCCGTTCCGAAGGTGCTGGGGGCCTAATATAATTACTTCTGTTTTGTCGGAGTTTAAAAATAGAAAGTTGCTGGTCATCCATGTTTTTATGTCTTTGAGGCATTCCTGCAGTTTAACTAATGGAAATTGTACATCTGGTTTAATTGATAGATACAATTGTGTATCATCTGCATAACAATGAAAATTGATGGAGTTATTCCTTACGATATTGCCCAATGGTAGCATATATATGATGAACAGAATGGGTCCAAGTACAGACCCTTGTGGTACTCCATGACTGACTGTAGTTTGTAATGAGGATTCATCGTTGACAGATACAAACTGGGACCGTTTTAATAGATAAGACCTGAACCAGCTTAGTGCAGTTCCCCTTATACCTATCAAAAACTCTAATCTTTGGAGTAGTATGTTATGGTCAATAGTGTCAAAGGCAGCACTTAGGTCTAACAGAACCAGGATAGAGGCAAGTCCATTATCAGATGCACAAAGCAGGTCATTTGTGACTTTAACCAGTGCTGTCTCTGTGCTATGATGTTTTCTAAAACCTGACTGGAATTTCTCAAATAAACAATTTGTATTTAGAAATGCACATAATTGTGAGGCCACTGCTTTCTCGAGGATCTTTGAGAGGAAGGAAGTGTTTGATATTGGCCTGTAGTTGACCATAACCTCAGGATCAAGGTTTTTTTTTTTATAATCGGTTTAATTACAGCTACTTTAAATGACTGTGGAACATAGCCTACAGTAAAGACATATTCACCATATTTAATACTGGTGTTTTAATTAGGGGTGCAATTTCCTTGAACAGCTTAGATGGAACAGGGTCTAAGATACAGGTAGATGCTTTAGAGGTAGTGTGTTCAGGGTCAGTGACCGTTGTTGTGACTAGTGCTGGCGTGGCTGTAGGGGACAGCGGACGATGGCAGGGGGCGCCAATCCTCAGGTCAGCAGACTGTCCCGATACCCCAGAAGAAGATGGGTTTGATGTTAATAGTCAGGCACGAGGATAAGACAGCACTGTGTGTTGAATATTAGCGGACAACATGTGAGAACCTGCTCTGTTTGGATGTACACCGTCGTTGTTAAAAAGAGACCGGCGATTCCAAAAAAGGTTAAAATTGTCAATAATCCCGACATTCTGAGCTGTGCAGGTGGACTGCAGCCAGGTGTGAAGACTAAGCAGTCTGCTGAAGCGAGCGGTGCCGCGGCCTATAGTGGGAATCGGCCCCGAAATAAAAACAGACATTCCACGGTTCTTTAGGAAGTCCAATTGGTGAACTAAATAAAATCCTTGTAATCTTTCTCAAATCTAATATAACAATTAACTATTCCTGTTTGTGGTAAAAACACACTAATGTTATGTTATACAATTTCATTATGATTCAAAAACAACTAAAGTCATGATGATGTCAGAGTGAATGACTTCCTGAGTGTGTCTGTCCTGTAAGGTACGTCATTCTCTGCTTGGATCGTGTGCAGAAATCCCATCGATTGCACCTGGCAATACTGCTTCTACCTATCTATTATCAAGCTGAAAAATGAATACAGAAATCCAACATACTGTCATCAAATGTCTTTCTATTATGAATTTAAATCAAATATATCCCCATAATGACCTAAACAATAAAGTCTATGGCTTTTACTTCTTTTACCAGGCTAGTTACAAGATGTTGTCTAAATTAAATTCCGTCTCATTACATTACTATGTTTTAGCTTAACTATAATATGTTCTTTCTACATTTCAAACCTCAGGTACTTTAATATCTGTTGAAATATTACACAATTGTTTCATTATCACAGGTCAACTTCTTCGGTATTCCATTCTGGAATTACATCTCTCTCAGTAGCCCCTTGGGCCACTGATTCTGCATCCGTGTTACCTGTTATAACTCAATCAATATTTAGAAACATGTCAACATTCACCAAACAGTATATTGTCCCAAGATATGGAGCAGGTTAATTCTAAAACTATCTTCAATGCTCAGTTTGAACATCTGGGTTGGGGCGGAAAGTTTCTTTCAATCCTTAAAAGAAAAATTTAAATTGTGAATTTTACAACCATGTTGACCTTTATACATTATACACACTCCCCCCTTTTTACACATGAACTCATGTGTGACAAAATCCTGTAATGGGGAGGGGAAACAACTTTCAGGTAAATATTGGTTAGGGACATAGCGAACATTTACAATTTGACATCCATTATTGTCATTTCCAAAGTAAACACTTCAGTGAAAATAAGTGTTTCTCTCCGTCCTTCAGTCCTAAAAGAAACAGAATCTTCAGATTTTAGTTTGAGTTTTACATTTGCAAACCGCCAACTCCTGTGCGGTTTCCCCTTTTTATGGAATTTTTAGGAAACCTCTTGTTTCCCTTGGAGCTCCAAAATAATATGTTCGTCCAAAAACATGCTGGGTTAGTTATTGTTTTAGAATCATGCAGTTAAACTGATCACATGCAGGCATACATTCACACTCACACTTTCTGGTTGTCAAGTCAGGTTTGGTCAGATACACCCCAGAGTCAGTCATTGACAGTGCTTTTGTCACACTGTCAGTCAGGGTCAAAGGTCATTTGGTCTCGGTCTATGTCGTACTCTGCAGAGTCTTTTCAGAGGTATTTCAGCAAAGGCGGGTACCCTTTATCTACAAAAATATGTCATATGCGAAGCGCCATTCCTTATTCATTCACGACTTCAACTATGATTTTCAAGGTGGTTCTCCTCCCATCTTTCCTGAAACTTGGTACAAAACTCACTTCCTTATAGTACTACTACTACTGCAATTCATTTACACCTAATTAGTATTACAATGTCTAATAGATCTAATTCAGAAACTTGTGTACATAACTATTATCTTGAGTCAAACCATTACTAGGATCTGTGTAGCTCTGCATTTCATAGCTCATTATACTCATTTATCTTCAATTCTGGTCTACTTAAAAAACAATGTTAAACTCTTTAGCAGTGTGAGGAACCCTGGGTGTCCGAACATGCAACAATTACTCCCTCCTTTATCAAGGATTTAAAACAGAAGTCATTTCATATTTCCACCCGAAAGCCCTCCTATGGTAATAACTATGCTACAATGGTGAAATCAATACTTGGAATACTATATTTGGCTTGGCACTAGCTCTCCCGTTAACATTATCTATACAAATAGAGATTTGTCTTATAGAGTGGTTCCTAAAACTATCATTTTAATGGTGAACAAATGAGATCACTACTGTATTCACACATGAATACAAATCTCTAAAACAATAATTCGTTAACATGATGAAAACATTGAATATGGCTCTACTCTGTACTGCTAACTCCAAAACACCCACTGCTTAAAGTGTAGTGAATATTTCCATCATGTCTCCTCCTTTATCCCTCAGTGTGTTTTAGGATGATTTTCTCATTTTACTTTAATAATTTCCTCTTTACTGCTATTTATCATTCATGGATAATACATCTATTTGTCTTTACGTATTTATCAAGTCTATTCAAGTTCTTTAAATGTGGTCTCTTTTATGTGCGTTTTGTGAATAAGTGTGTTTGTGTGTAAACTCACTCATTCCCGTTTTCCTTTTCTCCTCCTCTGGTTTTCTCAAGCGGTGACCCCGGCCTCCTCACTTCTAATCGACCCTGCCAACTCCTCTGATTCTGTCTTCTCTTCAGTCCATCAGCTCTTGAACCCATCCGCTGTAACTCTTTTAGGCAGCCTTTGGCCCAGTTACTTCTGCAGCCCACATCATGCCACTGTTCTTGCACTTAATTTCCTCCTTTACAGTCTCTTCGCTGCTTTTATGGAGGGCGGATTCTGCTCTCACGTCCCACACTTTGCTCTTGCCAAATCTCGTGGCTCAGCTTGGAAGTTCATGCCCCGTCTGAGGGACTGATGAGAGTATCTCTCTGTATGTCAGCATAACGTTTGGTTCTGGATGCCTCAGGTGGAGATAGTTCTGGCTGCAGTTCTGGATGCAGTCTTGTTGTTGTTGTTTCAGTTTTGGTTCTCTGTTTGTTCGATGGAGAAGGAGGAGTCTCCTGTTTGGTTAGGTATTTTGTCTGCTTGGAGGGTCGGGTCGTAGCTTTTCTGACGCAGAGGGGGAGTCCAGGTCTCGAGACGCATTACCTATAGAAAGTCTAGCACACTGAGGTTAAATAAATCCAACCCTTTCCACTCTGTCTTTTCTAATCATACTATCTGTCTTAGTTGTTAAATGCCATCTAAACAACACAATTAATGTCTACTAATGATATTACACAAACTCCTTCCAAGAATTACTTCAACCATTGCTACATATTTACCCAACATAACTCTTTCAGGAAACCATTTTCTATAAATTGGAATACCTACATGTTTCAAGCATCACATATTCCACACACTACGAAAGAACATCTCCACACTTTAAATCCCACTATTACTTAGCTCAATAGTAAACCTGCAGAGCACACCACAATCAGATCACAGTAATTTAAGTGTACTCAAGTGTAGGCCTATGTCTACTTTCCGTTATACTTATTACTTTTGGTGAACATTTATTTATATTCTAAATTCCTTGTCTATGATATGCAAACAGTTTGAGTGTAAAAATGTGTTTCTCAATGTATTTACTCTCTACAGATTCTTGAGTTTACTCATCTCCTGGTGCTGTCGTTCCTTCTAACTGCCGTGCCGTTTCTGGAAATGTGGCGGTACGGCTACACACTGTGTAAGTGGGTGCCAACATGTTCCTTTTTTAACTTTGTTCCGGAGAGCATCTGCAGTGCATTCTACAACTTCCCATGGTCCACTCCATACAGGTTGCAACGAGTTAATCTTGTGGATTTTTACATTTACCCAATCACCTGATCCCACAGTAATATTCGTCATGGCCGTGGCATATGCTTCCGCCTCAATTTTCCTCATATCTAACACTGGTTCTCCTCTGTATTGTGAGGTGATACCTTGTGGGGGATATTGCTGAGTGGGGCAATCTCTGGCCAAATGTCTACAATCACCACATATGAAGCAGCCATCATCCCTTCTTCCTCTAGAGCGTTGCTTTCCTCTCCATTGTCCCTTTTGTTGATGCTGTATGGGAGTGTATACCTGAGCCTGCGACTGTACTTGGGTAGGAAGATACATAGGTATTTGCTGTTGAATATACTGCTGTGCTTGTGGCTGTACTTGCCTAGGAAGATACACAGGTGTTTGCTGTTGAAGATACTGCTGTGCTTGTGGTTGTACTTGCGTAGGAAGATACACAGGTGTTTGCTGAAGCTGGTTTTGTGGACATACACTTCCTCCTCCGCTTTGTTGGTTCTGAACTGTTGGAGGTGTCCACCCTGCCTTCTCTGCTAGTATGGCCATCTGATTAGCTTCAGTATCTTTCTCAGCCACCTGCATCTTCAAAAGTATTTTTCCCAGTTTCTTTGTTTCTTCATCATCTTCCTTTGTTATTTCCTGGTATTTGATGTTGTGGTGAATGAGATGTAGTCTCCATTGTTCAGCGGTTCTATTGTCCAATCCCACCACTTCTTCCAGGCGTAGCTGCACTGCTAGGGGAAGGGCTTTTATGACAGCGTTCTTCCACAACATTTCAACTGATGGAGACAGATCATGTCGTTCACCTGTGCAAGCCTCCCACACTTCTTCACATCTCTTCAAGAATGCATCCATGTCTTCCTCCGTGCCTTTCCTCAGGCCGGTGAGGGCATGTAAACTGCGTGTTGTCGGGTAGATGTGACGAATAGCAGCCCAATAATTGGACCTGATGTAGTCGTGTGTGCAATTGGCCTCGGAATCTACTGCTCTTGCCTCAGGTCGTCCTTCAATCCATCCGAGCAGGGCCCTCATGTCTCCCAAGCATAGGTGATCTTGGACTGTGTATTTCTCCAGTTCAGTCACCCACTTCTGACCTCCTTTCGTGAGTGGAGGTAGTTTTGCCACTAATGATTCCATGTCCCTGTGAGTCCATGGTTGGTATTGAAATTCTCCTTTTCCAGCCGCTATCAATGGCATGGAGGTATGTGCACCGGTCTTGGTTCTTTTAGTTTTGGGGCTACTGGTTTCAGACTGTGTGCCACCGTCGTCATCTTCATCTCCCTGTCCTTTGGAATAGTCAGGAGAGTAGTTTGATCGGCGTTTTCTTCGAGTTCTTCGTTCTTCTTGTTATCTCCTTTCTCTCCGTTGTCTATCTGCCTTCATGTCCTGGAATCTTACATCTTCTTGTCGTCTTTCCGCCAGAAGTTGTTGGTACTTATCTTCCTCCCTTTGTCTTTCTGCAATAATGTCATTATGGGCTTCATCTGCCTTCCGTCTTTCTTCAATAATGTCATTTTTTGCTTGATCTGCCTTCCGTCTTTCTTCCATTCCTCTGATGAGTTCTGCTTCCATTCTTTTGCCGAGTTCTTCCATCCTTCTGTTGAGCTCTGCTTCCATTCTTCTGTTTAGCTCCTCTTCCATTCTTCTGTTGAGTTCTTCCATTCTTCTGTTGAGCTCTGCTTCCATTCTTCTGTTGAGCGCCTCTTCCATTCTTCTGCTGAGTTCTTCCACATGTAAGCTGTTTGTCAATCCTTGGCTGGCATCTTCCAGATGGAATACCAGACTTGCAACCATAGCTTTTCTTTTTTCAGCTCTGTTCATAGCAATGTTTTCAGGTCCATACCAAGAGGGTTGTCCGGCTTTGATCCATGCTTTTTCCTGTTGTAGGTACTCAGCATTCTCATGTTCAACTACAGCTTTTCTATGGGCTTCCGTTGGTCCAGGTTGATCATCTGCTGGAATCAATCCTCTCGTTTGCCACTGTTCTAACAGTTTCTCCATTTGGTTCCATGTCTTCTGTCTTTTACTTGGAACTGTTAAAGCATCTGATCTGATTTGTACCCTTTCCTTGATATCTGCAGTTGAGCCTGGCTCTGCGACTGGTCTCAACTTGGTGTCTTTTGGCGACATGTTTAAGTACTTGGATAATATTATTAATTAATTAATTATTAAATTAATATTTTGAAATTATGCACATTTAAAAAATCTGAATAAATAAATAAAAATGAACAGTGTATGGTTTTGACTTAGTAATATGAAAATAGGAATATGGTGCAAATCCAAATAAACCGTGTACAGTGGATACTCAAGTTTATGAAATTATGCAAATGTAATAAAATGAGTTACTACAATACTTCAATTCAAAGAAACCACATGTAATCTTTATCTGGTGGTGAAGAATGTATTAACTGTAATACTTATTATGTCCACTAGGGGAGCTGTTTTATGTTTAACTCCTCTCAATTGTATCAACTTGCACTTCCGGTTCATAAACCTACTTCCTGTTTATTTCCCCAAACAATAAAGTTCAAATTACTTTCTTTGAAAAGCATGGAAAACAAAACAACACAATCTACTCTCAACGTACATCTACACCATCCCTGTGTATTTAAATCAGTAGTTACCAGTTGTATCTTTACTCAAACTATATCACCATCTAGTAATGCTAACTGGCTAGCTAACTAGCTTAGCAGTAACCTCATGTGACTGGGGGAAGGGGAACAGTGTGAAGATAAAAACCACACTGCTTGACAATACAAAACAACACAATCCTCATTTATCTTAGCTCTAAATTCTATAGATGCTGACCTTAAAAGCTGATCTCATACCAATCTTGTACACAATCTTTTCGGCTTAGAACATGGAGGAAACGTAAACAGCGTCACCGACCAGTACACGGAGAAATCGTAAATGACTCCATTCCACTTCCAGCAGACTGGTCAAGCTTCATGGCACTGGAAGAGAACAAAGCAGATCTCGATCAACTACTCTCAAACCATCTGATAGAACACAGCCCTGAAGATGAGCCTGTGGTTGTAGTATCTGGTGGGTTTGCTGAAGCAACCACTGTCAAGTCATCAGATCCAGATCTTGATGTCTCTTTAAGTGCTGACCACGAGGAGGCTGATACACATCTGATTTTGCACTGCATCCAGGCTCCAATGGACACAATAGTTGTGTCAGCGCGTGACACAGACGTGCTTCTTCTACTTTTAGCACACCATGACAGAATCGGATGTACCCATCTCTACAAAGTATTTTCCAGTACATGTCATTCGCAAGTTACTATTGCGGGGAGGCTGTGGCTCAGTGTATAGTATGATGGGCTTTGAATCAGGGGATAGCAAGTTCGAGTCCCACTGCATGTCGTTGTGTCGCTGGGCAAGAAACTTCACCCCAAATTGCTCCTGTGGGGATTGTCCACAGTACTGAATGTATGGAAGTCGCTTTGGATAAAAGCGACTTGTAATGTAATGTAATGTACTATCTGATGATCAAGTGGACACACTCCTTGCCTTCCATGCCATCACTGGCTGTGATAGTGTGTCTCAGTTCAGTGGTCACGGAAAGAAAACAGCCTGGCAGGTGTTCGAGCAACATCACACAGATATTACTGGCCTTGGCAAGGGCCCTCTCACAGAAGGTATTATGACATCAACAGAGATATTTATCTGTAAGATGTATGGTGTGCCAGAGGTTGATACATGCAACAAAGCAAGAGTGAAGTTGTTTTGCAAAGGTCGTCCACAAGAGACTCTGCCACCAAGTTTAATGTCATGCGTTCACATTATCAATCGACAATCTGGAACCAAGCTCACCTGCCACATCCTGATCTTCCTCCAGTGGATGAAATGGGATGGATGCACAAGGAAGGTGAGTTAGTGCCATGGCTACTGTCTTTGCCTAAAGCCTGCAGGGAGTTCACTTCATGTGGGTGTACCAAGGGATGCCTCAGCCAACGCTGCAGCTGCAGGTATGTGCATAAAGGATTCGCTGATGGTGATCAATGTGTACAAGATCATAAAAATATGATAGACTGGTTGAGAATATCAGCCTGCCAGACTGCATTCTGCTGACTGTTTGTTGTTAAAGGCCCCGTGAAATGTGCGCCTGTGCATGATCTGTTATGCTAATACATATAGTAATGACCAACATTGTCCATTGGAACCCTATCAAAGATGTTGGAATAGCAACGAATTTGACGAGTTTTGAATTGAAATCCGCAGTCGACCTCCGCCTTCGTGGGCGTGGCTTGCGATCTACTGCGTGACGTCACAAGATGGTCGCGGCCGAAGTGTTTACATTCATCACAGTTCATTTCAAATAATTGTAATCGTCCTGAACTCGTAGCTATATGCAAAAAACCAGCTAACAGCTAACGTTAGTTCAGGTTCTGTTTCAACATTTTTTTTGGTTCAAAATGTGAAAATAAAAATGGGGTGCATTCTCTGGAAGCATCAATGAAAGTAAATTGTGTTGGTTTCTTATAGACAATTGACTCCTAGATAGCATTAATGTTACTGTTGCATCATGCTATGAACAGATGAATGTATCAAATCAAATCAAATTAAATCAAGTTTTATTTATATAGCACATTTATAAACGATTTTTGATCGAGCCAAAGTGCTGTACATATAATAAAAATAGCCTACAGTAGGGACACTTTACAGCAAATACAACAGCACAGATTGTTCAGAATATCAATATGAGAAAAACGACACCCTCTATCCTTAGACCCTCACATCGTACAAGGAAAAACTTCCGGAGAAAACCCACAACTTTACCCGCTTTTTTACTATAAATAGTAAGCAACAGATCAACATAGATTTGTGGTTTTATATAAACACAATATAGTATTCCATTGATCAGGTGATGGCCAATCCTGTGTGTATATCTACTCTAGATCTATGACAAAATATTGTCCTCAACTAAATTGACTTCCATGGCCATGTTAATGATGTCATAATATGTTATATATATAGAATAGAGAGCTTATCTTTTGACTATTAATGGTTGGATTTATTTTATTTTATTAATGGTTGGATTTATTTTATTTCTACAGATCTGTCAAAGGCATGGGCAAAGCAAGTACAGAGAACCAGGAAGGACTGGGAGCCTACCAAATACAGTGTTCTGTGCAGTGAACACTTCACAAGGGACTCCTTTGATGAAAGTGCTCTAGTACGAGCGCAGATGGGCATTGAGACAAAGAGGACCTTGATCCTGAAGAAGGGAGCAATTCCAACAGTTTTCCCCAGAGTTGGGACTTCAGCTGTGGGACAACTTTCAACCTCAACATCAAGACCGGCTCGATCTGCATTTGCAATGAGAGAGAGAAAGCGGGTAAAGGGTTAGGCCTAATTTGCTGATGTTAAATCAGGATTTAATTCCGGTGGCTAGTAGTCTCATGAATTATTATTGTTGAAATGGTATGAGCAAGGTGTAGGCCTATACTGTTTTGAATAATTTTGTAATCCATTTCATATTGTGTACATTTGCAGAAAGTAGAAGAACTCCTGGCAGAATCAGAAGTGGAGAGTAGCAGTTTTGCTTCCACAGAGGAATCAATGGAGATAGCCACTGACACAGACATGGCACCGGAACAGGTTTGTGATTGCCCCCAGGTTTTGTTTTAGATGAGCACATTGGCTGGTTTTACCTTGCACGTTATCATGACTGGCACACACAGTGGACACATGAGAAAAAACCTTCTTTGTAATATGCACAC
The DNA here is from genome assembly GCA_943591055.1 of Gobionotothen gibberifrons. Classification (NCBI taxonomy): domain Eukaryota; kingdom Metazoa; phylum Chordata; class Actinopteri; order Perciformes; family Nototheniidae; genus Gobionotothen; species Gobionotothen gibberifrons. The sequence goes on along the minus strand of CALSBZ010045428.1, from coordinate 27,660 downwards.
CTTAGATCTTACACAACAGTTTGACAGGATGAGCGAGTGTGTCATATAATACTGTATTACAGTACGGGATATTCCTTCTAATGTTGAGTTTGTTAACTATAAATAGTAAGCAACAGATCAACATAGATTTGTGGTTTTATATAAACACAATATAGTATTCCATTGATCATTTCATTTCCAGCATGCCAGGTGACGCCCGAGATGCTGACTGCAAATCTACCAGTACCAGGGAGGCAGAGAAAGCTGAAAGTCCATGGCACCAGAGACCCAGTTACACCTGACCAGCCACCACAGGCTGCCTCTAGCAGCAGCAGCAGCCAGGCGTCAAAGCTGGAGTGGTCGATTATGCAGCTGTGAACACCATCCTCCTCCATGGTCCTGGTGACAGCGGGGATTTCCCGACAGAACACACTCTCGGCTACAGTGTCCATGTTGTTACAGTTGTTGCACTGACACCTAAAACATATAAAACAGATGTAACATTATGATTAGCAGGAATGCCAGGATGTTTCAGTGTTGTCAGGTTGCGACATTTTGCAAGGTCACTGGATTTTATCATTTTAACTTGGAACTGTATATTGTTGAATTTTATGCAGAAGATCCAATAAAGTTAGACTATGTGTGCATGAAAATAATTTCTTGTTCTCGCCCCTTGATTATCTGATAGGTGGAATTATTCCCATAAACTGCAGAAAAACAGGGCTGGTCACCCTGGCTTATGTTTTAATTCAATGACCAGAAAGATCCAATTCTAGTTTAATAATAACTAGCTAACGATTATAGTTATATATATAGTTATATTATATATTATATAATATAGTATATATAGTATATATATATATAGTTATATTATATAGTTATAATAACTAGCTAACCATTATAGTTATATATATAGTTATATTATATATTATATAATATAGTATATAGTATATATATATATATATAATATAGTATATAGTATATATATATATAGTTATATTATATAGTTATAATAATAACTAGCTAACCAACTAACCATTCAGTGTTCTGTAGCCGGGCAATGTCTTCTCCATCGTCCATGTCGTCGCCATCATCCTCCCCACTTGACGTCCCTGA
>CALSBZ010045428.1:0-11565 GCA_943591055.1 Gobionotothen gibberifrons | reverse complement strand
TGTGTGTGTGTGTGTGTGTGTGTGTGTGTGTGTGTGTGTGTGTGTCTCTCAGACTGTTTGGGCACAGCGGGGCGTGCAGCGCCTGCGGACAGTCGATCCCCGCCAACGAGATGGTGATGAGGGCACAGGGAAACGCTTACCACCTGAAGGTAAGTCTGCAGCTCTCCCATCACCAGGCACCGTCTCCCGCTGCTGGTTTGACAGACACATCTGGGATTTTTAAGGAGTGACAGTGAGACAGGGAGGAGGGGGGGTGAGCACCTACTCTTACGTCATGTAGTCACTTTTAAACTTTGATGAGAGGTCATCTCAAAAGGTGCATATTAGACTCTTTGAATCTTTCATATTTAGATTCATATCAACCCATCACGTTTACAGAGTTTTGATGACCATATTTCATTTTTTCAATCCGTCTCTGACCCTCTGTGTGCTCCTGTAGTGTTTCAGCTGTGCCACCTGTAGGACCAGACTAATGCCTGGCGATCGCTTCCATTACATCAACGGTACAATCTTCTGTGAACACGACAGACCTGGCGCCGTGTTGCTCAACAGACACCTGCTCCCCCTCCAGAGCAGCTCTGTGCTGACAGACCAGAAGGTGAGCCACTGCAGAGCCATCTGTACCCCCCCCCCCCCACATGAACATCACATGATGGAGTGTGGATCATAGAACATGTCTGGCTTCTCCTGGGGTACAAGGCTGCCACAGCAAAATGATGCAGTACATACAGAAATAAAAATACTACATCAGAGATATTACTCGGAAACAATTTATTGTAATTTTACAATTATTTCCACCTTAACGAGCTGCTATACCGTTATGATACCTATATGTTATATATTAGTTCTTAGTCCAACTTAATAACATAACAGTTAAGAGCACTGTGTTCTGCTGCATTATGAGCACACTCACATTACATTACACCTTACATTTGCAACAATATGACTCACTTTGTATGTCATATTGTTTTTGGATGAATAAGTTAATCAGGTAGGTAGGTATAGGTAATAGGTATTTAACACTATTTGATTTAATTAGCTGAAATCGTTACCTCAATACACTAACAGGAGCAAGAAAACAAAACATCCTTTGATAGGCGTATAATGCACATCTTATTCTTAATAACATAGGGGAAACTCCCATGTATTTTCACTTGACGAAGACCAATCTGCAGATTTTAGTTTTTTACTTGAACCACTTGTTGTATCCTGACTCTTTTCCCTCTCTCCTGCCTTCTCTGCAGGTATGCTGAGGTGCCTGCTTCTCGATGTTGTTGTGATTTCTCCTCACTGCCCCGCCCCTCTTCCCCAGGAGGGAGGACACCGTTGCTTACAAGATCCCGGTCCGTCACCACATCGGAAACTATACGCCACATCACATTTATGTCGTGTTCAATGTTGTCTGTGCATCATGCAAAGACTTTGTGTGTGATTTGCACTGGCAAAAGGTTTCTTTGGGACTGAAAGAAAGCCAAAGGAAAACGATAAGGATGAAAGCCTGCGCCAACTGGAAGAGGGAATAAGAGACGCTTGAATGAACATTCGATGGACTGCTGTAAAATGACTGTCAAAGCTTTGCTTATGCCATGCGGCAAATATTTCCCCTGAACTTGATCTCTCTCTTGTATACATTAATCTGAGATCTCACACTCTGCAGATTGAATATAATATGTATGGGTGTTAGGTAAAAATGTTCAGTCATAAAAAACCTTGTAATAAGATTTTAAACTATTTCAGAAGTAAGATTCAAACTTTTTTAAAATCTAAAATCTAAGGTTGCTGTATGATGAACAAACTGAATGAACCAGTGATGGGTTTTTTTCTTCTGTAGAGTTTTATTTCTTTGTCAGATGTCTGTTCAATGTGTGAAAAACAATTGTGCCGTTTTAAACAAAAATCCTATTAAAGCGTTTTTTCTGTAACATGTCACAAAGCGAGCTGAGGTCATTTTGAAGCCCCTGAGCGGCTTTACAGAGACATTGTATTGCATGGTACCTAACACGCTGGAAGTGACTGTCTCTCTCACTCTCTTTAGCCCTGTATGGTGAAAACATGCCTGATTACCCTGAGGAATGGAATTAGGGGGCTTGAGCTCTGACCATTTACAGAAGCAATTAAACATGAGCCCTGTATCTGCTGCTGGAGCTCCTGGGAGGCTGAACTCGGGGCACATCCCGCGGCTGACTGGCTCGGTGGCTGGCTGCCTCTAATAAGGCCTAATCTGAAAGCAGGCTAATTAAAGGGGAGTGGCCCCTCTACATTCAGGGCCTTTGAAACAATCTGATGTATTTATTGTTTACCATGTTCTAATTAAAGCTCCAACACAGGCTGGTTGTTTCCCATCGAGGCTTTGTTCTCCACCATTCTCTGCATGGCTCCTGATTTTCAAGAGATTCATCGAATTCACTCTCACTCAGCATACCTTTCGGAGGTTGGGAGTTAATCTTATTGTGGTAGCGGCGGTGGGATGCTGAAGATATGATCTGCTCTACTTTCACACCTTTCCCCGGAGCATGGCAGGCATCAAACTCACACCTTAATGCGCTTAGCTATTTCAAACGTCCCACTTGTCATGGTAGGTGCTGATACTGCATCAATTATTTATTCCACGTCTGATCAAGAAGCGTCACACAAATTCATTAACGTATGCAAATGATCACAATTACAATTATCTTTCTATCATGATGGCGAAGAAATAAAACCTCTGCACATTCCCGAATCCCACTGCACCACAAGTTACACTTTGCATTCAAACTAATCAAGCCTCATCTGCCTTTTCTTAATTAGCCGGAACGTTTTCAGATGCCAATTAGCAGGTCTCATGAAAAGACTCTTTGCCATGAGGCGTTGTCTTTTTATCAGAGCTACTGCAGGTGTTTGCCTCACCATGTAGCCTGTGTCATAGGAAAGTGTTTATTCCTACTAATTAATCATATTAACACATGCAGATGAGTGTAATGCCCAGGCTTCTCCACCTCACACGGTGTGAAGACACAAGATGATGCCAGGATATTTTTCACATGCTCAGGATGAAGAGGAAAAGAACCGCTGAAGCCTCCTTCATGCCCAGACACTCCTGTGATATAGATCCAAGGTGGTTGCCCGCCTTTAGCCCAGTTCCCTTCTCATCCTGATCCACTGCTTCTTGGAACGACTCACAGAGTGTTTGGAACGGGACTACTTTGTGTCAAACTTAAGTTTGAACAGCAGAATGTGGTCAATATCTGGGGTAAAAAGAATTCAAAATAGAATGATTGAGCTTTAAGATGAAATATTCTGCTCATATTCAGGTTGATATTTGTTTTTTTCTGTGACATGTCTCCATGCATTGATGTTCAAAATGTTTGTGGGAGAGAAACTCCCTCTTTATAATGTTGGATTCATAGTTCACATTTGAATGGGAGCCCTAACCGTTAGCTGCCAACACAAGCTTGAATCTTTACGTAACTATGGGCAAGAATCATTTGTATATGTTATATACCACAGTTCCTTCTACAGTGCTACATTTATTTTATATTATAAACACTGCTGATACTTACTCCCTACTTGAATGTGGGCTTACTGGAATTGTAATATTTTTGTGTATGTTAAATATTATGTGCATGCCTTTTTATAGAATAGTGTTCTATTTTCTTCCTCTTTATCTATACTTAGCTGTAACAGTGTACATTTCCACTTCGTGGGAGGAATAAAGGAATTCTGATTCTGAAACAAACACAGAATTAGAAAGCATTGGCTTGGAACAGTTATGAGGAATATCACTGTTTCTACTTCTTTATCATGTTTTGTTGGTTGATGATCAATACATTGGCACACATAAAAAAGTATTTGAAGGGATACAATGAGTGACATTTCTCCTGGAGTGACTGTCATTATGCCAAGTGACATGGCATGTGATTCCAGTCTGAGGTTGCAGTGTTACATTTCTAGTTGAAACCATACACTTTTAAAGACGAAAAGAAAAGTATTCATCAAGAAATGAATGTTTCAGTGAATCCAGACTTAAAGGGTCAGATAAAGACTCAGGTTAAAAATGTTGAAATGGCGGCACGTGAGGAACCCTTCCATATTGTACGCTGTGTACACTTTGCACAAATTGCACCCGAACAGAGCATTAACGCTATCATTTGAGTGTGATTGTTGGCTGGCAAAATATAACCTGTTCTGAATGGTCGATTCAAAATAATAATAACTGTATTCCGGTTTTGTATGCAACCACAACTGCTGTGGTTTTGGTTTGGTGGTCCCTCCCCTTCTGCCATGATGAATGCTGATGGAGGCCAGGGAAGTATCCAGCTTTCCACACACATTTGACCTACAGTATATGAGTATATGTACTATAGTGATTTTGCCATAGTTGTGTGTGCATTAATTGACTATCTCAAAATAGTGAGTGTAAGAACTGAAGAACGCAAACTGAGATGCAGCACCCCAGTGAAACACTGAGCTCTGTGGAATATCCAGACATCCTGTTGCTTTCTCTTTTCTTGACTCTAGTAGTGTGCAGGCATATATATATATATATACACAGATCTGCATCACCATTTGTAAGTGAGAAATATCAAAATAATTCTTTAAGTGATTTCTGTATTTTTCATCACGGCGGGCTCTGTGCAGATATGGGGCCTGTGTGGTGGAACATTACGGGACATAATTCACCGTGATATATAGTGTGTTGCACCACGGACCAGTTGTTGTTAGCATTCCAGCTTCACGCTAGCATGTAGGAAGTATATTCTTTTCTCTGTAACCTAATGGAAAATAAAGTGTGGAGTTCCATACTTAATAATAATAATAATGCATATATTTTATATAGGCGCCTTTCAAGGCTCTCAAGGTCACCGCACAAACACATAAAAAACAAGATACACAATACATAACACCAGCATAAGAGACATAAACAAGACAAAGCAGTATATAAATCAATCAAATAACCAAATAAATAAAACAGAGGATGTGTGATGGATAATGATCAGGGTTGATATGCGAGTGTGAAGAGATATGTTTTGAGGCGTGATTTGAAAATGGGGAGCGAGTCAGTGTTTTGCGGATGTCAGGTGGGAGGGAGTTCCAGAGGCGGGGTGCAGAGCGGCTGAAGGCTCTAGACCCCATGGTGGTTAAACGGAAGGGGGGTGCAGTGAGGTGGAGGGAAGCAGAAGATCTGAGTGTGCGGATGGGTCTGTTGATGTGCAGGAGGTCGGAGAGGTACAGAGGAGTGAGGTTATGGATGGCCTTAAAGGCGAGGAGCAGAATCTTAAAAACGATACGGGATTTGACTTAACACACTGCCTCCGACTCCCATTCATCGGCTCTACACTGGTGACCCTAACGTGATCTAAACAAGGTACCTGGTGACTATGGTGGACAGGACGACCCGCTGGCCGGAGGCGGTCCCACTCGCGTCGACTGCGGCGGCTGACATAGCCCGGGCCTTCATTGCAACATGGGTGTGTCGTTTCAGCACCCCTTCAGACATTTCCTCAGACCGTGGTTCGCAGTTCACATCCGAGCTCTTGAACGCCGTGGCCAGGGGTTTGGGGGTTAAGCTACACCGGACAACCGCTTATCACCCTCAGGCCAACGGCCTCTGCGAGCGTTTCCATCGCTCCATGAAGGCGGCCCTCAGGGATCGACAAGCTGCCTTGGGTTATGCTGGGCCTTAGGACGGCGCCTAAGGAGGATCTGCAATGCTCCACGGCTGAGATGGTCTACGGTCAGCCGTTTTTGTTCCGATCCCCACTGCTCAGCACGGCACTCTGGTATCCCAGGTTCCCGTGGGCTTCGATCGGCAGAGCACGTGTTCATCCGGCACAATGCTCACATGGGTTCCCTGCAGCCCCCTTACGACGGGCCTTTCCGAGTCTTGGAGCACGGGGGAAAGCACTTGGTAGTCGACATGGGTGGCAGGGCCGAGCACGTCTCGGTGGACCTGGTGAAGGCTGCTCACCTGGACTTTGACCAGCCGGTGGTGCTGGCAAGACCTCCGCGACGGGGCCGCCCCCTGGCCTTGACCCCTGTCACCGACCTGGGGCCTACGGTTCCGGTCCCACCGCTCCCAGCAACCGCCCCTGTAGGGGTCGCCTCCCTGGCTCTCGTTCTCCGGAGTCGTGGTGGTCGGCCTGTCGTTCCTCTCCATCACACGGACTTTGTGTATGGGTGAATTATGGGGGGGCTTGTGTGGTGGAACCATAGACTGTATATATAAATGGACGTAGGGTCCGTGACGTCACCCATAGGATTCTGCAGAGTTGCCGAGAAGCCCTTAGGCCACTAACGGCTCGACAGTGACATCAGAGTTCAAATCCCGCCTGCTCCAGCCTGCTCCAAATAAGGGCAAAGAGGCGGAGCCGTGGCGGGACCTGCTGCCTCCGAACTGGAAGTTCCAGAGCTAGCTGAAGCTACCAAGCTAAGCTAACATGCTCCCCATCTGCACACTGCCGTCACATTTTACGTTTCTAAGGTAAGCGGACATGAAACTATTACTATAATAATCTAAGTTATTGAGTTGTTAGCATAATACTTCAGAATCTTAAAATCCCTTAACGTTTGTTTGCAATTGTGCTAAATTCAACACTGGAATCAAGCAAATATTAATATGTTTGCATGACATTAGTTATTTATATTTTGATATCACTTAATTATACGTTTAATACATTTAAGTCAAGCTAAGGCACAAGTGATGGTAGCTAGTTAGTGCTCTTACCTGTGAGGCCTCCTCCAAACAGCATAATAACCAGACTGTATCATTAAAACTAAGTACCAGTTCTAGATCCTTGACTTTAGACAAACAATTCAAAAGAGAAAATGTATTTAAAGACCAATCTTTATTTGAATGTGCCTCTTAACCTGATATATTAGTTATACAGTAATAGTATTGACAATCTAAAAAAACTGAGCAACTCAACAGTCAACTTTATATTTCTTATTGTCTAAAGCATTTATTATTTTCATTTTTCCCCTCATATTCAGTGTGGACGGATTGAGACAGCGTGGTGTCCAGAGAGCTGCAGAGACTTCAGGGAGAAACCTCCGTGTGATGGACGTCCTGTCTGTTGGTTTGGAGAGGACTGAGGGTCATTCCTCTGCGAGGAGGACCAGGCCTGATGGAGGAGCCCATGCTGGGCATAGCTGATACCAACTGCACAGGCCTAGTCTGTCACTTTATTTGACTAAATGTGTTTACTTATACATTTAATAGGTTCACACCTTCTGTCCATACGTGCTTTTTATTTAAAACATGTTTGATTAACTTTTGGTTCACATTTCAATAAATTGTATTTGTATTTGCACTCCTTTTGTCCATTATTCTTACTGAAAATGTTAGATTACACATTCACATCAGACTGAAGATTGGCCCCATTTATTTGTGACGTTGCAAACTCTGCGGTACAAGGCACAGGTGATGTGAAGCTCATAAAGTGAGGCAAATAGAAATAATCAGCTGATGGAGTGTAGATGTGGAAATAGGTGCATTCGATCAGCTGACTGTGTTTTCACAATAAAGTAGTTTCTTAGTGAATGTCCTGTACTGGTCTTAAAATCTCATAACTTCAGCTTTTAATGTTCCTCTTGGGTGTTCTTCTTGACCCTCAGAGAAGGAGAAAATGTTGAGTCGTGTCTTTCAGGCATGTCCTTTCCTATCAAAAAAGGAAACATAAAACATATTATTGCAGAACAAGTGTGTTATTTATGAAAGCGGTGTGTTTGTGTTTTTAGGGGCTGTAGATATAATTATTTTGTAATTGTAATGTTTTTTTTGTATTTCAACAGTGAGCTACAAAGACAATCAGATTATGAATGAACAGTATGAAGTTCATCAACATTGAAATATATGTTATTATCAAAATAATATTGAACTGTTATCAAAAAGTAGTGCAACTGTAGAAGCTTGCGCTGTTGTCTCACTGAAAGAATAACTTTTACCACGTTTTTTACAGACAATATTGAGAGATAAATAGTAGCAGTTCTCACTATGTGTTAAATATCTTTGCCTTCAATACATTAAATTAGAAAGCTGACAAAGGCATATTGCTAAATATCTAAATGTAACTTTTTGCATGGAAAAACCCCACAACTTAACTGATGTGTAGGTGATCTAGTATTTAGTATAGTTTAATGGAATGTATATCAGTGTATTCAAGTCAATACTTCATTTATTTAAACCAATATCTTTCTTGATTCTTTGTACAGTATGAAAAAAAGAGTCTTTGTACCTGTGCTGAAGTTCACTGCTGTGAGGAGTCCAGTTTTGTCTCTCACTCTCTGGTCCAGCCTGTCTGCATCACCTGGACACCTTAACAAACAGATATATATATATATGTAAAGTACCATGTGTACAAACAATATAACTGATTCTCTTCTGTTGAACATGTTGGATTGTGTATTGTCCGAGTCAGGGTCCTTTTTATTTGACTGTAACTTTGGAAGTTGTGTTACCAATGCTTACTGTTTATTTGATACCCATTTGGTAATACAATTAATAAAAACAACAAGGTTTGGGTTCGTTATTCAGATGACTGTGACGTTAACGTGTAAGCTCAATAATGATCAACCAACCATATCGTAATATCTAAGTAATCATCTTGAAATATGACATTATTATTTGTAATATACACACATCTTATTGTGAGGTTGATTTCACATACACTACTTCGACGTTAGCTTGTCTACATACTTGAGCATAGCCTTAACCTTAGCGATGCATACAGTTCCTACCTACATAATAAAATATCTCTCTAAGTTACAAGGATGACCTTATTTTATCAACCTCAAACAAAAGCCGTTTGTTGTACAGTATTATCCCACTTAACGCTTAACACTTGTGTATTTCGTTTTAACCTTTGTTTATATATAGCAGGGCTCTCAAGTTTTGAACAGAGTTCAGAGTGAGATTTTGGCAGCGGCGGGGCTTTGGGTGGGGACGGTGGTCTTATCTGATAAATGACACATAAATTCATATTCTGGGGTTGGTGGCTCCCATCTAGGGCTGCAACAAACGACTACTTTGATTATCGATTAATGAGACGATTAATCGACTATTAGGCCTATGCCTTGCACAATTTCTCAAACGCTCTTATTTAGCCATCAACTTTTAGGTTTAGCCTGAGGTTGTTTTAAGCATGTGGAAACTAACAATGAAGACAATAAAGATTAATACTTGATTCAAAAATACATATATTATTAAATTAACTAAACACATTTTGAACTAAATTAACATCGCATTTTATTTAAATTAAATAAATAATATTTCACATCAAAAGAAACAACAATGTTTTGACAAATCGTATTAAATAATGTGATAACAGAATTGTGAACAGAATAGCTGAAACTTTAACAAAATGAATAACTCAGTTACCTCTAATCATTAACCCATGTTTGTATAATGTAGTTAACTCTGTGTGTTGCTGCTAGCATACATAATACCTGACGTGGAAACGTTACTCGTGGATGGGGGGGCTACAGAGCTACTAGAAAGACAGTCGAACCCGGTACATTTCTCCGTCTGGATGCCAGCTGCGTGTGTGTAAACTGCCCCGCCCCCTCGCACACAGACGGGGGAAAGAGAGATCTCGTCTCGATTGGAAAGATCGAAAATCATGGACGCATTTGCGTGGCTATAGTGATCCTGTACTAGTTTGTTTACAAAATTGCAGCGCAACTTGGTGGGCGGTACCCTGGAAAGAAATCTCTGCGTGAGAAATACAAGGTGTGGCGTGTGAGCGTGTGAATGGAGTGAAATGCGTGTGTCTCACGCCAAATGCGTGAGACTTGAGAGCTCTGATATAGCCTATGATTTTAACTTGGAGGCTACTATTAGCATCGTTAGTACCGATGTAGCTTACACGCTAACCCAAGCCTTAACATTCATTACGTAGCTAATTAAAATCATTAACACATAAATAAAGTACTCGAATTTCACTTACCGCAAAACCGCATTCATGCACCGTCTGTTTTAACCGCAGAGCGAGTCACAATAGTCCGATATATAAGCATGAAGAACAAACAAACACGGCCGGGTCAAGTTCTGTTCCCTGGATGAACTGAGCAGGCTGAGTGCCTGTAGCTTCACGGAGCAACTAGCAGAAAGAAGCTAACAGCAGCAGTCACTGGACAGAGCTGTCACTCAATGTGACCACGCCCTAATATATGCATAACTTTAAGGCTTAATATTAATTAAACAGATGAGTTGAGAAAAAATTCACCCCCCCAATCCATATTCATGAAGGGGGGATCTAACTATACAGAGAATATGTTTTTTTTAACCACGATGTAAACATGTTTATTTCTGCTGTAAAGTTGGGCATTTTAACATTGGGGTCTATGGAAATTGCTCCCTTCTGCAGACTGCTCCTACTGGCCACTAGATGAACTGCAGTTGGAGGCACTTCCACATTGGCGTCCCGGCTCTTCCACAGAGTTTGCCGCTTGGGTGGAACATTACGGGACATAATGTCACGATCTGTCTGTGTTGTGTTTTGTCTTGTCTAGATCTGTCTTTGGTTTTCTGTCTGCGTTGTGTTTTGTCTTGTTTAGATCTGTCTGTGGTTCCCTGTCGTTAGTTTCCCTGGTGTGTCTAAATGTCTGATTGTGTTCACCTGTGGCCCCTGTGTTTTCTCCTCCCTCCTGACCTGTGTCTTGGTTGTGTGATTAGTCTTGTGTGTATTTAAGTTCTGGTTTTTCTGTCTGTCTTTGTCGGTTCGTCTTGTCTTGTGAGTAAGTCTCCGGTGAGTGTTCTTTTTCGTTATAGCCTTGAAATAAAGGAATTTTCACTTTAATCTGCATTTGGGTCCTGCTTCCTCCACACACCGTAACAGAACGAACCGACCAAGATGGACCCAGCAGATGATCCATTCGAGAGGGAATTACATCAATTTACCTATTCTCTGGCTTTCTGCTATGGTAGGTGGAGGGGAGCGTCCAGTGTGCAGCAGAAAGAGGCTGCTCTGGCAGAGGCGCACCAGATGGCAAGGGAGAAGCCTTTTCTTGTGAGGTTTTTGCCTGGCTGGATTATGGACATCCTCCCGGCTTGTGATTCCCGGCCTGCTAGCCCCAGGCATGCTAGCCCCCTGTCTCCCAATTCCCAACCTGGAACCATATGCCTCGGTGGGTTCCGTCTGGAGTCAACCCGTGCTTCTGCCCCAGTTCCTGCTCCTGTCCAGGAGTCGTTTTCTGGAACTCATCTGGCTTTTGGAGGTCCACGGAGCCTTCAGGCGGCTTCTAAGAGAAGGAGTCGCAAGGCCAGGCTAGCAGCCCGAGCCCCAAGAGCCATGGTGCCGGCCTCAGTTCCGGTCCCCACAGCCATGGTTCCGGCTCCAGAACCGTCCCATGCAGCCATGGTCCCTGCTCCAGAACCGGCCCATGCAGCCATGGTCCCTGCTCCAGAACCGGACCTTACAGCCATGTTTCCTGCTCCAGAACCGGACCTTACAGCCATGTTTCCGGCTCCAAAACCGGCCCACACAGCCATGATCCAGGCCTCAGTTCCGGTTCCCACAGCCATGGTTCCGGCTCCAGAACCGGACCTTACAGCCATGTTTCCGGCTCCAGAACCGGACCTTACAGCCA
>CALSBZ010045427.1:0-16576 GCA_943591055.1 Gobionotothen gibberifrons | reverse complement strand
GCAGTCTTAGTGTCGCCAACTCGTTTCTAATATGCAAGACAAAAAAATGAGATCTCTCTCTCCCCCGTCTGTGTGCGAGCGGGCGGGGCACTTTACACACACACGGCTGCTACAGGCAGCAACACACACACACACACACACACACACACACGGAGGAGATGGCGGAGAGAAGCGCTCCAAGGTGTGGTTAAATGTTACCCGTCTTGAGGTGGACAATGCTCGTTGCCAAAAGTGCAATAAGAGTTTAGCATGTAAGGGCGGTAACACGAGCAATTTGTCTAAACATTTAGCAAAAGTGCACCACATTCAGACGGAGAAATGCACCGGGTTCGACTGTCTTTCTAGCAGCTCTGTAGCCCATCCACGAGTAACGTTTCCACGTCAGGTATTATGTATGCTAGCAGCAACACACAGAGTTAACTACATTATACAAACATGGGTTAATGATTAGAGGTAATGTTAGTAATTGAAATCAATGTTTTATGGCATAATTTAGTTAAAACATGCCATCAGTTAAAATGCTGACTTATACTGAAAAAACAAGTTTCTGCACAATCTCTGAGGTCAAGCTTTTATTGTGAAAATACTTCCGGTTTGACTCCAGTCTGTGTTTATTTTGAAAGCTTTCCGGAAGTAATGTCCGAAATACTAACAGTAACTTGACTTCAGAGACGTAACGTAACGTAACGTAACGTAACGTATCGAGCCGTTAAATTGACCAAATGAAAAGACATGAAGGAGAATATATAGAGAAGAGGTGTGTTTAGTCATGTGTTGAATGTAGAATGTAAATATCCTTTGAAAAGTGTGAGCGGATATTGAAGAAACTAGCGGAAGTCACCAGCAACAGAGCCAGCGGGCGGGAGGAGCCAAACTCTGATATTTAAAGACTGAATGTTTTTTGTTGTGCCCTTTTTTTTACACCTACTCTCTCCTCGGCCGGACATCTGCGGAGGAACAAACAGCTGTGTTCCTCCTCTTTCGAACGATTCCTGTTTGTAACATTACCGTGCCTTTTACTACATTAAAGTAACCTATTTGAAACTTATAGTCGAGACTCATTGTTCTCATTATTTTAACCAGTTCTCTCCTGGACGCGAGAAAAACGAATATGCTAATAATTTGGTGACACAGACGTGGATAACGCTAACCGGGAGAACCAGCAGTTTTCACAGGAGTTTCAGCCACCGGCAGACACACACTCGGGGCCCATGCTGAAAGGTAAAGAAGTACCTGTTTATTCAAAATCTTCACTAGATTACATAGTAAACAATAGGAGAGTGTGTCTGTCTGGTAAGTTGTACTCCTGAGAAAGACTGCCTCATTTTAATGTTAAAACCAACCCAAATTGATAACAATAATCACTCTAAAACACGTGGCGCTGTTTTTTCACAAACAGGGGTGAGTTAAAAAACTTATTTTCTATTTTTAACCCTGCATGTTATTAATTTGTGTGTGTTGTATATTATTTTTTTAGATTGATAAGTGTATGCACAGTTTAAGGTTGGTCATACCAGCACTCATAACTTCGATGAAGTGTCTCTTATATTACGTTTTTAGGTTTTAAGAGCTATAACGTAGATGATTTGAGGTCAACTAAACAGTTTAAGGTTGTTTTGACGAAGAGACATAGAGAAGCAGTCGTAGTCTGAGGGAAGTGAGTGTTTATCAAATCAACAGTTAAGTCTGTTTAAAAAAAGTCCTTTTAGTGAAAAAAGGCCTGAATAAAGTTAAGGCTTTAAATTCAGTGTTTATTCTGTTCTATTTGCAACCAGATATTGCGCGTGGATTACGACGAGTAATGCGACGTGCGTGCGTTTGATAGAAGATATTCTGCTGATTGTGTATGATTTGCGACTTAATTTGTCCCATGATGGCGTGTTTTAATAGAAACAGATAAAACATAGTGACCTTAAGTCAAATATTACGTGACTAGATAGGAGATCTAGAAGTAAATGGTTTTAAGGCCCATTTTTTCTTACACACCAGCCAGAGAGACACGAGGTCTTTTCAAATCCCTTTGTTCTTCAGGTTAAAAGTTGAAAAACTCAGCTGACATCTTGTTTAGACCACAGGGAGGAGAACAAAGACACTCCAAGTCGCCATTTGATGGAATGCTAATTGAGGTATTCTTATTAGGGCAGATCACATGAGACCACCAGGGGACAGAGGTCACTTTTTGTCACGGTTTGAGCTAGAAAATAGTGCATTTTGCTAAAAACAGGTTATTTATACCGATGGAAGTTTGATATTAGTAATAGCAGTGTTGTATTTTATGGCTCAAATCTGAGTTTGGAGTGATTTGTACTGGTGGATGTGTATTGGCTGTGTTTGAGGTGTTTTCTGCTGGCAAGTGTGTTTTGGCTATTTTTTTGCAGTGTTCTTGTTTGCAGATGTGTTGTCGTGTTTGTGCTGTATTGTTAAACCATATTGAAATTCTCTTCCCATTTCGATGAAGTGTCTCTTATATTACGTTTTTAGGTTTTAAGCCCTATAACGTAAATGATTTGAGGTCAACCAAACAGTTTAAGGTTGTTTGGACGAGGAGACATAGAGTTACAGATAGGGGAATAGAGTAATCAATAATAATATCAGCAAAAATATTCTGAAGTCTAATCTTAAGTGTTATTAAAAGAACACATGTGGTTTCTATTTTTAAGATAAGAGACCTTACATAATAGTCTTTCAGGCTGGACTCTAGAATATTCGAACACAGATGTATTGAAGCTAACACAAGTTATGAAATTTGCATAATTACATGCACTTCAGGATACACATTAAATACCAGAGTTACATTTGCACAATATTTCTTTTTCATATTTCAAAAATCCAAACATTGTGCAAATTTAATTTTTTAATTTTTTAATAAAAATAAAATAAATAAATAAATAAAATCTTTAAATTAAAAAAAAATCTTTTTAACTTTAGAAACCTTTAACTACTACTACTAAAACAAATCTGAAGACATAGGATATTTTTATAAGGAATACAAAGGTACTAGTCAGAGGATTAGTGCTTCATTTTTGATAACTTAATAATTGTATCCTAGTATTCAAGAAACATGTCGCCAAATGACACCAGGTTGAGACCTGTCACAGTGACAAGCTCAACTGCAACTGTTAAAGAGAGGATACGCATAAGATCAGATGCTACGACACATCCACATTTTAGACAGGAAACATGGAACCACATAGAGAATATGTTGGAACAGTGGCAAACGGAGGGATTGATTCCAGCAGATGATCAGCCGGGACCAACAGAAGCCCATGTAATAGCAGTGTTTGACTATGAACATGAAGAACACCTACAACAGCGAAGTGCATGGGTGAAAGGAAATCAAGAGTTATAGGTCTGTTACATCATCTAAAATACGTCGGTATTGGGCCGGCAGACAGCATAAATGTGGTCCAAGAAGCAGACCTACCAAGGAGGGAAGAAATGGCAGGAATAGAAGCCGCTCCAGCTATCCAAACTCCAAGGCAGTATCCAAGCCTGACCAAAGACTCTCCTCCCGACATACCAGATGAAAGGGGATGGGAGGGGAAGTTCTCAGAGATGGCCATAGAACCAGAGAAGGCAGGTCAAACACCTCCAACAATTCAAGCTCAGGAAGTGCCAGAGATTCAGGTGCACAATCAACAAAGAGGGGTAGGAGGTTTCCGAGGAAGACAAAGTGGCAGAGAAAGAGGTCGTTTCCAAGGGGGTAATCGATCAACAGGAGAAGGTTTCCAAGGTGAAGGATGCTCCATATTGTCCGCAACACAGGATACTGCAAGTACCAGAATATCTTCCCACACAATTTCTGCAACAGCAAACACCTGCATATCCTCCTACCCAGGTACAGCCGCAAGCACAGGTGTCTACCACCATGAAAAAGAGACAGTGGAAAGAAGAGAAACGATTAAGACGAAGAACAGATGGAGGCTGCTACAGATGTGGTGAGCTGACACATTGGTCCAGAGAATGTCCGCAGAACATTGTACCAAACAACGGCCCTCCATGCAGTTGCCAACAAAGAGGAGGTTTCCATGACTACGGCAGAGGCAGGGGTTCCCAAAGAGGAACAGGATTTCCAAACATGGACCAAATACCCCAGACAGCCTGCCATCTTCTACAACAGTGAGGAAACACAGAGGGCCAGACCACCAGGTGATGCATCTTCAGCCCAAAAGGGTATCTTTAAATCCAGCCACATCAAGCCACATCTGAACCACAGGAGGGAGAGATTGAATGTTATTTAAAAGATTGAGAGTAGCATATTGCATTTAAATATAAAACATGCATAGATTAGTATAGATTAAAACATAATAGAACATTTTAGCAGACTATTTTTGTAATTATGAGAAGGATAGAGATTACGAGTGATGTTGTTCCCCCACACAGAAAACTATTAAGTCCACACAGCTAGTGAGGTCAGGACGATGGATTGTCACCCAAAATATGAAGACGGAAGATCCTTACCAAGTCCTCCTGTTTACACCGACTGCAGTACAAGGGACGGCGATACACCTGACGAGAAGCTGTTGAGACCTGAAAACAGAAACTCGATTCTGCTGTGGTGAAGTCTGGCTACAAAGGGAGGTGTTCCGATAGGGTTGCTTGTCTCAAACCAGTGAAGAAGTCAACAAGAACCCAGCAGAACTAGAGAGTGACTGTTAGAGGGAGAACAGTGACGGAGCGACAGAGACTGGCACAACCAACCAGCCAGTACATAGATAGACCCCGTCAGAAGACCGGGGCTGTGTTTAAAGGGGAACTTCATTTATTGTTAGTGGAAGTCTAGTTTTTTAGTCAAACAATTATGTGATTTATGGAGTCAGATTACATTTTTCTCATAGACACAATTTTATAATAGGTCTGAAGTATCTGTTCTAAGGCATGAGCTGAAAACTAAATAGAATAACACTGGTTGAGAGTTTAGATAAAGGAGTTCTAGGATTTTATAACAGTTTAAAAAATCAGTCTTTATCTATTTATTCTTGAGTGACTTTACTGATTTATAATGTAGTGCGTAAGGCAATATCACATTTTTTAGTGAGGGGCACAAGCCCTTCATGTTCTCGACATGTCACCTTTTGTGAAAATAGTATTTTCCCTCTAGTTTAGAGAAATATTTTATCATATGTTGGTTCAGCAGTGTCAGACAAGCCTCTAATCCTAGAATTATTGAGATGCATTAACCAAACCAGGGGTATTGTTTTTCGCAGAAACAATGATGCATAATACCATGACTGAAGCCGTTATTGAAACAAGTAAACTATTTTTGTACTAGTGGCAGGTTTTTAGCGAATATGTTTTTATACAATACATCGTATGATATTTTTGTACGCCTTAAGGGTACACGGAGAAGTTATGTTTATTTGATGCAACGTTATGGGTTTTACATGTCCTGTTCATAATAGACTAATCATTGCAATATTAATTGAGCATGTTATGCTCAAAGGAGGGAGTGTCATGATTATACAGATATGTTGATTTCAGAGACGTAGTAGTCAATAAATAATAACAAGTGTTTAACAACAACAGGTATGCCGAGGTTTGGGCCTTCTCCAAGGAGGGAGTGATCCAGCTTTGGATATCAGATAAATTGAAGTGTATGAATATGTCAGGACTCCAGTAATATTATCCAAGTCTTGTCTACACAGGTTCAGAGAACTGCAGAGACACCAGACGAGACACCAAAAGAGACTCAGTTTCGGCCAGGTGATGAGGGTGAAAGTTCACAAAAGATAGTGAGATTGAACCCAGGTGGTCGGAACCGTGAGAAGTTGTAACGAACTTCACATGCGCTCCGGTTTAAAGGTAAAGATAAAAGGAGCAAATTGACACCACCTCACACATTGTCACCCTTCACTGGCACCTTCCAGAAATTATTGGAAGTTAGGACTGATTTGGCAGAGCTGGAACAAAACAATAAATAGAAATAAGATAGAAACAGCTTGATAGATGAATTGTCTTTAGATTTATATAAATAGTACACTCAAGTGAAAACCTATTTTTTGTTTTACACCTGAAAAATAGTCCAATTTTAGAATAAGTTATTTTTGTACTCATAATTTGAATTTTGTAACTGACAACCATGGAGAAAATAGAGATTAAGTCGAGAACAAAGCCAAAGCAATTGTGGGGTCCACTAGGGATAAGAGTCAGAATAGTTTTGTTGATTGTGCTCATTACAGTTGGCACCTTTCTGGTTGGAAGGGGAGTACAATATCAAGTAAGACATGGATCCATTAGTTCACTCAGAGAGAATGCCCACATCACTAACAAAACTCCAGCTGTGTTTCAGAGACTTTCACTTATCCCCAGAGCCAAAAGATCAGCTGAGCAACGAGAGAAGGAGTTGGAAACGCTAGTCCCTTCAAGGTTGCCAGGTGAGGAGGTTATAATCAAGAGGATTTACCCCCTCTATATGCAGTTATTGGATCAAATTATGAGAGGGGTTTAAGTGATCGGGATATGTAAGTGATGGGGATTTACAGATTAGGGGAATCACCAAATACACGGGATCCATGTTTTAGACTGTACCATAACACCCCCTGATAAGTTATGAACAACCGATCGGTGACCTATCTGAGCAAAATTATTGAGAATTACTTCAGTAGAAACAGGATACCAACCCACAAGTACAGCTTTGTACGCACAAACTCAGATTGTGGCGACATTGCACAGATATGCCACAGACACAAAAGTTACATATGTTCTAAATAACAGTGAGATTCAAAATGATGGAGAAAAAATTGAGGACGTTCTTGTCACAGTCTGCTCCATCATTCACCAGTAGTTTTCCATTCACCTGTCTCACCTGTTAACCACACCCACGTTTTAGCTCACTCTCTTTCTCACCTATTTTCTGCACTCACCTTCCTGAGTCACCTGGTAGCCACACCCTGTATCTCTCTCACTCTGTTACACTCATCAGGCCATTTAGTATTTAGGCTCACTTCACTTTCACATCAGTGCCAGATCGTACTTTGCATTATGCCAGTCTTTCCCGTATTACCTCCAGATTGCTCTCCCGGTTTCGACCCTGCCTGTCCCAGACCATCCTGTCTCGTCTGTTTCCTGACCCTGCCTGAACTCGGATTATTCTGCCTTGCCTGCTCCCTGACCGGTTGGTACCTGCGACTCCCATCTTGCCTTCTATCTGCCGTGTTGTATACTACCAGTCTTTTGCTTACAATAAAGCTGGTTACCGACGATCCCTGGTTTCCCGTGTGTTGCACTTTGGTCTTCAGTTCAAATGTGACAGAACGATCTGGCCAGAAATGGACCAAGCACACACCGGGTCCCCTAGAGACCGCTTTGAGAGGGTTGGGGAGTTCCTCCAGGGAAAGGGGGGCGAGATAGCTACCTTAGCTACCGCGACCCACCAGGCAACCTCAACCCAGGGAGAGGCGCTGGCTATTCTTGCCTCCCAGATGGAGCGGTTGGCCGCCACCGTACAACAGCTAGCCGCTAGCAGGGCTGCTATCGTCCCTCCGCCCGCAGCTCCGAGGTTCGCTCCAGCTCCTGGTCCGATGGGATACGCTCCGGAGCCTCGTGTGGGAACGCCGGAGCGTTACGCTGGTGAGCCTGAGGGATGCAGTCCTTTTCTCACGGACTGTTCCATGTTGTTTTCACTGCAGCCACGCACCTTCGCCTCCGAGGCTGCTCGGGTAGCGTTCACCGTTAATCGTCTGACGGGGAAAGCGCGTTTGTGGGGAACTGCAGAGTGGGAGCAGCAGACTCCAGCCTGCGCTTCTTTTGCTGCATTTTCCGCGGAGATGCGGAGGGTGTTCGGTTCCGTTCGCCTGGGTCCCGACGCTGCCGGAGGTCTGCTGAGCCTGAGCCAGGATTCCGGCACGGTGGTGGATTACGCTTTTGACTTTCGCACCAGCGGCCGCCGTAGCTGCTGGAACGAGCCGGCACAGTGTGGTGCATTTCAGAGAGGATTAGCGGATTATATGAGTCCTGTCCCATTGGGGGTCCCGCCGACTATTCTTCTGCCGGGGGTCCTATCAACCCTGTGTCCTGTCCCGTTGGGGGTCCCGCCGACTACTCTTCTGCCGAGGGTCCTGCCAACCCCTGGTCCTGTGCCGTTGGAGGCCCCGCTGACTACTCTTCTGCCGAGGGTCCTGCCAACTCCGGGTCATGTTCCGTTGGAGGCCCCGCCATCACCTGTCCTGCCGAGGGTCCTAACAACTCCGGGTCCTGTTCCGTTGGAGGTCCCGCCATCATCTGTTTCACCGTGGGTCTTGCCGGTTCCTGGTCCTCTTCCGTGGTGGATCCAGCCGAAGCCTATCCCACCGTCTCCGGTTCCTGTTCGGCCGACACCGGGTCCTGCCCGGTCTCCGGAGCTGTCTGGTCTTCGCCCTCGGACCCGGCCCCCTGACTTTCCCAGCTGCGGTCCTCGCCCTCGGGCTCGGCCCCCTGACTTTCCCAGCTGTGGTCCTCGCCCTCGGACCCGGCCCCCTGACTTTCCCAGCTGCGGTCCTCGCCCTCGGGCTCGGCCCCCTGACTCTTACTGCCGAGGCCTTCGCCCCTCCATGGACTCTGCCTTGCCCCCGGGTCGTCTGCCCGGGATCCTTTCCGGGTCCTCCGCTATGCCCCTGGGCGGTCAGCTCAGTCCCGCCCTCCTGACCCCCTCCACCCACCCTGGTGGCCTAGTGATGCGAATAGAATACTCCCTCCATGCAACAGCGAAGAGACTGTACAAGCAAAGCAGTTGTGCCACTGAAGAGAGTTGCAGCAGAAGGATTCAAGAACCAGGAGGAGAAGAAAGGGGCCAGCAGAACGTGAGGGGGTCGTGGCTTGACGACCAGAGGGGGAGAGAAGGAAAACGGGAGTGAGTTTACACATAAACACATTTATAAAAGACGAAACTATTAAAGTCAAATGAGAGAATAATCCTAAAACACACTGAGGGTGGAACATGTTCAATTTTTCATAATATAAACAAATTATTCTTTTAGAGATTCTTATTCATGTGTGCATTTGGGGAAGATTTAATTTGTTACAATTAGGGCCGGGACTCGATTAAAAAAATTAATCTAATTAATTAGAGGCTTTGTAATTAATTAATCGAAATTAATCGCATTTTTAATCGCATATAAATAAAGCTGCTGGATTATTTTTGTCACTGTCTTTCTGCATGGCAGCTCATATGTTGTGTCAGACGATGCAATCTGTAGTACCTTTTGCAGCCCCTTATCTTCTACCACTCCAAGTGGACTACAGTCGAGTGCAATCCAGTGAGCTGGTCATTTGTTCAGACGTGGACTTAGTTATCCTGGCCCTGAAACCAGACATCTGGTTGAGTGTGGGTTGGGTGTGGGTCCTTGTACTCGGAGTCGGGCTAACGTCCACGCTAGCTTCCACGCTAGCTGCTATATGTTTAGCATTGAGGTGATACTTGAGGCTTGATGTGCTGCGGTGATATGCAAATTCCTTTTTGCATAATTTGCACACAACCGTGCTCTTATCGACGCTTCCATCCGTCCGTTTTTTAAAACAAAATGTCCCATCCACGGGGCCAACCAACGCGGTCTCATCAGCTTCTTCGTTCATGTTTGACTATTGTTCACTGTGGTTTGTTGTTGTCTGAAGTCATGCACATTAGTTGGTGCTCCAGTATAATCGGTACGCCTGAAACTCATCCAGTGAGAAACGTTCCGCGGTGCAAAAATAAGTGCGATTAAAATGCATTAATTTTTGTGTAATTAATTAATCTTAATTAACGCGTTAAAGTCCCGGCCCTAGTTACAATATAGATCTACAGTTTAAGGGGATAGTTTTAGTAACCACTCTATGAAAGCAGACACATCTCTATTTGTATGCAAAATGTTAAAGGTAGAGCTAAGTACCAAGCCAAAGATGGTATTCCAATCTAGAGTATTGATTTCACCATTGTAGCATAGTTATTACCAGAGGAGAACGTTTAGAGGAGAAGTAACATTTGTTTGTTGTCCAAAACATAGAGTTTTAAAAAGAAACCGGGCAAAGAGGGATTGCACATTTTTAAAGTAATATAATTGGGAGTAATACATTGTAATGGTGCATATTTTTGAGAACCAATATCCATCAGGGAGAAGGGGTCGCTCAACCCACCCTGCAGATGTTCTAAATCTTACTTGCAGCTTCACAGGGAGCGCACGGCACCAGATTGTGAGTTTTAAAAGACAAGTGCCACCACCTCTTAAAGGTCATCCATTTAACCAGATGACCTGACATTTAGAGATGTTATTTAAAGTAGAAACACATCTGCCATAAGCAAACATTCCTAAATTGAACTACAAACCAAGCCAAATGACTTCTGTTTTTTAAGATCCTTGATAAAGGAGGGAGTAATTATCACATGCTCGGGCACCCACAGTTGCACACACTGTTAAAGGGATTTAACATAGTTCTTTAAGTAGATCAGAACTGAAGATAAATTAGTATTGTTGTTAGTGATTAGTATGATGAGTTAGTGATATTACACTGGTTTTCACACCATTTCAGGGACTTTATCACTGCATTAGAATACATATATTACAATAAACTCCAACGTATCCAGAACTCTGCTGCCCGCCTCCTCACCCACACCCGCTCCCGAGACCACATCACTCCCATCCTCCAGAACCTCCACTGGCTCCCCGTCCGTCAAAGAATCCACTTCAAAGTCCTCCTGATTACTCACAAAGCCCTCAACAATCAGGCCCCCCCCCTACCTCACAGACCTGCTGCACCACCACACCCCTTCCCGCTGCCTCCGCTCATCAGAAGCCAACCTCCTATCCATCCCCACCCGCACCAATCACCGGACCTGGGGGGACAGAGCCTTCTCCGTCGCTGCCCCCTCCCTCTGGAACTCACTCCCACAACCCATCAGAGACTGCACTGACCTCACCACCTTCAAAAAACTTACAAAAACTCACCTCTTCAATCTGTCTTTTAATGTGTGATTGTTGTTATATTGCTTGATTTAACTATATATGTATGTGTTGTTCCTTTTTTTTCTTTTTACTATATCTGTAAAGCGTCTTTGAGCACCTGTAAAAGCGCTAACAAAATACATTTATTATTATTATTATTATTATTATTATTAGCACAGACCACCAAAGGTACTGGAGTAGGAACCACAAATTATGAAATTCTGCAACTGTTGTAACTGACCAAAATCTTCTCCCAGAAATGACTGTCTGGAATGCCAGAGTAGATGTTTGGTGATATCGAGGAACCAAAACCTAGTATTTAGTCTTGTCACAGGATTGGACTGGGACCTCTGCACTAGCACAGCCAGTGATGTTGTTATGTAGTTAATACAAGGATAGCATAGGGACACTAAGGGGAGGGCTAGATGTTGCAGTTGCATTCCATGCCATAACGTACAAATTGATCACGACGGCCTCTTCTAGAGAACATATTACTTTCATACCTTAAAAGGTATGATAGAAAGGAGGGTACATTTCTCAAGAGGTAACATTTACAAATGCTAGCAGAATAAGACAACCTACCCCCAGAAACAGAGATGGATGTAGATGATGAGATTGTCCAAATCATGTGAAAAGCGAACAAGCCAAAATGCTAAGATAGAGTGAACCAATTTCAAATTACTTTACACTATTCCAAGATAGTTAATTTGTGTTCTTTATTCTTGTATACTATTCTAATATAGTACATTTTGTGTTTTTTATTACTTTGCACTATTCAGAAATGCTCTGTTTCTATGACACTTTGTAAAAACAAGTGCCTTAACACTGAGCGTGGTATGTGAACAATTACTGTGAAAGGGGGGAGAAAAAATGTTCCAATACCAAGCCATGCTGCTATTTTTGGGAATGATATTGAATGTTAACACTAGAAGTTATGCACAAGGGAAAACTTCTGTGTTCCAGCACCATCAAAGTAGTTTTTTATAAAGTTGAGGTTATTGAACCATTCCATTTAGACTGTATGTTTTTTATATATGTACTATGTAAAGTTCAGATGAAGAACTCATTGATTTCAGTATTTTGTACACACTTTTAAGGTGTGTAAGGAGGGACTGATAGTAATTTAAATCAATGTTTTATGGCATAATTTAGTTAAAACATGCCATCAGTTAAAATGCTGACTTATACTGAAAAAACAAGTTTTTGCACAATCTCTGAGGTCAAACTTTTATTGTGAAAATACTTCCGGTTTGACTCCAGTCTGTGTTTATTTTGAAAAGCTTTCCGGAAGTAATGTCCGAAATACTAACAGTAACTTGACTTCAGAGACGTAACGTAACGTAACGTAACGTATCGAGCCGTGAAATTGACCAAATGAAAAGACATGAAGGAGAATATGTAGAGAAGAGGTGTGTTTAGTCATGTGTTGAATGTACAATGTAAATATCCTTTGAAAAGTGTGAGCGGATATTGGAGAAACTAGCGGAAGTCACCAGCAACAGAGCCAGCGGGCGGGAGGAGCCAAACTCTGATATTTAAAGACTGAATGTTTTTTGTTGTGCCCTTTTTTTTTACACCTACTCTCTCCTCGGCCGGACATCTGCGGAGGAACAAAGAGCTGTGTTCCTCCTCTTTCGAACGATTCCTGTTTGTAACATTACCGTGCCTTTTCCTACATTAAAGTAACCTATTTGAAACTTATAGTCGAGACTCATTGTTCTCCTTATTTTAACCAGTTCTCTCCTGGACGCGAGAAAAACGAATATGCTAATAGTAACTGAGGTATTTAGTTTGTTAAAGTTTCAGCTATTCTGTTTACAGTTCTATCATCAGATTATTTAATATGGTTTGTTAAAACATTGTTGTTTCTTTTGTCGTTTCAAAATTTGTTTAGTTAGTTTCCCTTATTTTTTTCTCCAAAAGAACCGATAAGAGTACCGTTAAAAGACCGGACCGATAAGCAGTATCGATAAAAGTAGTAGTACCGTTAAAACCTTAACGATACCCATCCCTAGTGCAGAGCATGCTGGAGACATGTTGAACATTGACATATAGTGAACAAAACATGCAGTCACTTTCCCTCATCTGCAAAACGTACAGAAGAATTGAAAGCAGTGTTCACCTTTGTGGAAGAAGAATATCAGTTTGTGCGGAGACACGTACCCACAAGATGGTTGAGTCTGTGGCCTGCTGTCAAGAGGCTACATGACAGCTGGAGAGCTACCAAGAGCTACTTCTTGTCACTGTGAGAGGATAAGTGCCCAAATTCACTGTGGCAGCTGTTCAGAAACGATGAGGATGGTGATGGGAAACCCCTAGAGCTACAAGTGTACCTGTCCTTCCTCAATAATGTGCTGAACATCTTCCACGGTGTTGTGCTGCTGTTGGAGAGAGAGGACGGGACCGTATGTGAGCTCTATGACATGATGCTCACTCTCAAGACAAAGCTCCAACAACGACAGATTGATTCCTTCTTTGGAATGGAGACCAGTGCTCCTCCAACAGTTTCCAGACCAAAAGGCAGCAGCAATCAAACATGATCTTTCCAAGTTCTACCAGGCTGCTCTCAACTACCTTGAGAAGGTGTATGACTTCACAGACAACAACTACCAGAAGAATGTTGCAAGCTTGGCACTGAAGAGCAAGTTCACATTCTCCCATCTCTGTGATGCAGTGGAGGTCCTACAGATAAGGGGGGAAACTAGACATGGATGAACTGTATGATGAATACTGTGTGACTTTGCCACGCCAGCAGGACGTTGTGGAGAGAAGAGCTCCTGTTGTGCAAGTGGTCCACCTTGCATCAAGGCACAAACACACCAAATCTGACTGCTGTGGCATCCTTTCTCTGAAGCATCCCCATCACTAATGCTTCGGTAGAGAGAGTGTTTTCCCTCAACTTTGTTTAGAATATAGACTAAGAGTAGGCTATTTTAAAATATAGTAGGATATTGTGGACCAATGTGGTGTTAGATTTGAATACGGTGCTGTTATTCTTGTGTTTCTGTTTCACTGCCAGGTGCTTTCCATGGAGCTGGAAGTGCTTAGCCATAGCATGTGGGGGGGGGGGCCCACCTGCTGTTGCTGTGATGGAGAAAACGAAAAAGATTTGTGATGGACAAGTACAATGTTTCAGCCTGGTGCTTTCCATGGTGCTCGGAGTGCATAGCCTGTGTGGGCTTGTCTGTGCCTGCAGCTGTTTCTGTGATGGACACAACTGAAAGCTATTTTATTTGATGTATTATTCATTTTAGTTTTTGTTCCCTCCTGGCCAGTATTACTAAATAAGTACTAAATTGTTACTGCATTTTGACTTCGCTTTCTGCTCTATACTTCATTGTGAGTTCACATTAAAATAAAATATATTTGTTATATATTTGTTAAGTTTTTATCTGCATTGTCTATTGGATGCTATTGAATATACCAAACAGATTATGAAACAGAATATAAATGCATTTGTTTCCTGGGGAGGGGGGGGGTTCTGTTGAGAGGGTGTCCGACATTGTCCCACACAAACATACTCCTTTTCCCACATTTGGTTTGTTGGGACCTGGTCACCCTAGATGTGGGTCCGTTTCCAAATCTGGCTATGGGATGTTTTTGTGGCCAAAAGTATCAAATGTTGCGTATATGGACCAAACAAGTGCGTCGTACGAGGGAGGATTTTGCTGGACCAGGTCATCTGGGGTCGATGAAACCGACAATTTGTCAGCACTTCGAGAGATCGTGTTTCGAACAATCCACAATGCTCGCTAAGGAAACTTGATTAAAAAATAATTTCAAACTGAACAAAGATGCTGTTCCAACAATACTGCCAAGACCCTGTGGCAGCGGGGTGTGGTTAGGGCGCCGGCTGCTGGAGTGAAGGGAGCGGCTCGGCCGGAGGCCAGACAGCTGATCAGAATCAGGTAATTAGTGACGGAATAAAAGAATGTCGTAACCTGGTTCTGGTCTGTTTTGCAGTAGGCGGGATCCTGGAAGGTCGCACCTGTGAAGGTTCCGAGACGTGCAACTTGTGGAAAGCCCGTGTGTAGCTTGTTTTGCTGTGAATAAAACAGATCACCCTAAACCCTACTCTTGCCGTCCTTCTTCCCGAACCCTGAGTGAGCGGGGAAGCTCACAGTGGCACCTGAACAGGGACATGTCGGAAGGAGAGACCCCGCTGGGTCAGGCCCTCCAACGTCTCGCCCACATGCAGGAGACCACCACAGCATTGCAGCGACAGCAGAGCGAGGCTCTGCTGTCTGTGAGAGATGGAAGCAGAGAAAGAGGAGAGGAGAGCCTGATAGGTTAGGAGGTCGTCATGGTGTTTGGATTTCCACCATTTCCGCTCTGCTACCTGAAGGATGGTTCTATTAGCACGCAGTGCGTCATTTAGCCAGGGAGCTAACGAGCCTGCCGAGATGTGAGAGGACAGAGAGAGTCCAGAGAGGATGAAAGAGTAGAGAGGAGAGTTTCTGCAGCAGAGTTTGGAGGCAGAAGTTGGAAAGAGTCAGAGGAAGGGAGGGCTGAGAGCACCGATGAGGCAAAGGTAGAGGGGGAGAGGGAACGGAGGTTACGGCGGACAGGTGCAGAATGAGAAGTGATTGGTTTGTTATGTTTGGAAAGAGGTAGAGAGAATGAAATGAAGAAGTGATCGGATGTGTGAAGCGGGTTTACAGTCAGGTTAGAAGTAGTGCAGTTCCTTGAGAATATGAGATCAAGGACATTGCCAGCTTTATGAGTTGGTGGGGATGGAGACAGTGAGAAGGCAAAGGTGGTTAAGAGAGATGTTAGTTCATCTATCTTCCCTGTCTGGAGGTTGAAGTCTCCGAGAAGTACAGCGGGAGGGCCAGTTTCAGGGATGTGTGAGAGGAGATTATCTAACTCCTCCAAGAAGTCCCCCAAGGCGCCTGGTGGACGGTAGAGAACAACAATGGTTAATTGTATAGGATGGGTTACTGTGACGGCATGGAATTCAAAGGTGGAAGGAGTGAAGTTAGGTAGCTTGAAGAGGGAAAAGCTCCATTTGGGGGAGAGCAGGAGACCAGTGCCACCTCCTCTGCCAGAGGGTCTGGGTGTGTGGGTGAAGGAATATGCTGTGGAGAGAGCTGCTGGAGTGGATGTGTTGGATGGAGTAATCCACGTCTCAGTGAGAGCAAGGAAATCCAGAGACTGCAGGGAAGCGTAGCCAGAGATGAAGTCAGCCTTAGGAACAGCTGACTGGCAGTTCCACAGGCCACCTGCAACTAGCTGTTGGATCTCAGTGGAGCATGTGGGATAGACGAGAGCAGGCCGGTTATATCGATTAGAAGATACACGGGGCCAGTGATAATATCGAGAAGACACATGAACAGGAATGGAGAAAATACACATGATTATAGCATGAGGGGCTTAAAAAACAAAATAAAACAAAATACTTGTGATACTTAGCTCAATCTGAGTAGGATTTGCCTCCTCATTGCCTCCCTCGTGACTCCCGCAGGACTCTTGATGTCTTTGTCAGTCTTCGTCTGGCTGACGCTCAGGAAGAGCTGCCTAAAATGGACACCTGATTGCTGAGATCTCACAGCTGTGGGGCCACGCCCCTCTAATTAGTTAACTCTCTACAGCTGATAGGCGACAGCTGAGTGTTCCTGCCTATTGTAATGCAGTGGTGACACTCGTGACTCACAGAAGAGCTGTGTAACCGCTTTAGTTGA
>CALSBZ010045424.1:24998-50419 GCA_943591055.1 Gobionotothen gibberifrons | reverse complement strand
TGTGTGTGTGTGTGTGTGTGTGTGTGTGTGTGTGTGTGTGTGTGTGTCATGAATGTGTGTATGTGTAAGGGAATTAATAAGTGGGTCCCATTACGTACTGCACTTGTTCAATGTGTCTTTACGCACATACCCACAAAAACAAATCACATCTAAAGATATCGCAGAATGATACAGACTAAAAGATAAACACACACATCCAAGCACAAATGATCATGCACAATGCATTAACATGTTTACATATTAAACACATTAGGGAGGTCCTCAACTGCATAAGTTCACAGTCCTAAATTATTATATGATTTAAACCGTCAGATTTCAGACTACTTGTGTAAATCTTTGCTTTTTTTAAGCCAAATTGCTTTTAAAAAAGAAAATCCGCAGGAAGAAAAAGCAAAATATATCTCTTCCTTTTATCCTTTTTCCCCTTAACTTGCTTTCCTTCTCTCCCAATCTCCCTCCTTTTCCTCTTGTACCTTTCTCTCAGCCAGTAAAGGTCCTCTAACTTGTTTCTTTAGACTTTAAGGGGAAGTCTGGATATGAATGAATTGGATAACAAGTGTAGTACTCAAGTTGTAAAAAGAAATCAGGGGGGATGGTGGATTTTATCATATGGGGACATCATTTGTGCTGATAATGCGCAAAGGGTGGGAGACCAGCATAAAGATAATTATTATACTCCTAAAACAACATGCATGTTATGGATGTTCAGATACTCCTGTCATTGCTCTTGACCAAGGCACCTCAGAATTGGAGTCGGTCCACTTACATTTAGGGTCAAATGCAGAGGACAATTAGTGCAAAATCTTTTTTTCACTTAAATTTAAAGGGGGGGAGGGGATACAAAAAATGTGGTTATAATGGAAGTCTATAGACGCTTTCTAGTACATCAGAACTCTTTAGTTCTGATGAACTAAGTACGGCAAAGTTGGTGTGAAAGTGCCTTATGGTACAAATCTTGTAGGTTAACAGTCCCAACGTACCTTTTTGTTCAATCTGACATTATACAAAAACTAAAAATGCACCAAAATCAATCTTCTCATTTATTATTCAGATGGATCAGCTGATGATACTAATAATAAAGTCCCATTTGCTTTTAGAATATTGAATTATGTATTTTTTCAAAAAAGCAGTTACTGGTATACGATCAAAACTGGTATCTAAAGGGTTCATTTTGTATCGTGATTAATTAAATCATTATGTAAATTAAACACTTCATGAAAAAATGGAGGAAAAAATTAGAAAAATATTGATCCGTCATCATTTTATTGCAGTTCAAATACAAATATGTTATGTTAACATTCCCAATGTTACTTTTTTAACAGGGCATTAAGTGCAAATTGAAATTGTTTACAAAATATGAAAATATATTAAAAGATTATACAGATAATACAAAATAGGACCAATTGTGTCAATGGCTGCCTACTTTACTCTCCCCCATCTAATAGAAGTTTCCAAAGATTTTCATAATCATGCTTTTTGGTCTCAATTTTTCACAATCTTGTAAACTGTGCGAAATATTCGATCAGTAGTCAAGAAGTGATCCCCCTGCATATCTGAAGTCAACGTTTCCATTATTTTTTCTTTTTCCGTTTCCATGGTTTTCTCAGCTGCTTGATGATAGTCTGACATTCTATGCTTGTGTATCTTCTTCCGAAGAGACTGCAGCTGTGCTGCTCTGGTTGCACCATAGGCTGTCACTTTAACTTTAGACCACTCGTCAGCAATATGCACCTGGCTCCCACCAGCATTTGGCCCAACTGCTTTTATCTTCTGGCAGGTTAGACAACCACATTTTTTGTTTTGGCATATTAGCCATGGTATTGCTTAGTTTTCTCTCTAAACATGTTAGATGTCCAGCATTCAGGGATATCTTGATCATTATTGCTCTCTCCCTGGTAACTTGGGCCGTCAGAATCTGGGATGCTTGTTTTTTCTGCACTATATCTTCTTCAGCACTATCTTGCCCTGCTGCTGCTTCCTCCTCTCTTCTTCTTTCCACTACAAAAACGATAATAAAACAAATTTGCCTCTTGTCCACTGACATAATGAGCAGTTTTAGGCTAATTGAAAAATAACAGTGTCCTAACTCAACATGTAGAATTAAGAATTATCAAACCTGTTCCTCCTCCAGCTCTTCACTCTCCTGCTGTGTCATGTCCTGCTTCCTGACCATGGTTGTTCTCTATGTGAGGAAAACAAGGTCATGATGGTTTTGTTAGAATGACTGAGCAGACTTCTTATGCAAGCACGTGACATTACTCTTCTAGTCGATTTATAAGATAACTACATATTTTCATTCAAATGCCCAACATTCAAGTTTGGATATAAATAGGCTAATAACAGTTTTGGGGCTGAAAAAGGAGTTTGCGGGAGTCCCAGCAGCTTCTACTGAAGCCAGTCCCCAACTCCGGGGACTTCCGGCCGGGGATTTTGGGCGGCAGTATACGCCGTGAAGTTGTTTGCGGCCTGCCAGTAAACCCAAAGCAGAAGAAGAAGAAGTGACGTCAGCGGCTTCATTTGCCTAATCCACCCCCAGGAACTAATTTCCGGTGTGAACGTGATCTGTACTTAGTTCATGAGAACTAAAGAGTTCTCAGGAACCTTTGTGGGAAAAGTACTTGGTGTGAACACGCCTAATGAGAAGAGGAGGGGACCAAGAACAGAGCCCTGAGGGACCCCTGTAGTTAATTGACCCTCTCCAAGTTACCCTGTAGGTACGGTCTTTGAGGTATGAGGTGAGGAGGGAAAGTGCAGAGCCTGAAACTCCAAATTATTGGAGAGTGTGTTTCATTATCTTGAAATTAGTAGTTATCAAAGCTTCAATTCTGTTAGCTTCTGAATCCACTCCAGATCCCCTTGTCATGCCAGCACCATCTTGGTACTACTGGGCATCATCTATGGAGAAAACAGCAGTGGCCAAATGTAGATTATTATTAGGTTAGATTTACGCCCAAAGTAGTCACCAGATTTTGAGAGACTGTATAAAGTTCAGCACATATTACTAATGTTCATGCAAATGCCTGTGTGCTCTGATTGCACTCTCTTGACTATGGTTCTCCTCCTCTTTTTAACATGATTAGCTGACGTTAATGCTAGCCTAGTTAGCTAATGAAGTTCAAGTCCTCATCTTTTAGCTAGCTAGCTAGCTAGCATTAGTTAGCTAGCTAGCTAACTAACACGAGAGAAAAACCTAGCTAAACTCCAAACTAAGTTGTTATTGCTGCTTATGTCCATAGATTCCACCTTTGGTGACTAAAGTAATGAGTAATGACTAAGATTGCTGACTCTTGACTTACCTGAAATGTATTAAATAATAAATATTATTTTTAGTCTTTTTAAATATGAAGTCCCTCAGATCGCGTTGTCCTCCTGGTCGCTTTGCCATTGTGATGACCGTAACCTGCACTAGTGCTGCTATGCAGCTTCTAGCATCAATCAAACAGGCGGATCACTGCGCTCTGGCGCCCTCTAGGGCACTCGCATAGCATAGCGTCAGTGACTTCGTAAAAATGTCATTGCATGTGTGCGTGCTCCCTCGCCCACAGTATTTTACTCAATATGCACAAAATTAATGTTGAAATAGCAGTAATACCAGTGCCACGTTCATTGATAAAATGACATAAGGGATGGAAAAGGGGGATGTTTTAGAAGGGGGATGATTTGACCGTTTTTATTTCAGGGGGGATGCCATCCCCCCTCATCCCCCCTCATCCCCCCTCAACTTGAGTAGGCTACTACTGTTTAACACCACCGCTCCTTTCTTTTTAGTAAGTTCCCCTTCAAACCAATCCATTCCTTAAATTGGTTTACAGTTATTCACCATTGTTGCTATTGTGAGCTATAAAACACTCAAAGGTTCACCAAAAAAAATGTAAACATGTATCTGTGAATTATCTTCTAGTATTGATTTTGGCATTTGTTTTGTGCATTTTTGGCAAATGGAGAGCTTTCCCACAGGTTGAGTAAAAAGTTGAATCACCATTGTGCCTTTTTAGAATAGAGAAAATGTGTTCATCCGCCATGCCCTGCTTTACATTCATAAGGTTATAGACACATGAGTGTCCAGTGAAAAAATGGCTACTGGGCAAATTGGAGTGCACTGAATTAATTAGCTCACCTCAGCAGTTATTGTGGATGGGAAGGAGAATTAAATTACGTTTTACCCATTTAGATTTTGCAGACACCAAGAGAATCTGGCCAAAAAAACGTTGGTTCCAGACTTACTTCTAACCCTCTGGATATCGCTACATCTTCATGTATGCAGTGTTGCTGCCAGTTATAGTCTTTGATCTCGAAGTACAAGGAAATTCGAAAAAAAATGGTTTAGCAAAAAAGCAGTTTCCATCTGAAACTGCCTTGTCGTTGTGCGCTGAATAATCAAAATATATAAAAGGATCTTTTATCTCAAAGCTAGCTTTTTCTCTGACGGTAATCAAAGACTAATATTTGCTTGAATGGCATGGAGGTCCCCTGACTCCCCTCTGTGCTTCACATGTAACCTGCAGCCATTTGTAGAGAAATGTTTGATTTAAGTGTTGCAGACACGATGACAGCGTGGTCCACTTGTCTCTCCTTTACAGCTTCTGTCACCACCAACACACCAACAGCGGCTTGAGATCAATTACAGGGAAACCTCGAGCGAGCCCCTCCCCACTTCTCTCCCACTACAAATGCAATTTACTCGACCACCGTAAATCAATGGAGACAAGTGGGGCTAATTTAGACCATTTGATGCCAATTTGGCCTTGACCTCTCCCCACCACACACACACACACACACACAAGCATTTCACTTAATGACTAGCTGCACTGGAGATTATTACGCAGAACTGAGAACCACCTCTCCGTCTCAATGGCAAACACACACAGCCACACTCACTCACACTCATGAACACACATATGCACAAAAGCACTCCTATTGCATGCACACACACACACATACCATGTTGCGTCCATAACTCGTAGCCTCACTGCCTGGGATTTCCATATTGGTTCTGTCAGAGATAATTTTGTTTACAGGGCCCTTTGGATGAAATAACATCTACGGGCGCCATCAATTACTGTGTGAGAGGGAGGGAGGGGGGGAGGAATGGGGGAACTCAGGAAAAAGAAAGACAGGGGAGAGCATTGGGAAAGGAAAGAAGGAGAGGGTGTAGAAGATCAGGACACAATGGAGAAGGATGCAAAAGAGAAGAACAATTGAAGAAGTGGGAAAGAGAGGAGGTTAGGGAGGAAAGAAGGGAGGAGATGAGAGGAGGGAGACAGAAGAACAGAGTCAGAGTGAGATTTGGAAGGATTTAGTTTCTATACATATATGTCCAAGTTATATGTGAACTGATCGAGGTTTGTGAACCAAGGTCTGGAAACTACTCAGTGGCAAGCAAAAGTCCCCAAAACAAATCTCACACACAAAACTCACACTCACACAAAGCGCTATGCATTTTAAGCTAGGGATTTCAAAGGATGCCAAATCTGAAAAAGAAACAGACAGCATGAACAAATGTGCTTTATAAAAACATTGGTTATTTCCCAAGATTGTTCAGTATTTGTCAGTAAAATTATTTGTTTGCATTTTCTTATCAAATGGGACACAAATAACCACAAAACATTTATTTTATTTTTTGTATTGACCACACAGTTTTGTTTTTATGAGCCTCTACCAACTGGTCGAGCTGGCCTTTTATGGTAAAAGTGCATTTTCAACAATCATCATATACAGTGCAGTATTTGTATGCATAAAACTCAAATAAAACACAAACTCAAATAAATAAAAAATGTTCTTTTATGGAAAATGAGCAATATATATAACCTTCGGAGCCCCCTAGGGGACATGGAGAAGAAAAAAAAAAATGTGAAAAAAAATAAATAAATAAGTTTTGCGAGATATCGCAAAACCTTTGCGAGATCTCACAATACTTTTGCGAGATCTCGCAAAACCCCATTGCAGTTTGTAGACGGTCCCTAAGCACTCCTCTCCCTCCTCCAGCTGCAGATTGTGACCAATTATTGATGTTTAGCTCGGATGACGGAATCTGTCAATAACTCAGCTCAGAGGGACGTGCATGTCCCATCGCTCTGAGTGTTCTCTTGAGGTGTCTTCACTTATGTGAAACCCTTTATATATACAGTCTATGTGTGAATGAAACCCGTGCCTATTGCCAAGCACTGATGTTATATCTTTATATTTAAGGCCAAGCTCAAAGTAAAATCGATTAACCACTCCATTGTTGTGGTTTCTGTGTTGCCGTAGCAGCCGAACTGACCAGGAAGTACATTGAGCTAAATGAAAAGTTTTGCGATATCTCGCAAAGGTTTTGCGATATTTCAAATACTTTTTTTTTCTTCTCCATGTCCCCTAGGGGGCTCCGTAATAACCAGATATATTCATAAAAGATAATAAATTATATTTGTAAAAAAAATACAGGTGAAAGGTGCTATATCAATTATTATCACTCCTTCACTCTGAGAATCATAAGGCAGTACTAGATTTAGTAATATTACCATGAATCTAGCTAGTATTTACCATATTGTATTGGAAAACATCTCTGAAACTCTGAAAAAGTCATATTGCTAGCTTACCATAAAAAGCCAATTAGACCGTTTGGTACAGCATATTTTCAAACAAATAATTACACCCTTGTTAAAACTTTTTGTGCATCAAGTTATCTAATTATGTTCAGTCAGTGCTCTGACAGTAAAATATGTCAAAAATTATATGGTTACCTTACAAAAGTTGACCAAAAAGAGTGATTCCTTCAGCAGTGATTTTTAGCATGCCAACTTTCTCAGTGGAAGCTAGCTGAAGGGCTTTCTGTTCGAACCACAGTGACATCTAGAGGTTGTTTTGTGCATAACATGTCAACCAAAGGGTAGAGCTGGCTGAATCAGATGGAGTTAAACTTTTTTATTTTTGTTTCAACAAGATATCAGGACACAAAATGTGCTCTACCAAATGGTGGCGCTGGCTGTTAAAGGGTTAAACGGCATAAATGAAGTTGCACTGACAGGCGACAGAGGCCCACCGTTTCCACGCAGCGAGACTACCCCCCCGTTGACAATTCACGTGGGCTGGTCTGGTGATATTCCAGGGCTCATTTTTTGTCCCAGTCCACCCCTGCTGTCGGGTCACTCATTACTGGATCAGTGAGCTGCTTGAGATACTGACAGGCTGAGAGAGAGAGGGGGTGAGAGGAAAAAAGAGCGCTTCCGCTCATTTCTCCCTTGTTATTATCCAAAGTTATTGTAAACTTGAATAATGTACTTCCTTTGAATGTAATAATTATGTTGGTTGTTGTTTGTGGAAGCGCCAGTGAATGACCCCCATTAACTGAGTTGTAAACATCACTTTAAATGGAAGATCCCCATAGCCCCCACCCACTCGATCAGATTGGCGATCGGTATCGGCCGATACTGATTCCGGCGATCGGCGATCTACCCCTCGCCACACAAGTCATTTCCTCTGGCAAAACCTGGCTCAACAAGAACTTTAGATTAAATGGTAAAAAACACAAGGGAGAGGCAACTTTCATGAACTTATGCATCTCATCACACTAATTGATTGGGAACCAAAGCGTTGACCTTTTACATGGAGGTCTCAAACCACCAGGCTGTGCAGTTCCCATGCACCATGCTTTCTTTATGCATTTGTGTTGTCACATTTTGACGGCACCATAGAGGGGCAGAGCAGCACATCACTATGAGAAGCTTTTAAACACTTCAATGAACAATCCTTTCAGATTCATGATATTGTTTCAAAGAAATCTCAGTCTAAGTCTTAGGGAATGCTCACGGGCCCTGCTGTCAGCAGATGTTGATATTCACCATGAGTCTTGTGGGTATCTGATTTCAATCTGTGTCTTTACTTCTTTATCTGTCCAACTGTGTGGTTATATATGCATGTGTGAGCATACATGTGAACCCTCAAAAAAAAGAAGAGTTTCACAGCAGACGGCAGAAGAAGTACCGGGTGATTACCCAAGCATTCTTCACCCCATCACTTCACACAAACACATTATCCCTCTCCATTTATTACATGTGCTTTATGTGCAAACATAAGCAACACAGACATGCTGACACTGACAGAGGGAGGGATATAAAGAGATATTCCCAATGTGTATCCTTCTTGAATCTTGTTTATTTGTTGGAAAACCTCCCAACACCACCCTCCACTACAAAATGAGTCTTCTTTCTATTACCTCCCTCATCTTTAAATATACAAAACATGTCATACTTGATTGACGGTGTCTGCTTTTTAATTCTGCAATTGTGTGACTCAACAAGTAGGACTTGCGTCAATAAATATTCAATCTTTTTTTAGTATTTTCAATTTTGTCTGCTCTCTGCCTTCAACAAAACACAATTCAGGTCAGCAGCGACGAGTTGTGTTCTCAAATCCACAGTATTTTGGTTACAGTATGGTAAGAACGATAAGAAACATGGTAAACATAAAACCTATAATACAACATTACAATGATAAGTGAATGATTTCAGATCATTTCTATACAAAAGCATTCAATCAATTTACTCAATTTGTTTAGTTTTGAAGCTGACACTGGTCTGCACTTCAATATGTCTCAATATTTGAAAGAGCCTCTGATGTCCAAGTTAGCTACTGTCTACTGCTTTATTCGCAAGTTAGTGTCTGTCAAAACCATGGGCACATTTACTGCGGAAATGTGTGTCATTCTAAATAGGTTAGACAATAGATGAATAAATGACAGTTTTCTCCATCACTTAGACCTCAACGTGAACTGTTCCTTTATGTTGCTGAACCCAGACTTCACACACTTGCTTAGTTGCTAAAGGTGTTTGCTAATGATTTTTCAACTGGCAAAAATAAGACAAGCAATGCAGAATCATGCTTCATTTTATATCTACAGCATCAGCTCATAATCCTTGTTAATGAGCGTTGGGAGTTTGGAGGTGAGTCACGTGACCGCTTAACTGTTATCTCGATGTTCACAATTTGTCTAAATTAGCTAAGGAATATACGTTTTTATCTAGACCAAAAATTCTATAGTAAAGACTTGAAGTCTGTCGTTGTAAGGATACTGAAGATTTGAGGCTTTATTCAGTCAAGGTGATAGTTTTGTTTTCTTGTTTGATAAATAAAAGACAAACGAAGGGAATATCTGGTTTCTGTCGGATACAATACAAATAATTTTAATAACGAGTGTAAATGACTAAGGCTTTGTTATAAAAACGTAATCGAACAGCACATTTGAAAGGGGACTGAGGGACATAATGGGAGAATGAGTCTGAGCGACATTTCCCACATTATAACATATCACAGATGTACACATTCAGCTGGATAGCTTTCTAAAACAAAAACACACACACACAC
Source organism: Gobionotothen gibberifrons (assembly GCA_943591055.1). NCBI lineage: Eukaryota > Metazoa > Chordata > Actinopteri > Perciformes > Nototheniidae > Gobionotothen > Gobionotothen gibberifrons. Next base: position 41,077 of record CALSBZ010045424.1, on the reverse strand, counting down.
ACACACACACACACACACACACACACACACCGTCCTGAGCTGGAAAGCGATTCAAACAAACATCCAATTTGCTGGGCAGATTACCCAGGGGGCCTCACTGTTTGCCACCTGAAAGGGGGTGGGAGGTGACTCATCAGTAAGATGCTAATATCAATTTTAATACACAAACACACACACACTGCTGGTGAATATTAATTTTCGACAGAAGCCCGCCGCGACTGGCAACTTAATTACACTCATTTCGCTGTGATTGTCCCCCACAGGAGCACACTAACACGCACACTCACAGCTAAGACAATTTGGCCCTAACACCCTGAATTAAGGATGTTGTCATATTGGATCATTACCCCAGTGAATGAGTGAATGTGAGTGTGTGTGAGTCTCTGTGTTTATGTGACCAAGGTCTGCAATTAGAAGCAGCAGAAGCACAATTTTTCTCTCAGATATTTTTGTGATTTCCATTTGTAGAGATTCAAGTCACATTTTACATACTTAAATTGTACTTGTCTCAACAATGGCGTGCAATGACTCACTGCCACACTCAGATTAGATATTAAATTGCTGCAGCAATCACAGAATGAGAATGTAGCATATATCATTGAGAAGCCCTAGCAAAAATGAAAAATACTCGTTGAGCAAACTTTGAAAAAAGGTTTTATTTGAATTCATTAGAGTACGATGGTAAGGGAGATTGTGCCGAAATGACTTTCTACTTCCAAATTCCAGCTCCTATTATTTAAGTTTTTAATTACTAGTTTGAGATAAATCCACTTAAAGTGCACTTTAAAAGCATAATTTCAAAACCAAAATACTCTTTAAAATCTATTCTTAGAGTGAGTGTTGCTGATCTTCTCCACCTGATTTTGTACATGTGAATACTTGTTGGTATTTGTTACAGTCTTTAATTGCGTCAAAGGGCGTCACAGACCCACTTAAAAAAGGAACAAATACACTTAACACAAATAAGCAGGAATTAACAACAAACCCCTTGAAAAACTCAAAAGAGTAAACTGTTTAATATGAGTAATTAAGTTATTGCAACCCCTTTTCCCGACTTTTCCTACAAGAAACTACTCACAATAAGGTCTGTTGATTTTCTTCAATAACTGGGACATGATTTTTTTGAAAGAGACAATAGAGTAGAATTTCTCAAATGTCTGCACCTCAAGCCGAGTGCATGTAATCCCATTATTTTAGAGAAACATGTCTCCCACTAATACAATCTAGCCTTATAAATAGCACTGAAGAGATGAGGTAATATATGTTGTTATGATTTTAGGCTGTGCTGTTCCTTAAGGGGTTAACACAGTGTATTTGATGTAACTGAGACACAGCAGGAAGATGGGATTGTGGGGAACCCTTCAACTGTAAGAGCAGAAGTAACTCTGCAGGCAACATTTCCCTACAGAATGAATGGCAAAAGTTGAAAGTTGATAGCTCCTTTTATTCAAAATGCATGCCTATGCCTTTGCTTATATCCTATCCATGACTGTAGAAATTGATACTGTAAAATGTTTGGAAAATAGTGCAAAATTGTGAAAGGTTGATGAATCTTGAGATGTAGAGGGCTGACAAAAACAAAAAAATGCCCAGGACTTCTGAGATTATTATAGTCATCTTATTTTACATGTTTACTGCCATCATCTGAGCAAGAAATGCCACAAACTAACAACTCTCAGTTTGGCCAGTATTGAGAGTTTGTAGCACACTGAACTATCACAAGAGAGAAAAGGTTGAGCTACTAACTTTTGGTTCAATGCTTTAGTTAAAGTTGCTTTAGACCTTTTGGATCAACACAGAGAAAGATGGAACATAAGACAAGAGAAAAAGACTGACAGATTGAGGTAGAAAGTAAGCAAACACTCAAAAGGTAGAGGGATGGAGTGAGATAGAGGGCATAACGATAGAGACAGAGGCAGACAGGCAGATGGGGGGAAAAGCAAGCAAATAAGAGAGAGTTATCGGCGGATGGATGCTGTGATAGCAGTGAAAGTGAGCAGGACAGGAGTTGTTTTGAGCTGGTTGTTTGGACAGATGGCTGTCTGTGTGCTAATTACAGACTGAGTGCTTGACACTGAACACAATCAAAGAGGAAAATAGCTTTATTTGTTCAGCTTCACCCACACATAGGCACACACTGCACACGGAAAAAAGTGACACTAACACACACACACACACACAAAATACCAATGAAAACAGTTTGCCGATGCCACAAAGAGGCATAGGCAAACAGGCACAAAAGCACACATTTATACACACAAGAGGGCACAAATAGAGTCCAGCACAGAGGCAACTCTGCATGTTGGCCAATGCACACTCTTATCAAAAATGCACAAGGCAAATGAAAAGCCACGCTTGGCACAAATGCTGAAGGACAACCAGATCACACAGACCTTCTCTTTTGTCATTTCTCCTGTAAAACTCACATTTCATCCCCTTAAAGAGATGCATCATTGATTAACATTGAATCCTGGCAGTTCACTCTTTTTATGATTATCTCCTCTTAATTTCTACTGGGGAAAACGACAAGAACACTAGCCAACTTAGATGAAAAATCTGCTTTTCATTCAAATAATATATTTCAGCAGAGGGCAATATGCACTACAAGTCGACTGGATATTTGTCAATTATCCAATAAGATTACAAACCTCTGAAGGATGCTGAACAGTAACACAGAAGCTTTAAGTCACCCCACAACAAACTGTCAATACGGTGAACTATACTTAAGCAACACAAGTTCAGCAAGCTCCGTTTTTGGAGCAGATTTGAACGTAAAAAACGGAATACAAGTGGGAAAGGGACACTCAGATAAAAAAGGGTCACTTATAGAACATGCTTTAACTGTTAAACATGTATACATCGACATCCAAATAAGCTTGCCTCAATAAAAGACTATATGTAAATAACAATGATCAATGACATTTAAATACATTGAAAAATCACACCAGCCTTCATTCACTCAAGTTGCTGCTGAGCTAGCCCTTTGTTGACATCTGCTAAAGTGAAGGTATATATTAGCTTACCTGTACAGGAATCATGAGGCATGCACAATTCAAAACAGAGAAGGTAGTCCAAACAAATCCAAATGGCAAGGCATGAAATCCAAATTCCAAAAGATAAGCTAGATGTTAATGTCGACACAAATGTGGTAGAAGCAAACGGTTACTTAGAAAAAATCTGAAAGGGATTTCATGGAAACGAGCCAGTTAAATGTTCAGCAGGTGAGCATGTGAGCAGGTGGGTGGGGAAGGTCAGGTCATGTGACTGGACCTGATGGGACAGGAGAAAAAGTGTGGTGATGGGGTTCAGGCTGTTCATGAAACTAAGTTAAGTTAAAACAAATGTAGAGAGATGAAACACTATGAGGATGTGGAAATATGCTTCATAATAAATTAATGTGAAGGTTACACGACACAACAAATGAAGATACAGCATGCTGTCTGAAGGGACTCTAACATTGATTGACAGGTATTATTGTTAGATGACAGATGTATCTCTAATCTGGGAACTGTCTCCTCTCCCTGTAAAAGTTGTCAATAACCCACCCCTGGTGCTCTCGCACGTCTATTTTCAGTTAGGGGCCCTAACCAGGGCTAATTACTCTCCTGATAAGGTCAAAGCTGTGTGGAGCTTCATTGAATTGAGAAATCTCCAACGAGGCGTTTTGGGGCAGCATAGACAGGTATTTTCTGTGTTAGAGTTTTACTCGCTACAGGGTGTACTTTGAGGGTTCTTGACAGACCATTTACATGCATAAACACCTTCATAACAGGGCAACCTCCGTTACTGGGGGTCCCCAGAGCGCCTCCGGAGGGGAACTCCACTGGGGCGGGTAACCATATGTCACAGTGTTCACAGACGCATCCGTGAGAGGTTGGGGGGGAACCTGCCATAGGGAGAGCTATAGAGGGTTGCTGGTCTCTGACAGAGACACGGCACAGCAACCTTCTAGAGCTGTAGTGGTGTTAGTCCTCCAGCATTTCAAACCCTTAATACAGGGCGAACATGTGCTGGTGAGGAGCGACAACAGCACCACAGTGGCATACATCAACAGGCAGGGCGGAGTCCGCTCCGCCGCCTTGTTGACCACAGCAGAGAACCTATGGTTGTGGGCTTCAGAGATTGTGTTATCTCCGAGGGCCCTCCACATCCCAGGACTGGAGAACAGGGGGGCCGACCTCATGTCAAGAGGTGGGCCCCTGCCAGGCGAGTGGGTGCTTCACCCGGAGGTGGTGAAGCAGATCTGGGCCCAGTTCGGGAGAGCGGAGGTGGACCTGTTCGCCAGCCGGCGCAACAGCCACTGTACCCTGTGGTTTTCCATGGCTCTGCGAGACAATCCGCCCTTGGGGGTGGACACGTTTGCACACGAGCCATGGCCAAGGAAGCTGCTCTATGCCTTTCCACCAGTACGCCTCTCCCCCTCCTGGAGAGGGTGAGACGAGAGCCTCTGTCAGTCATCCTCGTGGCCCCTGACCGCCGCTTGGCGCCGTGGTTCACAGAGGTGACACAGATGAGACACAGATGATGGTGGGCCAGCCCTGGTCGATGTCTCAGGAGGCAGGTGCAATAGGGGCGTTACCCATTCTGAGCCAACCTCTCCAGGCTTGGCTCCTGAGAGGGACAGGCTGAGACAGGGGGGACTGTCTGACAAGGTTATTCAGACTATCCAGGCAGCAAGAGCAGGATCCACCACAGCCTGTTACAGGCCAAAGTGGTTGGCATTCCAGTGATGGTGTGAGGAGGGGAGTCTAGAGCCCCTATTGTGTACGTTGGGCTCTATTCTGTCCTATTTACAGTTACTGATGGACAGGGGGCTTGCTACTTTAAAGTGTAGCAGCCATCTCGTCCTGCCATGAGGGATTTGGCGGCAGGTCAGCCTTCAGTCAGCCGCTTATGTCGTGGTTTTTACAGGTCAGGAGGCAGCGCCCAGTAGTGCACGCCTCCACTCGCAGTGGGACCTGCCGTTGGTACTCGAGGCTCTGGTCACAGAACCATTTGAGCCTCTGGAGCTCTCCTCCCTGAAAGCACTGTCATGGAAGACGAGTAAAACTCTAACACAGAAAATACCTCCCCAAAACGCCTCGTTGGTGAAACGTCATCATGACGTCATCGTCATTTGATTCTTCCCATTTAGTTCCGGGTACGTGCTTTCGTAAGCACGTACCCGGAACTAAATGGGCCAATCCGTGGAGCCGTTACGTTACGTCCGCGGAGCCGTTAAGTTAAGCCCCCGCTGATTGGTCCAAATTGACCAATCCACACACACACTCAGTGCTCCCTGGCTGCAGGCTGATAACAGACAGTTGGGATCGCGCGAAATTCTCTCTGCAGACCCATTCTTTTTAATGTCCTCAACTCAATCATTAATCCCTGTGATGCTTCTCCAATTGTGCCATCGACTACTCTATGTGATAAGTTCCTTACATTTTTTATCGAAAAGTATCTGCTCTTAGGCTAGCCCACACTATTGCTACCCCAGATCCTGCTCCTCTCCTGTGCCCTGCTGTCCTAGACCACTTTGAGCCTGTATCCCTCTCTTCTCTCTCAGATGTGGTCAAACACCTGCGGCCGACAAACTGCAGCTCAGATAGCATTCCCTCTCGCCTTCTCAGAGATGTTTTTAATTCAGTTGGAGCAAGTATTTTATTACTTATAAATAGCTCTCTTGGCTCAGGATGTGTCCCAGCTGCCTTCAAACATGCCGTGGTAAAGCCACTACTTAAAAAGAAAAATCTCGACCCTTCCATTCTCGCAAATTTTAGGCCCATCTCCCAGCTACCTTTTTTATCCAAAGTTCTGGAGCAAGTAGTCTATGCCCAGCTGCAGTCTTTTTTAACCACGCATGGAATCCATGAAAAGTTTCAGTCTGGCTTTAAACCCATGCACAGCACTGAAACAGCCCTTTTAAGAGTTTTTAATGATCTGCTCCTAGCCGCCGACTCAGGTAGCCCAGCTGTCTTGGTGCTGTTAGACCTAACTGCTGCCTTTGACACAGTGGACCATAGCATCCTGTTGTCACGGCTTGAACAGTCCGCTGGCATCACAGGCTCTGCCCTTGCATGGTTCAGGTCCTACCTGACAGACCGTAGCTTTTCAGTACAGCTGGGTGCCTTCTCCTCTGCCAAAGCCCCTCTTACCTGTGGGGTTCCCCAAGGCTCGATTCTGGGCCCCATTCTATTTCTCCTTTACATACTGCCCCTGGGTTCAATCCTTACAAAACACAATGTCCCCTTCCATTGTTATGCAGATGATGTACAAATCTATCTGACTCTCAATTCCAATGCAAACTCTTTACAGCTATTGATGGACTGCTTGACAGAGGTCAAATCCTGGCTGAGCCAAAATGTCCTCAACCTAAATGAGAGTAAGACTGAGGTCATCTTTTTTGGACCCCAACCTCCAGCCTCCCCAGTTGATACTCTGGGCTCCCTCAAAAAAAACATCCTCCCCTCTGTCAAGAACCTTGGAGTGACCTTCGATAACACTTTTAAATTTGATAAGCAGGTCAGCAGCGTAGTTAAAACCTGCTTTTTTTGAAATACGACTATTGGCTAAGACCAAGTCGTTTTTATCTTTTAAAGACTTGGAAAGGGTTATCCTTTGTTACCTCAAGGTTGGATTACTGCAACGGTCTGTATGTGGGTATGGACCAGGCCTCAATTAGACGCCTGCAGCTAGTGCAGAATGCAGCTGCACGTCTTCTTACGGGCCACAAAAAGCGCGACCACATCACCCCAATTCTGGCCTCACTGCACTGGCTTCCAATTCGGTTCCGAATTGATTTTAAACTCCTTTTATTTGTTTTTAAAGCACTAAATGGGCTGGCTCCGGCGTATATAACTGAACTCCTCCAGCGCTACACCCCAGCCAGAGCCTTAAGGTCTGCTGACCAGCTGCTGCTGGTAGTGCCCCAGACCAGGCTTAAAACCAGAGGGCACCGAGCCTTCGCAGCAGCTGGCCCCAGGCTCTGGAACACGCTGCCCCTCCATGTGATGTCGGCCCAGACCATGTTTTTTTTTTAAATCAACTCTAAAAACTCACTTCTTCTCTCTGGCCTTCTAGTAAGAGCGGAGCACGACTCCTGACATTGCCTTGTGTGTTATTTTATATTTGTGCTGTTGTATTTGTTGTAAAGTGTTGTTATTGTAAAGCACTTTTATTGTATGTACAGCACTTTGGCTCGACCAAAAATCGTTTTAAAAATGTGCTTTATAAATAAAACTTGATTTGATTTGATTCTCACAGCGTTTATCAACCTATAAACCTTTTTCTTACTCAATATCAAGCCACACGTATTGGCCCCCACTGATTTGGTCCAAATGGACCAATCCACGGACTTCCTCACACACACACTCAGTGCAGGCAGCTCTGGCTCCCTGGCTGCAGGCTGATAACAGACAGTTGGGATCGCGCGAAATTCTCTCTGCAGACCCATTCTCACAGCGTTTATCAACCTATAAACCTTTTTCTTACTCAATATCAAGTCACACTTATTGTTTTTATTTCGGCTGTGATTGAGTTTGGCTGTGTTTGGCTGTGTAGGAGGGGGGGGGACGGAGCTGCAGCGAGCCGTTTAGTGGAGAAAGTGAATACTGCTGAATACACATACTTTACAGAGATGCTGTATGCGAAACCAATGTAAGTTTGGAAAATGTCACAGTATTTTTCTCTTTTAGTATACCTCAACAATGGAATTATGATCAGTGGAAATGGCCATGACACCTCTCCTTTAACTTCGGGTGTCGGAGCTGACCGCTCTGTCGGTGCACCCAAGTTGCTTAGTGATCCGGGGTGAGCATAGCGGGGCGACACTCAGACCGAACCCCTCCTTTGTTCCCAAGAATTTAAGGAGCTCGTTCAGGTCAAGGGCTATTCAGTTAGGGGGCTTTAATCTTCCACCCCATGGTGGGGCCAGGGAGGCTAAATTGCACCTCCTCTGCCCGGTGCGTGCGCGGGCATGTTTTGTGGAGTGCACGGCTGCCACTAGGCGCACTGAACAGCTGTTTGTGTGCTTTGGGGGCGGCGTGGCCGGTAAAGCTCTGTCCAAGAAACGCCTGGCAGCATGGCTCTGCGAGTGCATCTCACATGCCTACGGACAGGCGGGGAGAGCCTGCCCCACGGGGGTCCGTGCACACTCTACACGGGGTATGGCTGTGTCAACAGCCTTATTTAACGGAGTGAGTGTGGAGGACATATGTGACCCGCTCTATCGAAACTGAGACACAGTTTCGTGAATATTGTTGTGTTTTGCCCCTGCGGGCGGGGACATGGGGTTTAACAGGTTAAAAATAACACAATGGTGCTCTAGGAGGAGATTCAGCTGATAAGGTGGGGGGGTGTTACCTTGGTTGGTTATTGGCTAATGGTTACACAAGCCAAAAAATCGTTATGACATCATAAAGTGGCCAAAATCTGATCAGCTCATTTTCAGACAGGTTTTTATATAAATGTATCAGGACAAAAAGTGAGTGAATCTTTTTTCCTGAAACTTTCAGAATCTCTTTACAAAGAGGGGACACAAATGTATGAATAAAATACATGAAAACGTGGATTTTACACTTCGAAAAGACAAACGTAGAACATTGTCTTCAATCAACTGTCTACCTTCTCAATCTTTCCTCTATTCTTCCATAAACACGTGTAAGCTTGTTGCATTTGAATGCCGCAGAGCACATTCCCACATCCCTCCATGTCTCATTCACCTCCATGCAGCCTCATTAGCAGAAAACATAACGAGCAGGACTAACAAGCTTAACAACGCCTAACGCCTAACGAGATGTTGGTGTCTGTCATTGCTGTGGAGTCTGGTCACACATTGTCAGGCAGGCAGGCAAACAAAACAAGGTGTCAGGGTACCACTTTACAATAAGACTACCCTTATAAAGGGTTTACGAATAGTTTGTAATTCGTTTATTAATTAGGTTGTGAACACTATAAATCATTAATAAGCTTTTATAAGACATGAGATAAACAGGGCAACTGTGAACTAGTACCATTTATAATTGATAAAAGGGAGCCTTCTTGTAAAGTGTGACACGTATCACCATTTATTAATGAATTACTACTATTTATAATTAGTAAAAGGGAGCCTTATTTTAAAGTGTGAAACACATCACCATCTATTGATGAGTCACTAACATTTATAACTACTGAAAGGGTGCGTTGTTTTTAAGTTTAATACACATATCCATTTATGAATGAGTTACTAACATTCACGCTTACCTAATGCACATTTTTCACATGAAATGCAAATTAAGATGCAACAGAACTAAGGAAAACATTTAATTCCCACATGAAGAAAATTAGGACTCAAAGTAATGACTGTTTAGTATGACTGATACACATATTTAAACATAAAAGCTGTTCTCAGACATAAATGAAAGACTTGGTTAGAAATAATTGTCCTGAGACTGGAAAGGCTTTGTGTATGTCCTTGAACATGCGTCCAGGCAGTCCATCAGGGTGAGCAGAGCCAAGCCAAGATGACCATTCAAGAACCTTGAGGTGTACCTCCAACAAACTCTCTGTACGGTTTCCTCTCTACGGACATGTCCTTTGACGGTCGACCTAGCTCTTTCATTATGTTGGGTATGACTGCCAGTCTGGGGGTTCACAAACCACCTGCTGTGGTTTATGGTGTAGTGGTTGTACCCCATGTTACTCAGCACTCTCCTGTATGCCCTCCATTCATCACTAATAATGCTACTTCCTGACTTAAAGGAGGGGTAGGTAAGTTTGAGAAACAGGCTCGAGATACACTTTTTGTCATATTCCATGGAATGCTCTTAATATCCTGATAGCAATGCATATTCTAAGTGCTTTGAAAAAAAATCCATTAAAAAAAATCATCTGTGGAAGCCGTAATACTGTAAAAACTACGACCAATTATTTTAGCCGGGCCGGCTAAAATAACTGGTTGGCCGACCTGTCTGTCAGCCGTCAATCTCGTGCACACACACACACACACACACACACACACACACACTCGTGCACTTGCGCGCGCCGTCATTGTATCGCGCGTGTTTCCCGTGAGCTCCTCGGTCAGTCCTCCTGCAGCGGCTCAGTCCTCCTGAGCTCTGCAGCAGGACGCGTTCACCATGGCAGAGTTTGCTTCAACATCGCCTACAGGTTGCAAAAGAAAAACTGTAATGCAGCAAATTATGAAGAAAAAGAAAGTGGGAACTAGGAGAAGTCAAACCAGAGTCAATATCGGAGTTGCTTTTCAACGATGGAGCCCACCGGGCCGGAGCTGACGCCATGCTCGACTCTTTTTCTCTTGGACTGTTGTGAGCTTATATGTGGATCTGGGTACCGGTCGCGTATCTTCCAGACACAGCAACTGGGAATAATCATCTGTGACCCTGTCCCAGGGCTCCATATTGCCACACAACACATTGTCTGTATGCAGCATAGCTGAACTGTTTGTTGCTCTCCCCTGTGTGTCCCAATGTGTCACCGATAATAACAAACAAACGCTAGGTAGCATAGCATTTATATTTACTCATTTAGCAGACGCTGTCTAGCGTAGCTAGGTAATTAGGTACTGTATTTCGTTCGTCGACAAACATGATAGATGAATACGCTAAATATTTCAAATAAACATTCAAAACCAACTTGGGCTGTGTAGTATTGATAACCTTTTTTTTGCCTGATATGTAACGTTACGTTCTAAGGATAGAGGGTGTCGTTTTTCTCATATTGATATTCTGAATAATCTGTGCTGTTGTATTTGCTGTAAAGTGTCCCTACTGTAGGCTATTTTTATTATATGTACAGCACTTTGGCTCGATCAAAAATCGTTTATAAATGTGCTATATAAATAAAACTTGATTTGATTTGGTTACCGCAGCCTGCTCTCGTCAGCTAGACGTAACATTTGTAATATATTTTCACAAAACAAACATGCTAGCTTCAAAAATATAAGCACTGACAATAACTGTGTTATACATTTGTTTTACATTCATTATCATGATCTTGTGCGCGTTCATGTGTGTTGGAGGAGGTGCTCTGTAGGAAGTAGGGCGGATTCTTTTCGGCTGTGTACTTTTGAATTTTTGTGCACTCGAGGCTGTTTCTCAAACTTACCTACCCCTCCTTTAACATGCCGTCTAATCAGAGGGACAAGGTGGCATCTTGATCGTTTCTCCACTAGTTTCAACAACACTAGTCTCCGCCTTTTGCCTTTAACTCCCATCATTCCGAAGACCCATTTCTTACTTCTACCAAAGTGTCCACGTGCATACTAACAACAAATTAATCATAACATCATCTTAGTTAACAACAAAATGCACACTATTACAGTAACAATTGTTGCACATCATGTTTCAAAATGCCATACTTGTTTATAAGGTGCATTGTATAACATAATTTAAAGATACTTATACAGTAATGGTCCATATTGATTCTTGTTCAAGAAAGCCCAGTCTATAACTGCCGAACATAGGAACTGGGTACAGTACCTTCTCCCAGACACAAATACTCAAATACAATAGTTTACTTTATCAGCATTGGTATTACCAATGCTTACTATTAGATACCAATTTGGTAATACAATTAATAAAAAGAACAAGGTTTGGGTTTGTTCGTCAGATATGACTGTGACGTTAACGTGTAAGCTCAATAATGAACTCCAGCTCAACCAACCATATTATAATATCTAAGTAATCATCTTGAAATATGACATTATTAATTGTAATATACACATATCTTATTGTGAGGTTGATTTCCAACCCAGTCTCACAGCATTTTGTGTTATAGTCATGACATTTAATCTATTGATTCGTGTTCACCAACCCGATTTTCCCCTTTTTTTCGTGTCACACACTCGAATTATACTCTTATATATGTAGATAGTATAAGAAATGTGCAGAATATGACAGTTTAATGGTGGAGGTATACACACATATTGATAGATGTCTTGTACTGCACTGTTGAGGAACCTGCGACCCAAGTTTTTCATGCATTGCATAACTACACCATAGTTGTGAATATGATATGTCAATAAACCTTTGAAAATCTTGAAATCTTGAAAGGGATGTGCAAAATAGCCATTACATACATTTAATTAACTATTAGTAGAGAATAATGAGTAATGAATATACTTTATAGGGATCTGCAGATAAATGTTTAGTCTTCTCAAGCACCAACTAATATCTGGCCTGATTGTTGGCACTTGTTCACCTTCCCTGAATTTTACTCAGGTGTAACTAAAGTCTGATTTAAGAGTTGTTTATATTTCACATCATTAATCAGAATCTGCAAAGTAACCTAAATGTAGTGAGTCAAAAATACCAGGTTAACCTCTGAATTGTAGTGGAGTAGAATTACAAAGTAACAATGAGCTGACATGTGGGTATATATTAATGCTGCCCATTATGGACACAAGCGATTTTCCCCCATTTATTAACTATATGTTTTACATTTGATAACACCAATGTGTTTAATACTGGCAATGTGTAGTTCTGGGGGGGTTTGAATCCATCGGATAGTCTGCCGTGGTTTCGTTCCATTTCGAAAACCACGGCAATTCTGTCGTGGTTTCGTTCCATTTCAAAGAGCTGTTTGACGCTCAGCGTAACCTTGGCGCACTGCCATTCCAACATCCAATCCCAGAGTTTGAAGATTAATCACAGGGACTGTAGTCCCAAACGATAGCTGTGGATTATGGGTAGTGTAGTGTCTTCGGCCATCCTAAACTCCGAAATGTTTTTCGGATTTCATATCGCATTAACACCATATCCCTACGTGCATTGGGGCTAAAACATCCAATCACCGTGCTTAAACCATAGCTCAGGATCTTGGGTAATCAGTTCAGTAGCTGTATCACAATGATACTCGAAATGTCCCATATAGGCCTACATCTGTTTCCGGTTATTTTTATTTTGAAATTCAGTTCCTTACGGACGCCAAAAAGCCCAGAGATTATGGAATTAAACAAATATAAATAATATATATATAATATAAAAACAAGGATAATTGTGTGTTATTTTTAAGTAAATAACAGTGTGTTATTTAGAAAAGAATAACAAATTAGAAGGAAAAAAAGATTTAAAAAATACAGATTTCAGTATTCTGAGGCTCTGAGCCCCATTTATTTTCCTCATAGACGACATTATACGATTTAAAATAAAAACAATAATCGTGGCTTGATATTGAGTAAGAACATGTTTTTATGAACCACACAGCTTTCGGTCCGGACCCGACCGGACAAAAATAAGTGTTGCAGGCACGAAACATACTACCAATAGAAACACATTGCTTTTAAAATCGTTCTGTGTGACACGAAAAAAAGGGGAAAATCGTGTTGGTGAACACGAATCAATAGATTAAATGTCGTGACTATAACACGAAATGCCGTGAGACTGGGTTGTGATTTCACATGCACTAGGCCACTCTTCAACACTACTTTGACGTTAGCTTGTCTACATAATCGATCATAGCGAATTTAAATTAACCTTAGCAATGCATAAAGTTACCTACCTAATAAAATATCTCTATAACTTAAAAGGATGACCTTATATTACCAACCTCAAACAGAAGCCGTTTGTTCTACAGTATTATCCCACTTAATGCTTAACACTTCTCTATTACATTTTATCTTGGAGGCTATGATTAGCATCGTTAGCCCATAATGCAGCCATAATACGCGTAGATGCGTTGATGGTTGCATCGTTACCAAACCTGTGAAGTTTTGGGCCATTTGGAGCATTTACACTGAAGTTATGAGAAAACCGTGTTTCATGGCGAGCATTGTGTTGCCATGCCAACGGCATTTGAAGAAATCTCAAAACTGTCCCGTAGATGTCTTGGCTGGACTGTTAGCACACATGTGAAGTTTGAGCACTTTTTGAACCTTTTCATAGGAGTTATAGCGACATCGTCTTTTATGGCGAGGGATGCGTTTCCATGGAAAAGGCATATGATGAAAACCCATAATTGACGTAGAGCTGTTGAGGGCTGGACCGTTAACCATTATCTGAAGTGTGGTGCTGTTTTTACCCTTTTCATAGGCGTTACGACAACATCGTGTTTTATGGCGAGGGCATGGGAACGGCATATGGTGAGATTTCAGATTTGACGTAAAGCTGTTGAGGCATGGACCGGTGATATACAAGCGAAGTTAGGGGGACGATTGGACCGTGTCCATTGGAGTTACAGCGACATCGTGTTTTAATGGCGAGGGATGCGTTTCCATGGAAACGGCATATGATGACACCCCATAATTGACGTAGAGCTGTTGAGGACAGGACCAGAGCAGCAGACTTCAGATAATGGTTAACCATTATCTGAAGTCTGCTGCTCTGAGCATCATGTTCCATGACACAGGTGTTTATATTTGAGCTAACGACGTGTCCAGAGATCAAAGGTTTCCATGGTGATCAAATAAATGTGGCAAAGGCTCAAATTTGTTGAACAACACATTTGTAACAGGTTTGTTAATTGACCAAAAAATATGAACAGTTGGAAGATTGAAAATGGGATTATTATTAGGATTATTTGTAGGTCATTGAAAAGTAGACTCATTTAGAAAGATGTGAACATTGAAGTATTTTAGAAAAGCTGACACTGTAGTGCATCCCTGGTTTTAAAAGTGATTTATAAGAGTCATGTTTAAAGATGTGCAATACTTAAAACGTTTATAAAGATCCTCTGAGTGTGTGTCATTAGTAATACCGTGACATATTGATACAAGAGCTTGAATCAAACAAGCAACCTTGTATTTGAAAGATTAACTCACATAGCAACAGTCGCACCTGGTATATGTGTGGTGTGGCTGAGTACTTTAAAGGGTTCATGAATAGATGGGACTTGAATGTGAAATAAGAACAAGAAAATAAATGTCTAAATGCATGAAAAAGCAGCAGAATATTTAAACTGAAAACTTTAGAACTAAAAGCATATGTCACTGTGACGAAGGTAACTTCGTCACTATGGACTGACGGCTTTGGGCCGGGTGATATTGCACTTTATTAGCGTGATTGCACAGTACAGTTAACATTGTAATAGTATTTGCACATAAGTTATACTAATTATTGAAGTAGTATTTTTTTAACTGATTAAACCGTATTTTATTGGAATGTCGTCTGGCAGGTGCTGGTCGGGTCCTCGAGCTCCGCCTGAAAATATAGGGGAGTTTGCGAGGGCGCCGAGAGTATGCTGGTGTAAGGATGACAGCGGTTGAGTGTAATCAGGGTGCAAATAATATGCTGATGTCTGTGGCTGATGATTGTGTGCACCTGGGGCCCTGGGTTGTCTCCTCCCCCCTCACCTGTGTTTAATTGCTCCCCCCTCACCTGTGTCTTGTTAGTCTGTGTATTTAAGTGCTGTTTCTTGTTGGGCTGTGGGTGTGTGTGAGATCCTTGTGGCTGCAGGATATGATAAAGGAGAACAGCATGATTGAGGCTGTGAACTTTGTACACATATTTGAATAAATGCCCACGTCGGGTTATATTTTTGGACGTTCTGCCTCTGCCTCCTTGCTTGGTCTGGGCCGCTCAACGGTCAGTCTCACAGTCACTAATAATGTCTAAAATATGTGGAACATGTTGAAGTCAGTATGAAGTCTCCATTAGACAGAAAATAATAGACTGAGACAGTCTGTTAAACTCCAGCTCCCCGTCTCCGGTTGGCTCTCCGGCCGACGCCAACCCCCGTGTCCTGTCGGCGTACCGGTGTACCGGCCGACTCCAGCTCCTCGTCACCTCTCGAGTCCCTTTTCAAGTCCCCTCTTGAGTCCCCTCTCGAGTCCCTTTTCAAGTCCCTTTTCAAGTCCCTTCTTGAGTCCCCTCTCGAGTCCCTTTTCAAGTCCCCTCTCGAATCCTCTCTCAAGTCCCTTCTCGAGTCCCTTTTCAAGTCCCTTCTTGAGTCCCCTCTCGAGTCCCTTTTCAAGTCCCCTCTCGAATCCTCTCTCAAGTCCCTTCTCGAGTCACTTTTCAAGTCCCTATTCATGTCCCATCTCCATGTTCTGTGTCTTTGGGGGTTCCACTGAGGGTCCTGCCAACTCCATGTCCTGTTTCGTTGGGGGTTCCACCGGATTTCCTGCCAACACCAGGTCCTGTCCTGTTGGGGGTCCCGCCGAC